>OY776289.1:8206586-8656500 GCA_963675345.1 Trididemnum clinides
CTAACATTGATGACCGTTTTTTGATCTAATTTTTAGTTGTACTCATTGTTTTTTTGTTACTCTCTTTTTTTTCAATACGACTATTTTATTCGTATTTTATTAGCATTTCTTGTTTATATTTCAAAAGATTAAAGTTTTTAGCATCCCGTTTTGTGAAACCCAGAAATAAAGATTAAAATTTAACTTCAGGCTCCTAATTGGAGTGCTAATTGGCAGTTTTCATCAGTTTTTCACGGTAAAAGTTTTTTAAATTTGCGACATTTTGGGGTGAGATTTTTGCTGGCACGCTGAAAAAAATGACAAACCACGTGCTGGGATCTTTTTGGCTCAAGTTGGTAACATAAAGACATATGATCGAGAAACGCGATTTTTTTTATTGTCCAAAATTATGGCAGGCCTTCTCAGCATTTGTTATTTGAATGCTGACTCCGAGCGTGAGTTTTCAATTTTCAAAAAGATTCACACTTACCGTAGAGCAAGCTTGGAGGACTATGCTACAATTATCTCACTAATGCGGTAGCAAGTCATTCATGAAGACTAATGTATTAATGTTGCTCTGAACACGAATCACTGCAGAATTGCAAGGAAGCAAAATTAATGCTGCTAAAAGGAAAGATGTAGAACCTGGTAGGTGATCTTTGACTAGTATTCTTTATTACTTTATTTAACCCTTTGAACCCGACATTCCCACATTTAAAAGCTCTCCGACCCGAGATTCCCAGCCAAAAATTTTCAAAAAAAGATCATTTTCTTTTTTTTTTCGTTTTGGGATTATGAATCGCCTGCAGCTCTCAAACCAACTTCAAAATCAGTGTAATAACATTGAAATAGCCTTTGCAGGTGCAGATATGATCCTTATTGTACATTTTCACCTTATTGTACATTTTTATGATACTGATAGTGGTATGCTGAAACAACAAAGTAAAGACCGTCACAAATCTAACTAACGAAACTTACCAAAAAGAAAACCACAGGCAAAATCAGAAGTAGCCTATCTTGCTACCTCAGAGTAACTGGACACATTAGTCTGACTGCAGACTAAAAACAGCACAAGTGTAAAGTAGCCTCACTGAACTAATATGAATACAAACACATTCCTCACTAACACCAATTGCTTGGATGGAAAGCTTGGATGGAAAGCCAACTTGCAACTCTAGCAACAGATACAGGAACCACTTTTGCAAAATTATTTCAAGTAGAAGGAATTCAAACGATTTTATTCAAGTTTTGGGCCTTTAGGGTATATACGCTAAACAATTTAACACCAATACGATTGTTTTGTGTTAAAGGCCGTTTTTCAGGCCTTTCGGGAATAAAAACCGACCATGCTTGGCCGGAAATCCGGCCTTTAGGGTTCAAAGGGTTAATATCACAATTCTTTTTAACTTTTTGTTGCCTGGGATGTATCCTGTCTTTCCTGCAGCACACGCAAATACTGCATGTTTGTATACTAGTTCATCACAGATTTTAATTAGCCGAGAAGTGGAGTCAACAGCAAATTCACGGGAAATCGCAGAAATACGAAAAGAAAAAGCTAGCGATGGCACAGATGCGTCACCAGAGCTCTTGAAGGATTGTCCAAAATACCACAGTTAGAAACCACAGACTTTTAATACTAATACTAACTCTCATGTCTGCCACTACGGAAGCTCAGGTAATTCAAGCATAGTAAGACACAGGTGATCATATTTTCTGACTTACTGTAAAGACGCTATTATTCTCAAAATTACATGATATGTGGGCATAAGCTTGCGTTTTGTAGTGGCTGCGTAAATTTTCTAGAAAGCGATGCGTGAAAGAGATGTATTAAGAAAAAAATAAAAACGGCGCAACTTGCCCACCACATGACGTGAGATGAACCGAAGGGTCAGGTATAATTAGCTACTATTTTTGAGATAAATTTAAGTTGACTCAACATCACAAAAGCAACAAGCATGCTGCAAAAACTTTGATATTTTTGCTATCAACTACATGCCAACTAACTATCGAAAATTACATAAAAATATATTTTACTTTCTAAACGCCAAGTGCCGTTAATACAAATCATCACAGGTTGAAGTTTTTAAAGCCACCATAAAATAGTATGATTGTTTTTTTCTTCAACTGTCCCTCTAAGTGGTAGTGTTCAGTCAATTCGCGGAAGAAAGCACTGTTCTCTTTCTTGGTGAGCAAATATGCTTTGTATTTCTGAAAATTCTCCTCAAACTGCTTTTTTTTCGCAAGGGCATCTTCAACATCAACTTCAGCACCCACAACATCACTTAATCACTCCTAAGTAATGCTGTATTTTCAAATTGTTACTACTTTAAATTTTACCAACACAACCTTTTAAGATTGAGCCTATTTTTGTTATAGTATTTTTGCCACCTGACCATATTCTTAGGATTGGGCGGTGTTGGAAACAAGTCGCCTGAGTTCGAGTTTTGAGTCGGGTCAAGAGTCATTGATGTCGAGTCGAATCATTTCGTCCAAGCGAGAGTTAAGTCGAGTCATTTTTTACAATTCGAATCGACTTGAGTCTTGCCAGCATTCATTGCAAATGCTTCCTGTGACTTCTTTAATAACTGCAATTGATTCTTTTGACTTTGTTTGGTAAATCAAATTTTTTGGCTCCTAAGCTAGGCTTACATAAGCTCTTATCTCGACAGTTTAAAGTTCACATCTAATCCTACGTCGGTTTTGGTAAAAATAAGTATAATGCTTTGCTAACTGCAATCGATTCAGAAATCGAGCTTTCAGATTTGTAGTTGAAAAATGGATTTTTAAAAAAGTTAAGAACGCACATATGAGTCTACATATTTAACGTCTTAGATGCAAAATCTCAAACAACAAAGATCTTCCGGCTTGCGGTAAAAAAAAAAAAAATTAATTCGCTAGATTTTTGACGCAATACCAAAGTTGTCAGCAGGTACGCATGCAGAAATTTTTTGAAGAGGGGGGGGCAAAAATGTCTTTCCGATACATTCTCACTTGGTGAGTACCGAAGGTACCATCATCCTGAGGGGTCAGGAACACGCCTTTCGGAAAAAATTTTCCAAAATTACACTTAAATATACGCGATTTTAGTGCTTTTCGTAACCACTTTAAGGTCAATTTTGTTTAAAATTTGTTAGCTTTTGTCACTCCTACATTTATAAAATTATTAACTGCTTGCGTTTTTACACATACAACAGATACGCAGCAGCTGCACAACAAGATTTTCAAATAGCACATCAACTAAATTCATAACCTAAAAAGATCCTACTAGCAATTCATATTGCTTCACTCTGTTCAATTACCACATTAGCTTGTATCTCATATAAGTAAGTACGCTTGCAATCACTTAAGCAAAGTTGAGTAAAGTTCGATATATTTTTATCGGAAAACGTTGAGAGATTTATCTCACAAATTTACCAATAACATAAAGCTTTCGAAGGCTTTAGACATTTGAACTGATTTTGTCACTGCAGAATAGGCCATTTGATTGCTACCGTTACAAGTAAGATGACTAAAAACAATAATCAACGTTTCGCTGAGGTGGAGGAGCGCGTGCATAGGAGCACCCCTCCGTACGCCACTGGTTGCCAGTGAGGAAAAAATTATTACTTAGCAACAATAATCCACTTTTCATTATTGGTTATTGACTTACATTCGCTCTAAGCTGAACGTATTCGGCTTATATTAAGTCCTTGTTAAAGCACCTATAATATCAGGTATCAGTACTTAATTATGATGTAGAACTAAAAATTCAAAATATTGATTATAGACTTAGGCCTTGCACTAACTTAGCAAGTCAGATTATAAATAGAAATTTGAGGTCACAACTACGTATGCCGGTAACCAAATATTATGGATTGTGACGAATAAGAAAAATGGTGACAAAACAACGACCAAATGGTGACAAATAATGTAAAGCAATACCAGCTAATACAATATAGATTGATAGATTGCGACAGAATAAGACAAATAAAACAAAACATTTTTAGCAAAAAGTAACAACTATTGGCATATAGCTGTTTATTAAAAAATGGTTTGCTTTGCTTATTTAACAAAGCTTTATGACTTTTTGCTTTGCAATCAGATGAACATTGCTTTAAAACCGCAAATGATGAATACAAATTACTTTCACTTTTAGAACAAGATTTACACTATTGCAAATAATTCTTAATGGCACTTTTTCTACTGTTATTAACCTTTTTCTTACTAGCGTTCCATAAGTGGAACAAAACTTCATGACGCTTGCAAACTAAGATTGCCTAAATTTAAACGTGTACTGTACGAAACGTGTACTGTATACATCCACCTTTAGTAATTATACAATTTATCGAGTGCGTCTTTAGTATTATCATAAATGGTGCATGTCATTTTCTGACAGATCAATGAACAAATGTAGTTCATATATTCCGTAAAGATCAAAAATTTGGTTTCATGAAGTCATAAGATACTTCAAATCACCAAATAGAATTTAAAAATAAAGCCGTTTCTTTTTATATCTTACCAAGAAAGCAGAGTCTCATTCCTACCCTTTCAGAACCCTGTGACTAAGTGTCCCTAGTGTTTTTAGAAAGGAATTTTTGAAAAAAGGGTTGGCGAAGCATTACTTAAGCTCAATATAAGTGACTTCGTGACCAGCATTAAATAAATTTTCTGTAGAACGATGCTGAAATTGTTGTTATTTCCTTTTGTAAACTCAAAGGTTTTTTCGTAGGAAATCAACTTATTGAGAGCAAAAATTTTGTCATTTTTATCTCCAAACAGATACGAAGATCGTTTTTTACATTTTTTGCTTCTGTGATACCGTGGTTGGGGAAAGCACATTGCCGTTTATCCTCTTATAAAGACTCCTCTATGATGATCTAACCAAACAGCTATTGCAAAGATTGTGAAAGTCAAGTCATATCTGGTAGAATCTGGTAAAATTTATGCCAAAAGGAATGATGGAAGTGATAAAATGTAAGGAAGGCTATTTAAGTCACTGATACTTCAATTTGTTCAAGCATTTTGAAGTTAAATATTTAATTAATAAAAAAGATTGACGTTAAGCTCATTGTGCTCTATTATTTTTCTCAACAATACATACTCTTATTTTATGGTGTGCTTTTGTTACCAATTTTGTCTCAACAGATTGGTAAAAGTTGGGCTAATTCTTGTCAACATTCATCAAAAAAACTTTTAGGTGTGCTTGTACTATGCTCGAGCAAAAATTTGGTTTCAACGCAATGGTATTTGATGAATAGGATTTTTGAAAAGAGTTGGTACGCGGTGACAGAACGGGACACTAAAGTGGAAACCACCATTGTTACGTGCTGAGCGTGACCGGGAAATCAATTTTGGCAACAGCAGCCTTATTGTTTTTATTGTTTTTAACAGTAGGAGAGCGTCATAATAAACAACTGTTATTAATATTTGTTTTATTTGTTTTCTCAAAAAATACTGATCGTAGAGAAATCAGGCTGAAAGCAGTTTTGGCAGATATTGACAAGCTGTTTTATGTTGAAAAAAAATTTTCATGCACTCAACTTTTTCGACGAAACAAGAAGTGGCCAAGAACGTAAGCGTTTTTATAAGCATGCTTTTTCTTCTTTTAGAACAAAAGAAAAGTTTGTTTCGTTACAACTTACAGTGAGGCCACAATGCTGTCTGGTACCACTATACTGAAAACAGCAGCAACAGGAAGCAAATATACTTGCTATCCATTGTCATTTTGAAAGCAATCGTAAATAGTAAAACCTGTAACTAATGGGCTGCATAGTAATGTACAATGTTATACAGTATTACAGTACTCCTATACCGATTGAAATCTGTTTTTTGATTATGCAATGTCAAGCACGAAAAATGTACTAATTACACTGTAGGTCAGTGGACTTTACGTTAGAATACTTGTATACAGTCATGTCCATCTCTTGAATACTCTTAAACTCAAGGCATGTTATCACGTGTAGTTAAGTGGAACCAAATGCAGAGTTTTATACAAAATCTTGCAGAATTTTGAAAAAAATATTCTCTTCTTGCGCACAAAATTTTGGTTGGTGGGCTATCCACTAAAGCCTTAATCTAACTAGTCGTGAGTATTTAAATGTAGACGCTGAAATTTGAGCTGCAGGTCATTTTGTCCTCCCCTGGATGCTTTTATGACGGGAGCAAAGATCATGGGCTTTAATTTTGACAACTTGGTCTATAATTACTTTATATCTTACTTCTTGTGATTACATCAGTGACTTCAGCGTCTTTTCACAACTTTGAATTTATGACCTATACGCTTAGCAAAATAAACGCACGAAAGTTTTTGAAATTATTTTCTGTTTACAAGGAAGCACATTCTTAATTTATTAGTAGGAGGTCGGTAATTTGACATGGTTGATGGAATCTAAAATTTGGTGGAAAATCGATCAAAAAAAGTCATTAGATCTTCACCACTCTGCGAAATCATAGCTACCAAACATAGAAGGTATCTATGGAGGAGATTTCTTTTCTTGTAAATGAGGTAATGAGATGCGTCCGTATGTAACCAAACAATCAGGTGCAATACTGATAATCAGATGCAACCAACAGGATGATCAGGAGCAAGACGTTTGATAGGAGGTATTGGCCCTTTTGCTCCATTCCGGGACCAAGGCAGTGAAGGCACGTAGTGGCAGCCAAGGGGTCTCAAATATCATTTCAAATGGGGCTGCATCAAATCGAGAAATAAGCCTACCACTAAATAGTTTATTTCTGTAATTGAAAAAAACGGTACGACGACCAATCGTAACTTTGATTTTGTACCCTTACACTTATTGGAAAGATCAGACAAAATAAAAGATATAATGAAGAGTATGTAAAAGGATTAAGACCAGTCTTAAATCAAAGTAAGATGATCGGTATTAGGGACATAGGGCGATGCTTTGTTTAGATCACGTTCTTTTTCTACTTTCGGAAATTTTGTTTGGGTGAAAGCGGCTTAGTCGGTTAAGCCTATAAATTTCTAATTCGACATACCGGACTGATAATAGCCTATTAGGCTATCAATAAGTGATTAAAAAAAAATTTATCACTTTACTTTCGAGGCAGAGTTGTTTGAAAAATGGCTTCGCTATGTGGCTAAGACAGAAATTTAGCCTTCCTATCTTTTGTTGCTTTTTTGGGTCCAGTTCATCATGTAGATAATTGATTTATATTGAGTAAAAAATAAATAAAAATCAGGTAACTTACCGATGATAATTCTTGAAAAGGCTAAAATTGCCAAAAAATAACTATACAAATATGCTGCTTGCAAGCGATTAATATTCTGATCTCCTATAAAACTTTTGCAAAGAAAACTTTCTTTAGACTCACTTTTAATTTGCAAGCACTTTCTGCAAATATGATTTTTTTGTAAGCATTTAGTCGACGTTACCATTATGTACTAGCGGGCTCAGCCTACATCGCTCCGCAGGCTACAGGAATGTTATTTCTTGTTTGAAATACGAGGTAATGATTCAATCTGTTTGAGAGCATCAAAGATAGGTTTGTACAAATGACAGCATTGCCTTTCTACCCTTCATGCCGTCACCGTTTTCCGAGTTAAGGCTTGCTCACAAACTCTTTATTAATTCTCGACTTCTTTTCGATCCTTTCAAGAATTATAAGCGCACCAAGTCAAAGTTGGGGTATAAGCTGTAATTGTTTTTGTTTTACGGTTACAGAAATAAGCTATTTGGCTATACTCTCATAGCCTATCACAACTTGGTGCTACCCTTTCCTAATGATTCTCGTGACACCTCGTTCTTTGGCTGCAGCTGTGTGCCTTGGCCCTGAACTAGAGAAAAAGGTGCTTTACCTTAGTGGTGAATCGAGGATAAGATGTGAAGGATACAATCCTCCTACCACAGACTTGGTTTCATAAACTTATTTGTTTATATGTGTCTCAAATAATAATTTTTCTCGAAAAATTGGACTTCCAAAAAAGTTTAATCCAAAAAAGTTAGGACTTCGAATAAGTTACTTCTAAAATCTTTTAATCCAATAATAATACGCCAATTTAGACTTAACACCCTTCCCAACAAATGTTTTTAAATCCTTTTTTGCTCTACTTCTTGCATCCAATCACCTGGCTGACCTAACAACTCATTTTTGAGAAAATATTTCCCTTCATTGGTACGATTGTATATTTGGTAACTATGCTTTGACACAATGTTGTAGTCCTACTAACCTATACTTTCCGCTGATTTTTTCTCAATATTTGAATTCTACAAACTGTGCTTTCACACATTATTTCATAAACTATGCTTTTACAAAATCTTTTAATTTGATAGATTATGATTTCACACAGTGTTGGAGGCCTACTAATCTATTTTTTTGGTGATTTCTTCTCAGTCTTTAAATTTCATAAACTATGCCTGCATTATCAACTGTTTACCAACTCTGTAAATTGAGACTGTGCTATATTACGAACAGCAAATAATTTTTAAAACTTCCACGTGTTCTTTTAAATAAGGGCTTGAAGCACAAGTTCAAAATTGTGGAAGGAGGCTGAAATGATTGATGTATTTACAAAAATCAAGCAACGAAGTAATTGGCCTATTAATCTCAACTTTTTCGTAGTTGTAGGTTTAGTTATTACATTTAGAACATATGGCTAAGCGTGTGTAACACGCAGCCTGGAATCCAGCATATATAGTTCATTTCCTACAATAAGTTAGGTAATGGCTGTGGATAACTACCTCCTAACTTTAAAGCTAAAAAAGAGGTTAATATTTTCTAAATGTTGCAAGATTTTACATTAAAACTCGGCATTCGGTTCTACTTTGCTTGACGTTATCAAACTATTTTAGGAATTTAGGGTGATCAGACGCGCGATATGACTGTCGTACAAAAGTATTCTAATGTGAATCCACCTTAGGTTCAGTTGTTATAATTTTCATACTTGCCATTGCATTGTTAAAAAACGAATTTCAATTGGTACGTTAGTGCAGTAGTATATCACTGTAGTCTTTCAATCAGCATATAAGTAATAGGTTTATTTTTTACGATTGCTTTTAAAATGACACTGGATAAAACAACAAATGCTGCTGCTGTGTTTTATTTCAAGTAGTATCAAGCCTTATGACGACACAGTGCTATTTTGAAGTTTTCAAAAAAACACATGCTCAAAAAAACGATTAAATGCTTGATCTTTGTTAAACTTTCAATACGCCTTAGATCAGGGGTGTCAAACTCGTGGGCTTCTGGGGGCCACATTGCATATATGAGCAATCGTGCCGAGGGTCGCATGAAGTTTTGGATTTGGAGATCACCACTTCTCTGGGCAAAGATCTCTGTAATGTAGCCCGAAGTAAGATCGATATCCAAAGAAAAAAAAAGGTCATCACCTTTCCAGCGTCAGTAAGGTTATCTCCGAATGACAAAAATTTGTACCGCTAAAGTGTGGCCTGTGATCTGGGCTTCAAACGTTTGTTTGACGATGATCCGTTGCAATACTGCCGAAATTCATTAGTAATTTCAGAATTATCTCGCGGGCCGCACTGAAAGGCTGCGAGGGCCGCGAGTTTGACACCCCTTCCTTAGATTGCTAAAAAACTACCTGTACTTTTATCCGAAGCACCGAGTTAACATTTTCCGAAAAAGCTTTTTACCACGTTTTTACGGGTAGCTTAGTGTTTAAAAAATGAAAAAACTAATTTCAAAATCAATTGTTAATTATGACGCCTTGTTGATTCCCAAAAATTGTAATTTTTTCAAGGTATAATAATTTGAGAGTTGGCTGTAGCTTAACCCCAAAGCCGTTTCTCTCAGTCAACAAATGCAAATTTTAAAGAATTTTTCTTTAAGTGTGACATTATTATGACCTCACACCACTTTATGATACTTATCCCGGAGTAAAGATCAGTCGTGCCGAATTATATGTCTCTACGTGCAGTAATTTGGTAGAAGTTAAGCTTAAAATAACGCTTACATAATTAGTCGCTGGTTGCGTCGTCAATAATGCTTCAATTGTCAAAGAAATATTTTTGTCAAAAAAAGCTTGTCAATACCTTCCGAAGCAGCTTTTAACCACGTTTCTTTGGTCAGCAGGTTTTAAGAAATAAAGAAAAATTGCTAGAATTAATTGTTAATTATGACCATATTTAACTTCTTAAAAAGATGAAATTTCTTACAGTAGATAAGTCAAATGTTTGGTTTTGTTTAAGCGAAAACCCATTTTCCTCCGTTAAAAAATGCACTGTTTGAAAAAATTATCTTTAATTGTAAAATCATCAGAACATTATCAACTACCTTATGACACTCACTCTGGGGTGGTGATCGATCTTGCCTAGTTTCATGCTTGTTCGTTCAGTAGTTTCAGGGAAGTTAAAACATACACACATTCAGAGAGAGAATTGTACTTACTAACATAGACTAACCGGCTCTACAGGCGACGGTCGCAGAGTCTCAACAGTACTATCGGAGTTTAGAATATTGGCTTAGCCGGCTGCGTCGGCTTCATTCAATAGATAATGTTATTTTACCATTTGCCAATTTTTGTTTCAAAATGAAAAATACCGTTTTTGATAAGGGAATTCATATGGGGTTTGCGCACAGTCGCTATACTTTTCTAAAGTTTCTGGAGTGCCTGAAAATATGCACAGTAGCTATACTTTTCCTAAAGTTTCTGGAGCGCCTGAAAATGTTTTTCATAAATTTTTATAAACTGTTTCCAAAATAGACTTACTTCGGAATTGGACTTTGGCTTATTAGCTCATAATTGAAAAGACCGGCGATTTCACCAAATTTTATTCATTGATTAATGAAGTACATGGGATTGGTAAATTCAAGGCTGTGAGAGGACGCCAAACGGATCAACGTGTATTTTCAGGAATAACCCATCAAATATGATTCACTGCTCACGATATTTGGGTAAGTGTAGACCTATTTGTATGACCTCAAGTCTGTGTCTGCGTGTATGTTGGTTGGTTCCAGCATAAGCGCAGCCAGGTACATAACAAACTAGTCCTAAGTCAACAATTACAGTTAAGTTATTTTTGTAGCAGGGCTCCCATTAGTAATGTTAACAAGAGTATCACTGCAGGCGGCAAGGCTGGCTTCACGTAGTAGGTAGTGGAGAGAACCGCAATGAAAAGTTAATTTGTTTTTGACACAGCCAATATCTGATTCAAAATCAAAAATACCGTTTTTTGAAATGCAATCTATTAAAAACTTTATGGGAGGTTGCGCAGAGCTGCTGTATTTCCCACAAATTTTTGAAGTCCCTAATGCAACGTCTTATTTGCCTTGTTTCCTGCGTAGATCAAATTAAAAAATGGACTTACAACTGAAACAGCCAATCATTTCACAAACTTTTATCTGTTTTTTTCACAGAGTGTGCAATTAAGCATAAATTTAAAGTTGTGGGAGGGCGCCAAAGATACAGTTGAGTATATGTAGACATAAACAACTAAATGTTAGGCATACTACTAACGACTTTTTGCAGGTGTAGACCGACTTGCATGACTTAAAATCTTTGGCTGCTTGTATATTGAACATAGGGTTCATTTTGATCCTTTGGTTCAGTTTGATGTATGTGGCTCGGAATCAAACTCGGGAATAAGCAGTTTTTTGATAATAAGCCGATAAAGATAAATAGATACTGGAACTGAATTTAAATCAAAAAGTTGCCTCCCAAGAAACAAATTATTTAGAATATGTATGTTTTAATTGAATTTATCCAGGATAGAAACCTCACAGAAAAGACCATTTGTGTCTTTGTTAAAGCATTATTCATGCAAAGGTTTTCCTTTTTGCAGAGATCAATTCAAAAAAATTTACATACTTGACAGAAACTTTTCGAAGCGGGAAGCAATGAAGAAATCACTAAGCCCACGTTATGACCAAACATCCGAAATTACGTGAAACAGAGAAATCACTAACTGCGCTATGATGTCATTAAGCTTCTACATTAATTTTTTGCGTGATTTGTATTGCTTGTAAAAGACTCGTTCGGTAGTGACCAGGAAAATCACTTGTTTTCTAATGTTGTGTCAACAAACGTTTAATCCAGAATTTGACCAACTTCTTAACTTTCAGAACATTTAATTTGTAGGCTGAATCACTCACATTAATTGGTGAGGTATACAAAGTTCTCTGAAAGGTCTTGAAAGGTGTACCACCGCAAGTAAGGCTAAAGAGCAAGGTGTTTCAACAGCGATTAAAGACATCCCGATTCTGTATTTTACAAAGAGCGAAAACAAATTCATTATTTGCTGAAAAAGGAAAACTAATATTTTTGAAGTATATACAAACAAAGTAGTAGACTTCTCAAAGCACAGATGGAAAGTGATTTTGTATTATAAAATAATCTGAATATTTTAATATAGGTTGATAGGTCGACCTATTTGAGTGCATTGCTGGCTTTTTTGTTTCCTCAGTGCCAACAAAAACAATCTCGAAAAACCACCAATAGGTGTCAAAAATGTCAGTATGTTTGTGCACTTCAGCATTTGTCACAGTTACTGTTGAGATCGTTTGCGCAGCTATTTTGGTACATTGTGCGCCCAAGATTTCAGCTGATCAAACAAGCAAGCACTCGCCGGTTCTTACTTGGCATAGTGCCTAAATCATTATCTGTATACGTGCTTCTTTCATGAGTGATTGATGTGCTTTTGGAGCGGTATGATACTTTAAGATTTTAATCAAAAGTTTTGTGACTAACTTACATGGATGTTCTTTGAAGATCTTAGCAAAGAGAAAAGGACATTTAAAAAGATTTTGCTTACAAAAAAATTTCTATTTCTATTGTCTTCATCAAACTTGACGTTACAGCCAAAAAACAACTTTAAGATATTGGCCTAAAATGCAACAAGAGCCAATTCAATCAAAACACTATTTAATTCATTTTGTAGATCCTGACAAAACCAAGGAACGCAATCAGCAGCTAAAGTCTCTTCATTTCCATTTATCAGTCGTTTTTCCTGAAGCATAATGTCCACTATCCGTGCTTGTAAAATCATCTTTTTAAAGAAACTTAAAAAGTGCTTTCGGAAATACATTTTTTTGTAGATAAATTTAACTAAATATACACCTACATTATTGTAAGGGTATTTTAAAAAGTATTTAAGCTAGCCAATTCCTTACCTACAAAACTTGTAGTTGTAAGCCCGGTCAAGGCTTACTAATTTTGCTTACAATAAAATTAGTGAGAAGAAACTTAAGGGGCTTAGGGACAGCGCAACCTAAACTTTCGTCAGGCAATTCTTACATTAAACCTTTTTAACACAATGGATTGGGATTTTCTTAAATTTTTGAGAAAAGTATATTTCAACAACCTCTACTCACCCTTGAAAACTGAAGTAAAGTTTTTTGGGTTCAAAAAAAAAAAAGAAATGTTATTCCAATTGATATTTGAACCTTAAATTTTTGCTATCACGCTCGAAAAAAATATGGCTTCTCGCTTCTCCATCTGGTTCTTTTTATCAAGTTGTGGCAGTAATCTGCCAGTAAAAGATTAAATACTTGAGAACGATTGAAGATAGACCATCGGGCCAGTGCAACGATTATTAATGGTTTTAGATCAGTTTCTTGACGAGAAACGCAAAATTTTAGTAAAATTTATTAAAACTCATACCTGACCGCAATTTAAACAGCCCAAAGAGTACGGACATTTAAATTAGATGAAAAAATACCTAAACTTGAAGTTTCTAGCATGTTAAATCAAGAACTTACGAGCAAAACTTCTCGTTTTCACAAAGGTTTACGAAATTTCTTCAATAACTCTCCCTGACGTGGTTCAACTGAGCCGATTTTTTACGAGCGTTATTCATAGACAAATGGTATCTGGTAGATTGACGGACCAATTCAATCAGAAAAAATTTTGATGGCATCGTAACAGACTTATAGGTCAATAAATATTTAAAGCAATGGGAATGTGGGATGTTGGGCATATGAGGCGATGGGCGTATGGGGCACTGAGCGTGCAGGGCAATGGGCGCTTGGAACAATGGGCATATTGGGCAATGGGTGTTCTAAGGAATTTATGGAGCTCATCCTAATTCAGACGTAATGCAGTCGTAGTTGGAAAACTACATGCCTAATAGACGTTAGACAGGCATAATAAAAGCAAAGTCAGCATATTACAGCCTCAGTATGTATAGTGAAGCGCAATAGCAGTAATGCAGGTGTGCCACATACAGTGAGAGATATTTATAAAACTGTTATTGAGACATACTACAATCACATCAACTATACCACTAAATCTAATGCCACGTGAACCAGAAATAATATGTTTGACTATCAACAAATCTCAAAATAACTTTGAAGAAAGCTTTTAAGTATGTTACAGGTATATTGCCGCTATAATAACTTGCCTATTACTTAACATATTATGCATAGTGCAGCAATAGCTGTCACATTTACAGGCTTAGTGGGCACTATGACAGCGACATTAGAGTGATTTCAACTTGAGGTTTTAAGTTTGACCTTTCACGTTGTTGCATTTCCAGAAAAAACACTTCCTGCAAAAGATTTCCAACATAATTAATGTTTCAAGGTTGACCAAGGCCTTTAAATCATGCTGAATGTTAGCACGTTCATTCAAATGAATCCACATAGGAAATTGTTTAGAATGCAAGAAAAAGAGTTCTATAAATTCTATTTAGTATAAAGTCATAACTTATTTATATACTATAACTGTTGTTACGACATACTGCAATTACATCAACTATAGCACTAAATCAAATGCCACGGGAACCAGAAATAATATGTTTGACTGTCAACAAATCTCATAATAGCTTTGAAGAAAGCTTTTAAAAAGTCGGATTTATTCCACTCTTTTTTTTAAAGCTTTCCTCAAAATTCTTTGCAATCTGTCTTTTTTGAAGGCTTTTCTTAAAACTATTTTGAAATTTGGTGCTACTGAACAACTGTGCAGCTATCAGATATTGTATGCGTATTACATGGTTCACAGTAAACAAAATTAGGCTCTTGTTTACATTATTCTCCCGACCCTAACTCCAATTCTAACACTAATTATAATCCCAATTTAAATGCCAGGGGAGTCTTGTATATGCGACCTCAATATTGTTCATAGCTTAAATCAAAACTATTGGCTAGCATTAATATACTGTGCATGACATTTTATATGTATCAGTAACATTTAAAAACAATTTCAATGATAAATACAAAATATGACTTTCATTGGACATTACAAATTATCTATGCTAAAGAAAAAAAATACACACCAGTTTCTTCTATTTTGTATATATCCTGGTAAATTGCAAAACAAGCATCTATTTAGCCCAAGAAATATTATTAAAAAAAGATGCATTTCTACTAAGAGTATTAGCGCAAAAATCTTAAGCAATAAACTACTGCCAAGAGGGCATGCGGTTAGTAAAATCAGCTAATGAGAATTATGATGTGCAGTAAGTGTTTGCTTCAAGGCATATGCATACTGTTTTTTGTGGTCACCTGCCACTTGTAATAGGAAGTTCAGCTGCTCTTCGTCTATTTTCAAATAGTCAAAGTAGCCTTGTGTCAGAGCAACTTCTCTTTCTGCGTAATCATTAAATCTGCAAGAGATTTAACAACAGCTTTTTCAGCCAAAAACTGATTGTTAGTTTTATAATCTTTGGTTGGTTGTTGAAGGAAGTCATTCGAAATATGAAACTTTTTGAATAAAAAACCAGTTATGCTCGTGACAAATAATTGTAAGGCTCTTTCCATAAAGGTATTCAATGTAGCAGCTACTCACTCACGTTGCTTTTTTATCTCTCTCATTACTATTCCAAGCCTTGCCATCAGGTCTTTAGTATCGGCAGAAATTTTTGCATCAAAGAAAAAAAACAATTAGCCCTTCTTATTGGTTCCGCAAATGAGCAGCCATCTTTTTTGTTGTTTAGCTGGAAATGTTTTTACTAATCAGTTTGTGTTCCATCAAATTCATAGCAAAGACAAGTCAAAACAGGGAGCTTCTGCAGCAATAGGTGCCCGGATTCAAGGATAAATATTAACTCGAGAGAAAAATATGCCCAAGTCTCGCAATACCTTGCTTTTTTTGTGTGAGAGCTTAAATTGCTTACGAAACAGCCACACTTTAAATATATAAATAAACTTGGTGTAAAACTTTGGCAGTTTTGTGTCCGGTTTCAAGCTAATTTCGAAGTTATTTTATTTTCTGATATTGATTTGTTTTTTCGCAGTAGATTTGAACCTGTGCCAATATTATATTGGCCACAGTGCCAGGCTAGCATGTAAGAAATGTCGCTTCAGGCTTGCGTTTGCTTACATTTAGGAAGTGCTGAATTTTCCGATAAACTAGTTTAGTGTTTAGCAGTGGTCACCTGTAATTCTACATATCATCAGAATCCTAAAAGTTGAACAAATAGTGTTTATGTATGACATAAGAACCATCAACATACAAGATTATATTTTTAGATATATTTATCGGTGATTGTTTGAAGTGTAATTGTTAATTGCAACCCCGTGTTGACCTTGCTGAGTCTTAGTTTTTGATGACCCTACCTCTTTAAATGTCACATAAGACACCGTTAAGTTTGATTCATTCATTCCACCCCTAATAAACTTAGATTTAGAATATATCAACGTGTGATGATATCAAGACGGAACTTTAAGCAATTCTAACTTCGATATTCCCTATGTTGCATTGTGTATGGTGAAGCTATTGCTACACTTACCTTGCATTATGCATATCCCCTGTAGCACAAAATTTAATTCTAAGCAGAGGAGCAAAATCAAAAAATAGTAAGATAAGTTCCACAACTTCGCAATAATCATCACGAGTTAACCGGTTGTAAACTGACGCGAAACTTAAAAATGCTGTCAAATCTCCTTTAAAATCTTGCACACCTTGTTTGGCTTCTTCATCTGTAGATGCATCATCGTATTTACTAATGTCAGAACACTTCCACTGGTCTCAAAATTACTTAAAAAGAGCAATTTTAGATCCATATGAAATTCCCATGGCTTCGTGATATGATGTCCCTGTAATTAATTCCAGCACATGATAATGGCAATAAAATACTTCTGCCCAATATCAACCAGTTCAACAATTATGCATGCTCATATTCTTGAGGACTCTGGTGAAGCTTGTTTTGTCAAAGCACAATCCATTAACTAGTTCATCAAAATTCCATGTCTGAGAACTTCCGCTGCTAGTAGGAATTTTTGGAGATGTTGAATTTATGATTGAGCTTGACCACCCACTGGAGTCTAGACTAATTGACATTGCTCATCCTGTAGACCCGGCATAAACTTACTGTCCTAATGGATTATTACTGGCGAATCAAAAAACAGTATTCTTATTTTCTTTGATAGTTTGTTGTCTGTGTTTCGCATAGTCTGTTTTATGGTGCAACTACTTAATCAAACTTCATCAAGATTGTGGCCAAAAGTCAATACAGTTTTACCTGCTACTGTATCATTTATGCACACCAGGCGCCCTTGTTTCTTTTGTTCTGCAACAAACTTGTAACTTTCCTAAATGATAATGACATCAAGAATTCATGCATGTGCAATATAAAACAGATTTTCCAAATTACATGTAAATTCTTCTTCTTTCTTTCTGAGTTGAATCTCAGTTCTTCATGATCAGTGACTTTTTAAGGCTTGCAAATGATGGAACTTGGAATCCAAATTGGTATTATTTTGCCTGCATTTTATTTGTATTTTTTCCAAAACACAAAAACTTTCTCAACTGCTACAGTTGCTAAATGTCTAGTCACTTGCTTCTTTGCAAACGTAAAAATGTAGAGAAGCTAAACAACTCCTAATTAGATGGGAGTTTTGAAATATCTTCGGCAAAAGAATTCACAAGATAAAACTTGCAATTACTTTTAGTCCCAGCTGCCATTATTTGTTAACTTGACGTCTGAAAAAAAGTGACCGTTACCTCAAATGAAAAAATGCTTCTGGCTTTGTGGCCGCTTGTGATGTCATAGTTAAATGACAAACACTAATATTCTTTCGTGTTGTCCGGCCAAAGTGGCACGTTAGTGTAATGGGTATCTTAAAAGTTATTTTCTTTCACAATAGAATTATAGCTGCTCGAAGGCTGTCTTTCTCTTCTCGATTATCACTACTATTGCAAGCAACAAGACAAAACTGTATTTTAACACAAATGAAATCTCACAACAAAACAAATATCTTAATATCTTGTCTCTAAGTAAGTGTCTTAACTCATCTAATCTCATCTTTAAAGTAAGAGTTCCAGCTCACAACGAAATATTAAGTAGACGTAATAAAATTCCCATAAAACAAGATTTTACTGCTATTTGACTAATTTTCAACTGGAGAGTATTTTTATTTCTAAGCTGTGATTAACAGAGTTAAAAACGAGTCGCTTGAAGTCAAATCTTGAGTCGAGTCATTCCGTGCAAACGACTTTTGTATAGTCAATTTTTCTCACACGGGCTTGAGTCGACTGTCTTGGCAACACTTGATTGCCTCTGTTGAGTCTTTTGCGATTCTTGTAATAATTGAAATGCAGGATTGGATATTAAAGCAGCGCATTTCTACCACAAGCACTGCACCAAGCACGGAATACTGCCGCTAAGAACTTTTATCAAATATACAGCTTCGTAGAACGCAAAAGGATTTAAGCTTGCAACCTCTTGGTCACCGCCAACGCTTTGTCAGATGTACCTATCATAATGGACAAACACTGTAGGCTTTAACATGATTATTGGTTATTACGTTACCTAAGCTATTGCTTCTTACGCGCTTGTGAAACACTACTACCAAACAGAAAACTGATTGTTTGTCTTCATTTAACCAGTAGGCCTACTAAAATCTTGTTCTAGAAATCTGTAAAACGACACCTTGCTGGACTGCGTTACTAAAACATTTATAAAAATGAAGGTATTATGTTTTTGTTAGGCTTTACGTCTTTTAATTCAAAAATGAATAAAACTGAAATCAGTGTTATGTAGTGATAAATTTTGCGAATTTAATTAAAAATTAACTTCTGAGACATATCTATCACTACTTTTCAGAGAAAAGTCTGTTTACAGAGAAAGGTCTCTAATTTCCTTCAAAAAGGTGGTTACCTTCCATCTGCTTTACAGTAGTCAAGTCTCGAGTCACTGGCTTTGAGACCCAGGTCTGCACAAATAACTTCAGTAAAGTGGAGCAGTTTTCCAAACCGACTAGAGCAGGGGTTCTTAACCGGGGTTACGAACCACCAAAGCAGGGGGTACGAGATGAGGTGTCAGAATAATGGTCATTTTTAACTATTTTCTAAAAATTTACTTTCAATGTTATTTGAAATAAGAAAACATTTTCCGAAGCATTTTTTAACATCTGCATTTCTAAATGATTTTTTGTCGTAACAAAGAGTTACTGTGACGTAATAAATAGCTTCTTGTTTGTTCCGACAGAATTGGTTTTGTTGTAAACAATATTATGGTAAATAAATATACACCGGTAACATGCTACATTGTGTTTTATTTCATTGTTAGATTGTATATTTACCGGTAATTTTCCAGGTGTTTGTTCGATAGGTCTAGGGTACAAAAACATTTCACAAAATTCTAAGGGGTACAAGCGCCAAAAAGGTTAAGAAACATTGGACTAGAGTGAAGCTGAGTCCTTCCAATGCTGATAATTTATAATACGTACTAAAAATCAGGTACTTATTTTTACTCAAACCAAATTCACCATAAGCCCACATATCAATAATGACATGATAATACATGGTTAGAGATACACCTTCCAACCAGAAAACTTGTTTAGTAATCAACCATTTGAGCAAATGTAAGACAAACACGTAACTGCTTATCAATGCTTGCTACATTCAGTACTTTTTGTATGCAATGCTAGATATTTAAAATGCTGAATGGGCCACAATATGATTATGGCAATGGTAATTTTCCACAGAATTAATAATTTTTTTTGATTTTTCATGAACTTTGTCAACCTCTAAACAACAATATTTTTAAGAAATATGTTGCACTGCATGTTTTTATCTCAAATGAAATGATCTGGAGTCGAAGGAGCGCATTATTATGAAATTTCAAAAACATGAACCACCCTATCTTAACATGCTCCTGTGTCCTGTACTTATGCCCACTACGCTTGCAAAATTTGACTGCGCTTAAAGTGAATCTATTGTGCCAAATATGCCTGTACTATGCCTATTGTGAGTAGACTAAACTTGTAATCTGTACTGTGAGTAATACTATGCATTAAATATGCCTGCTATTTCTGTGCTTGGCTTATTATGTCTGTTCTATGCCTACAATGCCTGTGGTATGCCCACTATATCTTTACTATGCGTATTATGTCTCTACCTTACGATAGTTCTCCAAGAAATAAGGCTTGCACAAATTTAAACTGTGAACATTCGATGCAGTTGAAGTAAACCTCAGCTTGTATTGAATCTCGTATTGAGACAAAGTATATACAAATTATCAGAATATTGTATTTTTGGTAGTGCTCAATTTAGCTTGAATATTGTGTAAACTCCTGGGTAAATTCATAGCAATGTCTCACCTTTACAACAACCAAGCTCAGCAAATATTTCCTCATTAGAAACAAAAGCACATGTCTTAATATAGTCAAAATGCGATGCTATTTGCTAGTTGCTGTTATAAAATTTGTTGAAATGAAGTCACACGAGAAAAATAAAAATAAATAGGCTAATACCGGCACTTGATGAACCTAACTTGTAAGTTTTATTTTGCAATGAAAAATTATACTGTTATTAGCACTTTTCAACTGCAATGGTTTTTTAGTTCCAGAACTTTTTTTAATCACGATTTAGTAAATTTTGCTCAGTTTATATTTTATTCTGCACACCATCTGTATTGGAGAACGTTAAGTAGGACATCTATGAATACCATTTTTAAAACCTTTGGTGTGACTAGACAAGGAAAATGAACCTAGGTCGGCTGTCTGCTAAGCGGACACTCTTGCTGTAAAATGTCAGATTCACTCTGTTTTGAAATTAAAAATATGAAAAAGCGCTTAACATATTGACAAATGTGCACATTCATTTGGTTGTGAGTTTTTGCGAGAGGTTAGTGATAACACTGCGCAACAAAAAAAAATTTTTGTTTGTTCCCAGGTTCTAATTGATATTTCCCAATTGGTTACACCTAGAAACTAACACAAATAAATATAACGTAATCTAAACTTTGCTTTTGTAGTTAATAGAGCGAAATTTTGCAATCACACAATATACATTGAGATATAGTAGCCCAAAAGTATTTAAATAGCATATGAAGTTGTTGTATCCACTTTTTAGCAACGGTTGTGCACAGTACCGTACGTTTTTAATTGTTGTTTGTTTGCAGGTTAGCTTTTACCATTACATACTTTTATTATTAAGCTTATTTCTTGAAAATAGTCATCACCTGCCTGGTATTTGTTGTTGAAAATGTCTAAGAGGGGTAGCTGCAAGCATTTTCCCGATGCATTTTGTTTCATATGTGGAGAATTTATCAAGATCAGAGCAAGGAAACACTCTGTTCTAGCATCTGGAAAGATGTGTAAAGCTTATAATTCTTATTTTAGTATGCCTGTTGGAGACCAAGACAGGACTTGGGCTCCACATTTTGCTTGTGACTACTGCAAAAAAACTCTGGAAGGTAAGTCTTGTTAATATTCTGCTATTGAATTTGAACTGTTGTGTGTTTACTGTTTATGATAAAAAGCCGAGACTTAACTAGTGAAAACAGTATTTCTTTTCAGGGTAGTATCGAGGAGAAAAAAGAGCAATGGAATTTGCCATTCCAAGAATATGGCGTGAATCAACTAACCACACAAATGATTGCTACTTTTGTATGGTTGATCCGTCTAAACGTCGAACTGGAAAGAATGCTCCTGCAATTGTTTATCCCAGTATTCCTTCCTCAATTGCTCCTGTGCCACATTCTGATCAACTGCCGGTACCCATTCCTACTCGTTCTCAAGACCCTGTCAGCTGATGAATCCGCTACTGATGAGGATGATACAACAATTGATGACTATGTCCTAAATTCTAACTTAGAAGAGAAAAAACCTTATTATCCCAATCAGAAAGATCTCAATGATTTAATCAGAGATCTCGGTTTGACCAAATCTAATGCAGAATTGTTGACGTCACGACTTAAGCAGTGGAATTTGCTTGATGACTCAGTTCAAATTACTCAGCAACGTAAACGGCACCAAAGCTTTTCTAGTTTTTTCACCATGCAAAATGCAATTTGCTTTTGCAACAATGTTAGTGGGCTTTTTTACTCAATTGGAATTCCTTGTATCTCTATTGAATAGCATCTTTTCATTGACAGTTCATCAAAGAGTCTCAAGGCAGCTCTAATCCATAATGGCAACAAATACCCATCTCTTCCTCTTGCTCATTCAGTCCATCTTAAAGAAACTTACGAAAATGTAAAAACTGTGCTGAACGTATTGAAATATGACCAGTATAACTGGGAAGTTATTGGTGATATTAAAATGATAGCTTTTTTGATGGGAATGCAGGGGGGTTTCACGAAATATCCCTGCTACCTTTGTCTTTGGGATAGCAGAGATACCAAAGCCCACTATCAAAAGCAAGTATGGCCAAAACGTGAGGAATTTGTTGTTGGAGAGAAATATGTCAAAAACATCTCACTAATTAACCCAAAGAAAGTTCTGTTGCCGCCCCTTCACATTAAACTTGGTCTAATAAAACAATTCGTAAAAGCGTTGGACAAAGATGGTGCTGCTTTTAAATATCTCCAGAACCTGTTTCCCAAACTTTCAGAGGCCAAAGTAAAAAGTGGCATATTTATTGGACCCCAAGTAAAATTGATTCTAAAGTCTGATGAGTTTCTTGAAACACTAAGTGCTGTTGAAAAGGATGCTTGGATATGTTTTGCTGCTGTTGTCCAAGGGTTCTTGAGAAATAACAAAGAGGACAACTATGCCGAGCTTGTTGCCAACTTGGTAAATTCATATGGTAACATGGGATGTAGAATGTCAATGTCAACGTCCACTTGCTCGATGCCCATTTAGATGAGTTTAAAAAAAACTTGGGTGCATATTCTGAAGAACAAGGTGAACGGTTTCATCAGGACATTAAAGATTTTGAGAGCCAATATCAAGGACAATATAACAAAAACATGATGGAAGATTGCATTTGGGGATTGATTCGGGAAAGTGATTTGGAGTATAGACGAAAAATCCGGAAAACAACACACTTTTAACTAAATTGTGTACAGTATTTCACACAAAAACCATGGTCTGTGCTACGTGGATATTTTGATGCAGAACATTATTTTTAACACCAGAACGTCACTTGAAATGTTAGATTCGACATTAATGACCTTCCATGGAATTAATTTTTATTAATATTACTAGTTCTTGATATTGCACAAGTGTAATCTCAGTTTGGGTTTCTATTCCTTGACTCCCTCCTCTCCGCACCCCATCTACACATAGTGTGCTGCTACTTTTATTTGCATGTGCTAAGATTATGTACTTTGTGTGTCATTTCGTTTAAAAAATAACCGGCCTATTGCACCAAATATTTCATCTGTTATAGTGTGAGGTCAGCTGTTAGGCAACATGCCAAGCAATTACATAGTAATCACAGCAATTTTGAATAAATCGCTCTTCTGACAACAAAATCAAAGTTTAGATCAAATTATGTTGATATTTTGTAGTTTTAGGGTGAAACCAATCAGGAAATATCAATTAGAACCCGGGAACAAAAATTGTGTTACACGGTGTAAAATATCATAAAACAATGAACACAAATGAATGACTTCGGTAATTAACAATATGTACAAAACTAAAGCATTAAAAATTGTTAATACTTTCTTGACCCAGGAGCTCCTTCTTCGTCTTCATTGAAATGACTGTTGCAAGAATTCTTTTGATACAGCGTAAAGTGTGGTGGTTATTCCATGAAGCTTGTTTGCTGCTATTTTGTCACTGCAAGTGATCAGCTCCTGTACAGGGTAGGCCAAATGTATAGTAACCTCTCCTGTAAAATCAATGCAACATATAATGTTAAGTATATTTGCCTAAAAAACTTAATCTGTAGTATTTTTGTTATTTTCAAACCAGTATAGTTATTAAATTTCTGAAACATAATTTTGTTTATTTCCGGCAATTTTAAAAATTTGAGCAATTATTTTGTAACAAGCAATTGAAGAATGTGTGACTCAAGCGATTACACTTTGGAACAAAGAATTGTTGCAAGTGTCTGGATTCTTGATCGCCATCAAACAGGAAAGTCTATGAGGCAAATGCGGAATGACTTCTAGCAACGATTCAGAAAAGAACCTCCACCAAAACAAACGTTCTTGAGATGGGAACGCAAGCTTTTTCAAACTGGTTGCGTAAACAATAAACCAAGAGTTGTCAGACCACAATTAAAAGGAACTCGATGCCAAAAGGTTGACAACGCAATTAGCAAGTTTCCAAAAAGTCATCAGCAGAGCTTGGAGTACCACGTACCATCTTAAGGAGGTTCATGAAAGTTGACCTCAATTTTTTCCATATCTACCAATGTTTGTTTAAGAACTGTCAGATGGCAAATTAAACCACCGACGTGGCGCATGTGGGAGAATGTTCTAGGAATTTAGGACAAAGTCAAAAAGACAAAAGGTTATTTTCAGTGATGAATGCGCCATATACCGGAGTTCTCGATTGCGGGATATTGTGTTTTGGTCCAAGCAGAACCAACATTATTGAAAAGAAAATTCTCCACATGTCATGGTATTGGGAGCAATAAATAGCAAGCAACTGTTTGAACAACGTATTTTTGATGGACCTGTCAATCATCCTAATTATGTAAAGTTGAAAATTAATTCATACCACAACTGCAAAGCCTTGAGATCGAATATAATGTCTAGTTCCATAAAGATGGGGCGCCAGCTCATATGTCAATAACTATAAGGGAATATCTCAACAAAGTTTTTTCCAGTTGTGGGATTGGCCGTCAATCTGCCATCTTGCCAGATTCACTTGACTGACCACATGTCACAATTTTTTATTGCGCTTCAGAAAAGAAAAAGTTGCACAGCAGCGCTACACGATCGCTGATGAGTTGGAACAAGCAGTGACAGACGCTTTCAACGAAGTTACACCTCAAAAGCTTTGGAGAAAGTCTGACGAAACTTGGCGTGAAATCAACATATGTTATGACAAAGATGGAACACAAATGGACTCAATAGACCGATAAATAGCGATAATTCTAAATAGGGTGACAAGACCCAAATCAAATTAAGTTTTTCACAACTTCCTCTACATTGCATGTTGTATTAATTTTACGAGGGGTAACTAGATTTTGGCCCACCCTGCACCATGCCTCTGCTATGCTTGGTTTGCATGTACCATTTCTAAGCTCTCTTTGGTTAGCTTTATTAGATCTTCTTGAGAAATACATCATCTTTCCTGTCATCCATTGTTGTAGTGAAACGATTGTGATGTGATTGTTGTTGTTTGGTTGGAAAAACAATATGAAGCAGTAATCTGCATAACGCAATAAAATGTATGAGACACTTATCAGAAATGCACTTTGATAACAAACAACAAGCATGCTGCAGTTCAACACCTAGAACACAAATACACTTGATTCTCAAATTGAATTTCTGCAAAGAGATTCTTTTTCTTCTCCAAATTGATAAGTTATATAGCTGCTCAATATACTATACATTTTTCTTACAATTCTGAATGTTTTGGCACATCACATGACTCTCCTTAGAGAATACAAATATGTTGCTTTACCTTGAAATTAAACTCGCTAATGAATGTGTGTAGGCAAAATTATTAAATGCACCCCAAAAGCACATAAACATGCCAATAATAAAATTATTAACGCAAAACGTATTTACCAAGTGCGACGTAATGGGACGATTAATGACGTGTATTGTAAGAACAAAACAAATGCACAGGTGACAACCATCGACAAATTAAAACATACCAAGCAAAAAAGAACTAACGTAAGCAAGCTATTGTGTGTTCAAAGTTTGTTTAAATAATCTTAATCAGTAATGCTTTTTGAACTTTAGCATCATAAACATTGATGCCTCATAGAACTACGTAAAATGAACCAATGTCTTGGTCATTTCTACCACAAGATAAGCATGAATTCATATGTTGTTTTATAATAGTTTTATTTAATTGTTAAATGTAAATATTCATGAGCTGTAGTGATTAAGTCGCGATAAGTCATATCAACAACTTGTTTACATTTTGCAAAGAAGTGAAGAATACATTTTATAGTTTTTACAGACCACATTAGAATCAAGAGTGGTGAGAGTATTAATTTAAACCGAATATGCAATGCAGTTTTTACCGTTTTGTCATGACTAACTAAATTAATATCAAAGGTTCTATTTAATTTTGCTGAATGGCAGTCAAATTATTTGATGGATTTCCAAAGTTCTGTGTGAAAAATGCTTATCATAATTCGTTCTTGGTTTTTGTTTAGTGGTAATTAAGACTTTTTTCAAAGTAAGATCAAAGAAATAATCCGGATAACTATTATGCAAAAACATACTGCGTAAGTTTTTGACCTGATTATAAACCGTAATACATTCAAACAAATCAGGTTCACTCTATGTAGCATGCACATTACAAAACCAGATGGCCAACTTTTAGAACAGTAAGCACGGTAATTCAATGTGAGACCAGAATTTCGGTTGCTTGCGATACATTGAGCGTTTAAAACCACTATTCCAATTTTAATTTCAACTTCTTAAAAACCTAACGAATTTGTTGCCTTTGCAATAAAAAATTTCAAATGAGGAGGTGGCCATTTTAGCTCATTTGAGAATTGCTTACAAGTACAATTATTTTCGAAATTCGCAAAAATATTGCCAATGTACCTAAGACAGCATGGTTCAAAAACATGCCCGCGAACTTTCTCAGTATTGATTTAATCCGTTATGTGTATGTTACTGGTAGACAATTTTTCATAAAGTTGCGAGTCATGTAATAGTTTGCGATAACTCGCTTTTTTGCATGGCGATAAAGAGAAAAAAGAAAATTAATATTATGCGAACGCAACTTGGTTTCGCTCAAGAAACGCTAAATATGTTCAATAGTATATTAATGTTTCTAGTGAAATAATCTGAAAGAGGAAAATAAAATTTAAGCCATAGTTGAAACAATAATTTGAAAACATTCTAAATTTGCTGGAAAGGATATATACACTAATAAAATAGAAACAAGCAAGAACAGAAAGCTTGCCAACGAAGGCAGAGTGTTTAATAAAAAGTGGTTGGAAAATTATTTTATGATGGAAGATAATGGCAAATCATTGCGTCTGGTTTGCAAGCAAGTAATTGCATTGATAAAGGAATAAAATGTTAAGCGACGTTATGAAACACAACACAAAATGCAATGTGAAGAATGTTATGGGAAGACACGAATTGATATTGCTCACTATCTTAAAAAAAAAATCAGAAACAGAAGAAAGTTTCAAGTAGTTTCATAAAACCAAAAACAACAAGTACATTGGCATCGTATGAAATCTCTCTGATGTTGTTAAAAAAGGCAAATCATTTAGGGATGGCGAGTTGGTGAAACAATGTGCGATAAAAATGGCAAAAATGTGTTTGGGGAAGACAAGGTTGCTAGAAAATTTGTAATAGTCCAAGTGATCTCGGCAAGCACGAATCATTAAAACTAGAGAGTATATTTGAAAACTGTTTATAGTTTTCATTGGCACTGGATGATAGTACGAATATAAATGACCCAAGTGAGCTACTTATCATACGCACGGTTGAGAAATTTACTGTGCAAGAAAAACTGGTCAAAGTGTTTTTCTTGAATGAAAGTGCAAAGGGCTTGAATATTTATGCTGCCCTCCAGTCAATTATTTATCATTATGGAGGATAGGAAAAATGCTCATGTATCGTGATTGATGGCGCAACAGCTATGACGGGTAATAACACTGGATCAAATATTTCACATTTAGTTGGGCACGTTGAAGCTTTCAAAATGAAACTGCGCCTGTTTGCTACATGCTTGAAAATCAATGATCTTTCAAACATCGATTCTTTACACGAGCTTCTGGCAGATAATGTAGAAGTAGAATGCTCTCGTTTTGTGGAAGATATTGAGGCTTTGTCTCATGAGTTTGAGAATAGATATAAAGATTTTGGTAGATTAAACCTAATCTACATTTGTATAACAATCCTTTTGATGTTAATGTCGACACACAACTACCAGAATTTCAGTTTGAACTCAGTGAGCTTCATTTTAACCTATTCTTGCTTTCAAGAAAAACGAAACCTACGAGAGATTCTGGAAATTAGTCAGCAAATTTAAATTTTCCAAACTAAAAGATTTCGCACTAAAAATGCACTCAATGTTTGGAAGCGCATACAGTATGTGTGTGAGAGTACATTTTCTACTATAAAGCTGGACAAATTTAAAAACAAAAATAAAATGGCAAACCAACTGGATAATTGTCTCCGACTTGCTACCACTAGCATTGATATTGATATAGAAGCTATAGTGCGAAAAGTAGCCAATTTATTGCAAATCTCTATCAATACATCCCATGGATAGAGACTTGCAATAAATTGGCTACTTTTTGCACTCACTTATCTTTGCTGTTTGCTTTTTTTCAAATCTTGTGAATCTGTTCTTTGTAAAAAAGAACTTGAGAATCTGAATCTGTTGTTGTTTAAGTTTTGATCTTGTGACCTTTTTTATGAGGTGGCCCGTAAATCGTCATGCTCTTGTAAAGTGGCCAGTCGGTCAAAAGTAATTGGACCACACTGACATAAGATAAAGCTTTGGCTTTGTTATGTTGGAATTCCAAAAATTTTTTTTAGCGGATGCTGATTGGAAATTGGTTGAAGGGGGTCCAACAAGAGATCTCATTGAAACTCCATGCGTTTGCTTGTATAATGCATCATTGAGCATAAACATTTCCTGCGTGGCAATAAACATTAATTTTTGGGAAAAATTTATTTTTGTAGGCGGCTTTGCCTCATTTTTGAAAATAAGTTACCTATCGATTATCAATTGAGTTGTTTCACTGAGCGGCACTTTTTCAATCAACAACTTATTCCCAAAACAAATAATATTTTAACAAAATGTTGCTTATTAAAATTAGATGTTTTAATTTCAGTAATAAAATGCTCAGTTGATTTAAGTAAACACGCGTCCGTTGTATAGAATTTAATATTCTTGTCTAAAAACTTGGCCAATTGGTGTTCTGGTGATCCCACCATCGACGCCACAGATCTTAAAGACATTTATTTTTTGTGAGTTTTAGCCTTTTCATGCAATTTATCTAGCTTGCTTCCAAATTGAATCACTCTATTTCTTTTTTTTCAAATTCGCCATTTCTTCAGTTGTTTTCGGATGTAATTGGACACTGAATTTTCCTTAGAGACAATTAATAAATTTCGTCATATGTAGCTACTAACTCCTTAAATTTGTTTTTGATCATATATGATTTTATATAATTTTTCCTTGTCATGTGAAACATTCAAAATCGCTACTTTATTTCTTCTATGAAATTTACATACTTTAAATGGAGCGTCCTCAGGTAGGTGTGACAAGGTATTGTCTTTAGGAATTGTTTTGTGCGTGCGGAATATTTACAGGTACTATTATTGATAGACTTTTCAAGAAGAAATTATATCTCATTTTTTGCTTCATGATTGAAATTATGCGCGGGATCAAATTTTTCTTGACTGAATACGCCAATTGCTCAACGCCAACTTTAATTTTATCTTTAAGCACTTTTTGAGGTATAATGGAATTTCTCAATTCAAATCTCAAAGCGTTTTTTGATTTTGGTATTAACTTCTTAAATCCAGAGCTAATTAAAAAACTTCAAATTCTTATTTTTCACAAACTCAAAATGTACTCACGTTGATTCCTCTTGTTCTGTTCGTCCGGTGTTTGTGTGCATTTGGAGTAAGACTAATAATTTTGAGTAAACATTCATTTGCGAGTTTAATTTCAAACAAAGAGATATCTGCCTTCCCTAAGAATGGCCGTGTGATGTGCCAAAAACGTTTAGAATTTAAATAAATTACTAAATATTTTTAACACATTTGAGCTCGCTCATCGCTAGCACCATAATCGAATACATCAAGTAGTTCAACCACTTCCTGTTTATAAGATTGGTCTGTATTGCAGTTACTACGACTATAAATTATGTTTAGAAAGCAATTACAATAGTGTATTAGCGTGTATAGCAGGTTAATATTTATGCTTACCAATATGCAAGCGTGATGAATTGTAATAACAGTTCTTATGCTATTCTTACGCTAGAGGTAAAATTTTGAGAAGACTTAAAATCTTGATAAATAAACCTAAAACATAAAAAAATAGCACTAAAAATTTAGTTTGTTACAAAAGAGTTATGTCTGATTGTTTAATTCTTAGTGATTCAATAAAAATGTATGTGTGCTGCTTAGTTTTTTGTAAATGTGTGAGCACAGGTAGTTGAAAGTGCCGCAAACATTACATTCAAATTGTCATTTTTCTTTGATTTGTAATCTATCGTCGTAGCAGTAGCGACGTTGTCTGTTTAAGTTAAGATTTGTTGTCGGAACATAGCTTTTGAAAAAGTATGATAATGTCTTCAACTTTGTCTGCAAGAGGGTAATTTATGCTCCTTCTTGAGATTTTAAATCAAATAATTCAGTTTGGGTAATATTTTTGGAAGAGAAATACTTTTACGGAAAGGTATATGCTTTCGTAAAGTTGTAGAACATTTTTAGATGAACCAGAGCTAATAATTCTGTGCAGCATCAAATAAAACTATGTTTGGGGAAAAATTCGCCACGAATAAGACCACTTGATTAATGTACCTTTGTTGCACAGTACATGGCAGTACAACGATAGTATCGCTTTTATCGCGGCAGCTTGTTTTGAACCCAACAATGCTGACAACTTTCGACTTCAACATCTTGCCACTATTTTACGCGTAGTTTTGATGCTGATTGATGCCTAAAGTCTTCAGCAATCTTTGTCCTTCTATTTGGTAAATGGTTAAGATGATTACGAACTGCGAAAGCCTGCCAAGAGAATCGCGGCGAGACATCGGGTGTGCGCACAGCCTAGGTTTCAATAATATATAAATATGTCTACAGATCAGATATTTAATCTGCATATTTTATTGGCATCTAAAATGTGTAGAGTCATGGAGGTGATTTAAATACCTTTGAGTCGTGGATGATAAATTTGTTAGGATGATTACACATCGGAATCATATAATAATTTAGCAACCAAAATCGATAATAAAAATCATAGTGATCTATTGCTGTTGAAATGATGCAAATAATTTCTGTCTGAAAACAGGGCATTGGGCTTGCAAGCATATTTTAGCAAGTCTAAGTCCGACTTCATTGCACAAGTCCAAGTTCACGTTTAAGTCCGACGCAAAGTTTTTAGGAGCGGAAACAAAAGGGCAAGGGTACTAGGCCTTCCACTAAACTTCCAACACCAATATATTGTTATTCATACTTATTGCTACAGTTAGAGGCTTTTTAAATTTTGCTCATCACTCTATCACAACATTAAAAATATAATAGCTCATGGCTTGCCACAGAATGTGGCCTTACAACTGCATGTTTGTTTTAGACCCTATGAAGCATCTTTAGAGACATAGGTTCAGAGGTGTATTAACTGTTCGTGGAGACCTTGGTTAATCTAGTTGCCGGGCTCTTTTGACATAGAGAAGAAATTGATTCCCCAAGACTACTAATGGCGGCTGCGTTGTGATCACTCAACACGTACAAAGTGCATAGTTTGATAGTTTGCCTAATTGGTGGCGGCAATACGCAGCAGACCAAATTTTTGATTGGCAAAAATTGTCTGTTTCTTCCGGTGAGTTGATCCGTATATTTTCATAATTTTTTGCCTTTACGATGTTGACAAAATTGTTTTTCGTAAAAGCTTTGAAGTAGTGCACTAAAAATATGTACTGGCTGTGAAAATAAATACTTGAGAAAGAACAAAAGTTTCCAGTTGAGAATGTATTTATAAGAACTAAACTCCGGGTTCTTTACCAGTATTTTTAAATGTTATTTTTGCAGTAGTCTATTGGTTCTCAAACTTTTTAACTGTTGAACCATTCTTGTAAGTTTAAATTATTAAAATGACTCCCAACAGAAGGGCGCTGAAAGGCTGAACCTAGCCCAGTGTCAAAATTGGGATGAACTTCTTTCAATTGCACTTTTAGTCTACTTTTAATTAAAAGGCTCATATCAATTTAATCTTTGCGATTGACTTTCTGAAATCGATGATTTTGCTACATCTCAAGATGAAAATCTTATCACCATTTTTTTTTACAAACAAACTTTACGAAATTGAAATTTGTTTCCTTTTTTACAAAAAGCAAGTTATTTCACAACTGAAAAGTTTAAGTTTGCTGTGAACCTCATAAAAATTTTTCTTGAGACCAGAACGGTCAGCATAATGCAGTTTGAGAACTAATGCCGTAGCTTATAGGGCAAAATCTTATTTAATATTATTTATTTGTGTGTACAAGGCCCTGATATTTCAAATTTCGCTAGCAAAGTGACCTCATCAGGTGTAGACTTTTATTTGATTCGGAAAAAAAGTTTTACTTATAAATAAAAACAAAAAGCAAAAAATGTACTTGCGCTTGTAAAGTTTACAAGCATAATTCAATGCCAAAACAACATTAATTCTAAGTTTTACTTTGCATGCTAGCCACAATTATAATATTTTTTTAAATCAAATATTAAAAAATACTATGCTTATCAGTCAGTTGATGCGGTTTCTTTTTGCATATCTAACTCGCTGTGAAAAAAAGACTATCAGACGCAATTGTTGTTCCAACAAAATCAATATACAAGTAGCCTATTATGCAGACGATTACCCGGGCGCATATTAGGCTGCTTACACGGTGTCTTTTAAAATTAAGATTGCATCAACTGGTTTGCTGTTTAAGGTGATAAAGTATTAATTTATTTATTTTGTTTATATGAGCAGAGGTGTCATGTGAAACAATGTACAAATAGCAACAAGCGGCACATTGCTTAGGCCTTAAGCAGGCCCATTGGAACTTGCACTACTGAACACTAGAGGCAGAAAAACAGGACTGAACAAAAACACAAAAACAACACACTTGCTGGCGCAAGGTGATAATCCGGCACAAAAATTGACTTATCAATAAACCACAGCTCTAGCAACACCAACAGAACCCAAACTTGCAAATCCTGTACTTCAAACCATCAGTCAACACCAATCTAGGAATATTAGGTGTTCTTGCGAGATACTAAACTTGCAAATTTACTCTCCCACGCCATCAGCCTACATCAGATATAAAGCCCACAAATTTCGAATGTTTCTTCCAGAGAATAAACTCTTGAGATTCAAGTACGACACAATCAACTGACATCAAATGCAAAACAGATAATTCTCGAGCGTTTGCATCACGGACTAAACCTTTCAATTTGGAATTTAACATCAGTTGATATCAAGCACAACATGCAAATCCCGAGCTTTCCCATTAAACAGAAAACACACCGCTTCAAAATCGCAGGCCAACTGCGTTACCCTAAACCTGAGGTTCATAACTTAAATGAATTTCTGACGCACTAATTTAATTTATAAAACTAAACGACGCACTCTACCAGTTGACCTCAAAAAAAATCCACCAAGTCAATGATGGCCACCAAGTCAATGATGAAGACAAAAGGCTCTCAAGGATGGTTGATAACATAAAAAAGTCATCAAGGACGTAAACTTGTGACGCCCCTACTTTTTCCAAGCGACGCATCTAAACCATCTTCACACAAATAGCAACTCATTAGTCGTCTTTTACAACTTGCTGAGGTGACAATTTCAATTACTCTAAGCAGGATGAAGCACAAATTAATGCAAGTAACTTAAACCTGAAACAAAAAGCAAGAGGTAAATAAGTGACAATGTGCTTGTGGCAAAAGTTGTTTTGCAAAGCTTTTTACATTTTAAATGCAAATTTTTCAAATATTTTAAAGAGAAATTGGCTAAAAAATCGTGATAATTCAACTGCGTTCAACTGAGATTAATTGTGAGCTTGGATTGGTGTTCATCATAATCAGAGAAATTTTGATCGTGATTGCTATACGTTAAACGAGACTAATTGACTTTTATAAAATACTGGCAATTTCTCTTAAAACAGGTAGTTTTCACAAAATAAGTAAGCGTTTCACTCCCTTGAATTTGAATTTGAATCTGTTTTACGGCAGTCAATCATTCTTGAAGAAATGCGAAGCCATACACAATTGGAGTTTAGTTACCATTTGATAGAAAGTTTGACACTATTTTCTTTTTTACATGTAAAAAATTTAAAAGCAAAAAAATAAAAAGAGCAATCAAATCAAAAGCACTGCAATCATCATTTATTGAATTGATCAAAAGTAAATATAAAAGAATGTGACGTTGAAAAATTTAACAAAAAGCGCGTCAAAAACTTGTATCCAATAGGTTTACTCTATGCCTAAGTGTAACAGGTGTTAAACATTGGTAATGCAGAAGTGGAGCGTGGTAATTTTAAGGGATAAATAAACCAACTTTTGTATATAGACGTACGCTGACCTGGTGTTGAAATCATTCAGATGATTTCAAATCAAAAATTATCCCAGATAACACATTGTGTAACACAATAGCAGTTAATCCAACAGTGGGCCAATATTTTCAGATTTAAAAGACTAACCTAAATTTTTTTATTCTTTGAAAACAATAATATGTTTATTCAAGATTGGTTTTATCTTCTTTTTGGGGCCAAGTTTTTGCTAAAAATCGACTGCACCCAGCAGTCTCATGCATTATTGGAAATGCGGGTTGTTTATGCAACAGTACCTCAAACATATGCACATTTTTGCAAAAATTGCAACTCAAAAAATCACGTTTTCTATTAATGCTCAAATCACGTTGCGTCTGTTCAGTAGTCATTCAGCCGGTTCGTGCAAACTTGTTCGAAAAATTTTATGAGCTTGTGTAACCAGCTGTTAAAGACATTTTGGCTTCTCCTACGAAAATTTAGTTTTGCAAAAAAAAAGTGAAAAGGTCTTCAGCGTGCTTTTGGCATGAATTTCCGTCTAAAAAATTAAGAGATTTAGAGCTCTCAAAAATAAGGTACTTGGCTTGAATAGCGGGAGCATTTATCAACTTTTTTCTGATAAAACCTATTCCAACAACTTTTAAATGTCACGACTGCGTCTGTTTTAGACAAAGCGTTTTTTAAAAATAATTTTTTGTTTTAGCCACTTAAAATTTTCTCTTGTAAAAGCACCGCATTACTTGCCAAAGATTTTGAAATAAGAATCAGTTTGATTGCTTGTTATACTACGTATATTTTATTTTGGTAGAAATTAGCTGGCACTGCTGAAGACAGTTTTTAATGTCTGTCCTCTTTTGACTTTTCTGGGTTGCTGCTTGTAACTAATGAGCTGTTGTCTATTTCCAGAAAGTACGGAAGTTCGTCATCCTTACGTGAGAGCAATATTGCAATCAAAAACTCAAAAACATGTAATCAAACTTTAGCTATATGTCTAATCCAACTTCAATATTTACTGCGAATAATTTTTACTCACATCATTGATATTAGCTTTCCAAAAGAAATTTTGATTTTTGAAAACACTGAGGAAACTATCCGTTTTGTTATTTCATGGAACAATGTAGTATACTCAATTTCTCATAATATCTTTTTTGGTAACTATAGGTTTTACATAAAAGCAATCCAATCTTTGAAAGATTTTCTAACGAGTATCTCAAGCAATTTGCAACTTTATTTCATGCTCATACATCTGTTGGTTTAATCGTGTCAACTGTCATTATACTTGCGATATCTTAATCAGTGCCTTTGGTGTCTAAGAAATAAATGGAGCATGCGGACTAACAATAGTCGCTTTGCTCTTAACAAAAGCTGATCGCTTTAAAATCAACGCATAAGGCCAATTATGCTCACAGCTGCTCAGTTTGTCCAAAACTATTTTTATGCGTGAATGGTGTTTATTTACGACGACGAAGGGCCAACTGAGACACAGGTATAGAAGTACGGATGGGTACACATCAAAACCAAGGAAATTACCAATCACATTGCGTTAGCCTAGCGTTTATAAAAGAAAATTTTTGGTGCGATTCTTAAACACTTTGTCAAGTGCCCAGCATTTACCCTCATTGCCCAATTTCTTGCCAAAGCAAGTCTGATATGCTTTCTTGAATAAATATCGCACATTAAAGCGATAATTTTTATGATATCGCCATCCCACACGAAACAAAGCGCATCTGAATCACTTCACAAGTTTGTAGTTTAAAACTCGTCACTTGGCCATTCATGTGTTTGAGCTTATGTTCTAATTGCACGTCTTTGGTCAGACTAGGCCAGAACGACGGATAGGCAGCTCTGTCCCACCACCTGCCTGCCACATATAGATGCAGGCATCCAGTTAAATGCCTTGCCAAACAGCACAACAAACAAACTTATCAGTTTTTCTCCACACCATCCCCATCATTTTGAGCGCCAATTAGAAAAGCTTTGAATACCATTTTTTAAAGTTCCTTGATATGACTCAACAGGTGAAATAAATCCAGGTTTATTTTATATGATTGTCGTATAAGGCTTGAGTTTTTTTCATGGTTCTGTGGTCTTAGTGTTGTGGGAAAACAAGTAGTTAGAAAAAATTTTGCCGTATCCGCAATGTTGTACTGCAGCTTTGCAATCGTGAGGCTTCGATTACTGCTACTATTTTCTTGTTGTATCTGTGCTATTGTGCTCCTGAAAAGTTATTTTCGGCAATTTGTGCTGCTTCATAGCATTGGTTATGGTAACTGTAATCAGCGGTTTAACCCAAGTTGTTCTTTCAATGACCTTTTGGTGTTCAAAGAATTAAAACATGAAAAAGCAATATTCACCAAATTATCATATATTAATACTTTGCAAATTATGCTACTTGATGTGCTTTAGATTTATCTTTTGATGTGTCTTAGTTAATTCACAACGAAGTATACCAGTTTAAAATCATTGTTGATCGCAACTTGCATTTAAAAGTTTTAAATATCATATAAAGTCAGAAAATTAATAAATCTCACTTAAGTTTTGTTGATATACTTTAATAATGAAGTTATTTCTCCATGAAAGGATTTTAGTTTTATATATTTGCTATGTCCTGGGGGCAAGATGAGGGAGCTAGGCACAAATTGTCCAAAAATGACGCAAACAGTTAAGGTTGTAAAAGAAATTGAAAAGAAATGGATTTAGCTAGTTTAGTGTAAAACAGACGGGCACTAAAATAGCGCTTAGAAACATCATACCTAGACAAAACAATGATTTCTATTTGTTATATATTATACAACATAACTAACTCAGTCGGACAGAAATAGTGTAAGAGAAAGTAAAAACTTTACGGGATGTGGCAAACAGAAATTTATTTAAAATTTTTGTATAAAAAAAATTGCCAATTTTATGAAAAAAGCAAAGAACTATTTTGGTTTTTTCTTTTGCTTTGTGTCCAAATTTTTTGAACGATTGCCTAAAATTTTCAAGTTTCTGAATGGGATCAAAAGCCCGTCTTGTCCCCACTCCTGTTTTCTTCGAGAATGCTCACAGTTCTTCAACTAGTACAATTATTCACCATAAGGTAATGATGACCCAATGATGCAAATACAACCTCAGTAGTGCTTACAAAATCTCAAGATTGAAAAAGTAAACAGTTTGGCTTTGTGATAATGACAATGTAAATTTTGTAACAGCAAAGCTAGGCTGTGTTCTATCCCATGACATCCTTTTTGCCCACCGATGAAGAACTACCATGAGTTTAAACATTAGTGAACTAAAATAGAAAAAGTTGACTGTACTCTGGGTAGCATTGAAACATTAATCAACTAAATGCGTATGCTTTTGGCAAAAACTAATGTCAACACGCTGAAAAATTTCGTTTTTTAGTCTATTAGTTGGATTTTTTTTTTGTAACCATTCAGTAGGCCTAATTATTAGTGTCAGCTAAAGTACAAAAATTTTGGTCGACCTTTTTTCACAGCCTTTTTTCTTTGGAAAAGTAGATTTTTTCCTTAGATGGAGAAAAAATCCATATTTTGCGTCTCATCTCAACATAAAGGTTAACTCTCGCTGGTTGTTCTAATAAAGCAGTATAGCCAACTGATATTATCAACTTTTTACTTTTAATGTAAACCAAATGACCGCGTGGATAAAATGAATAAGCTAAGGTGTTTATTATCATTTTCGAAATAGTACACTAAAACTCAACAGCTGTTCGTTTATAGTCTTGCACAAATCCACCCTTTTTCAATTATTTTCCTTAATTTAAATATTGTCAATTATAATAATTGATCTCTGAAAACATGTTTTGCATCTCTCTAAGAAAGAATCTTTAATGCCAAAACTGGCTATCTCTCGCATTGCCAGTTCTGTCATACAGGAATATAAAATGAACGACAAAACTGAAAGTAATGTTAATCAATCCAACTATAAGAAGGTATGAAAGATGCACATTTTACACAAAATTGAACCTGGCCAACCAAGTGATTTGATGGACTAAACTCATTTTTGATAAAAATAAACATAACCAGTTTAGGTCTTGAGTTCTCTCATATCTTTCACAAATATAGTAAAGTTATGTTGATGTTATCATTAAAGTGCTGTTTACTGAACATAAATTTAGAAAAAATTCATACTATTTATTCCATGCATTTTGTTTTTGTACGTACAATTGTAAACATCATTGTATTAATATTTTTTGAGAATTATGCCATTTTGAGTAAATATGCAGCTTCCATAAAAACATAGATTCAAAAAGAATTGTGTTGTTTAAAAGAGCAATTAGCTTATGAGAAGCACGCGTGATCAATTAACTGTAAAAATAATGTCATTAATATTGTATAGCAAACACAAATTGTCGAAATGTGATCGGCATTTAGCAAAATAAAGCTTTGCGGCACGTTTTAGTTCATCGCTTTGAAAGCACATAAATTGCTTAGCCATAGAGCATTCAGCAACAGCTTGCAGCAATGCATTGCAACAAGCTGTAACTAGAGTATAGCCATATAACAGAAGCATCATTACGTTGCCGCGGAAATAAAGCTTATGTTTATATAAATGCATTTTAATGGCTTTGCTGCATTTTTATGCTGACGTGCTTTTGCTTGTTGTACTTTTGCTTCTTGCAACAAGCAACTTCTTAGTTTTTGGATAGATATAACGCTTCTTGTATTTTACTTATATTTTTCTTTACAGACCTGATACAATCAAGAAACTTCCAGCTGTTGAGTTATCATCAACCATGATCTTGCCACGTATCTAACAAGTAACTTTTTGGTTTGGTGTTTTGACGTCAATCGCTTATTTCTGTTAGGGCTGATGATTGAGTTATAAATTAGAGTACTGAGAGTGCATGAGATTGCTATGTTTCCGACTAGCACGGTGGGTTTTGGATGAATGCGCGGTTTTATTCGGCTTACAATATACTGTTTTAATCAATTTTTTCAGAGATAGTTTTTTCCTAATGTATTGATTCGTGCTTTTGCTTTCCATTTCATTACTGAAGCAGTTCCATTTAGAATTAGATGAACTACATTTGCTGGTCGATAAATTTTTAGATGATAAATGTGCTTTACAGTATTTTGATTTGTTCAGTAGGGTATGAATGTAGACTATTTAAATCAAGAAAAAGCTGAGTTTTAGTTTTAAACAGTCACTATTTTTGGTAAGTTGCATGAAGATAAAGCATAGTTTACAGTACGATCACATTATTCCATAAAAAAGCAAACGAATTTTCTTGAGGGCGTCTTGTATGTTTAAGTTAAAGATGTGATAAGGAATATTCCACGTCAAATTTTGTCCTTTTACCTAAAAAGAAAAAGCTGACTCTTTTTTATTTACGTGGAAAAAAATTCTGTTAGTTGTCGTAAAATGTTTAGACAAACCGCTTTGAAAATTTTTAACGAGAACACAATGAGCGTGCTAAAAAATTGCAGTTACAAGCTATAATGGCTTTAAAATTGCCAATCGGGTGCAAGACAGTAAAATAAAGCTGCATTCACCAGTTGTGCATTAGGAGAAATGCATGCATATCATGCATGCATCCATATCAATGTCATGCATGCGTATCACGCATGCCGCTATTACGAAAGAGCCGGCATTAAAAAACAGCCGGGTTTTTGGCACGATATCAAGTCTTGAAATACTTTGAATTAAGAAAGTGTAAACCACTGCTCATGTTTGGAAGCAACTGTAAATAAACTAACTGCACGTTATTATAAGAGTGTTTGAGAAATTTATTTATTTCAAATTCACTTTAAATTGCTTTCATAAAGCCAAAATTATTTCTTGATTTTTTAATTATTGCTGAAACTTTCATCTAGTGCTAAAATTGACCTCCTTAAACATATTGTTGCGCAACCTTTTGAAGCTCTATTGCATTTTTTCTGTATCTAAGTGTCAAAAATTAATATGACTGTGTTACATATAATATGAGAATTAAGCTGGCTTCAACAAGCAGACGGACCGATTATTCAAATAGTTTTCTGCAACTTTCCGCTGCTTTCAAACTTAGTTTTTAAGCAGTTTGTATCAAAAAATTATTCACCGCTCTAATGCCCCGTTTTTGCTTATATACGTTACTAGTCTGCAGTATAGACAGAGTATTTTCATATCTTCATATCTAGGTTGCCAAAAAAAGTGGTAAAAAGAAGTGTATTTTTACCAGCAGAAGCTCATTAAATTAATGCTGTTTTTAACGAATCAAACAGTGTAAAAAGCAAAAGTATATTGAACAAAATCAACAGCTATACCAGAAATTAAACAGAGAAGCGTTATATCTCCTCATATTTGTAAACAATAATTGGTCTGTTGAAAACTGAAAGAAAATAATCTCCTTTTCACAAAATCTAAAATTAATTCCGCGTGGTAGAAAGTGCTAGTGGCCACTGGATTTGAAATGCAATGAAGTGTCGTAAAAGATAACCATTTATTTATCAATTTTTTGTTACAGTTTTCTGATTTCATTGCAATATACAATTGACTGATATAAGAAGTAATTTTAATCAAAGTCTTTCCTCAAAATATTCACTGTTATTTAAAAACATATCGACCAAGTTGTTACGGCCGTATTTTGGCTGTTTAATACACAAATGATATTTATACATTTTTTCCAAATCGTATGATGTTGTTTTCATATGAAAATAAACATGTTTTTTTGCAATTTTTTGCAATTCGTGTTGCTGTTAATTACCGAAAACAATTTAGCTAAAATATTGCATTACTTTGCAGCATTGCACCAAAACTGCAGTGTTTATAGAACAAAGGAAAACCACAAAAAATATTACAGGTATTGGCAACACGTACACTTTGGCAAATTTATAAATGACAGAGGTCACATTCTGGCAAAAGTATTAAATAATTACTTTCCACAAATTTGTGCTTTCAATTTTTCAAATAATGATGATGCGCCAAAGTCTAACGTGCTTAGCATAAACACTCGACGAGTTGGCTCTGCTAAAAAAAGAAGCCAAGTCCACAGTTGCAAAAACAATCTTATTTTTAGCTGATAAGCCTCGAATCACCGCAAACGCCTCAACAATATAATCATTCTTAAAATAAAATTTTCAACTCTCTTAATTAACAATTAATGTTTTTAAACATTTAAGCCTCTATGCTTGACAAAAATGTGAGCAAAATATTCTAGCTTCTCAAGGCCACAAATAAATGGAGAATTAAGCTATCTTATATTTTATAAAAAAAATGCCAGTTTCAAAAGACTATTTCTAATTTATTTCAAGCATTTCAACTTTTGATAAGTACTTTTCTCGAAGGTGCAGCATTGTGGTTCTTGAACTCGCCATTTCTTGATTGTGGATCTAGTAGTTTTACTTTTCTAAAGCAGTAAATTGACTCACAGATGCTTCAGATACAGACATAAGACTAACTACATAGCAATAGCTTGAAACGCTGACATTAAGCTTACGAGTTACATTGCTTTTTCTTTTCGCAAGAATTTAAAGCAATAAATGGTCAGACGTTTGAAATGAGTATCCTAAAGCAGCGGATTACAAAAACTGCGTAATTAAAGATATTGTAAAGTGCTAAGTCGAAGACGCGGTCTTGCTTGATTTTCCTCAAATTTGAGACCAGTTGCATAATAATTGAATATAAAACAAGAGAAAGGCAAGAAGCGGTTTTCTGAAAATATACAGCTGTATCACATATGAATACTAAATAGATACCTAACAAGTATGAGCTGTGACATGAAAGGTCCGCCTCACGAGTCCAAAGCACAATTGGCATTCACAAACACTACCATGCAGGACACAAGCGATTAGACATTTTAGATCGATTTTTTACATTAAAATAAATTTGTTACCGAACTCCAAACATATAACGTCAAAAATTTTCTTTACCAAATGCCAATGATCCACAAAATGCAATACAAAAAAACAGCCAACGCGTCGACACCAAAGAAAGAAATGACGCCAAATAAGGGCGTCGTTCAGTCTTCACCACCCCTAGCAGCCGGACAGCGCTCATCAATCAAACGTGTGTAACCGACTTGCTACAGTCAATCAAAATGAGGCAAGCAGCTGATGTTCCGACAAAAATACATCAACTAGACAGCAAGAAACGGATTCAAAACCCTGCTGTGTCAAAAACCAAAAACTAGAATTATTACAATACCGAACTTTAGAACTACTAAGCTAATTATACGTGGAATTTTCTACAAATATTTTCCAAAAGAAGTTAAAAATTATCAAAACTTTTTTGAGAAAAACACTCTAAATACCCTGCAAATTATGTTTCCCTTTTTGTTTTTCAATCAGCCCTGTGGATTGTTTTGGAAGAAGACAATCTTTGCTCACTATTTTCATAAAATGCCGACCTTAACTTGCTGACACCACATTTCATTGCTAGTCTAATAAATATATTGGTTGAAATGTACTGTTGCAAGTAGTGGAAGCATTAAACATCATATTAAAGAAGTGGAACACTGACGAATTATTCTGAATTAAAATTGAAAAACGTATTATAGGTTGTTTTTATAAAGAGGTTAGCACAACTTTACAAAACGAAACATCGTTGCATATTTTATTTATTATTAACATAGTTTTAAAAGTATTGAAAATAGTTGTATTAGTATCCCGTGATAAATATTGATTTACTTCAGCGATTTCAGATCTGAAGGCAAGGCGATGAATTATTCAAACAACAGTTTGCCCACATTTGATTTGGTTTTGTTTTCAAGCAGTTTTTAATCGTTACGATTGTAATTGATTTAAATTATAATTGCCAAACTTCCGCAGCTTGTTTTACCGCTAAACCATGCCACACTTATCTGGTCTAGACTGATTAGACTCGTTGTTAACTTTGTTCATCGCATGTATTTGTGAAGCAAACGGCGAAAATCGAGCAACAGCAATCAAGCAATTTAAATCATTGCGGTAACTGAGCCAGGTTTTTTGAACAAAATGGTTTTAATTGATTATTGTCAAATTCAATACTGCCTTTATCTTAAAATCTAAAAATAAAAAAATGGGTGGAGGCAAAAGCATAGCAGAAATGACTGACATAGCAAAACATAGCAGAAAAGTACTGACAGACCTTCCACCAAGTGGATCTAGTACAGGTCCCACAAGTGTGGCGGTCTAAGCTATGCTTTATTAAAAGCCTCTAGCTTCTTGTCGGTCACCAACTGCATTGGAGAGACCTGATAGGTTGAAACAGTGTCACTGTCTACAGTTTGCTAATAGCAGAAATGATTTCAACACGTACAAAAGCAAAACAACCTTACCTCAACTGACAAAAAACAGATAGAAAACAGTAAAATCAGAGCAGTTGCAAAAAGTTTTAATGACTGATTTTTCTGAGACAATTTCTCTTTATCTTTGTAATAATATAAAATTGTACTTTCTGAAATGAAAGTTTAATTTTTTCGAGACGCAAACATGTGGTAGAATATTTTTTCTCTTATATATTAGCCAACAGCATAACCTTTGATATAACAAAATTTAGCAAAAGAAAAATTTGACAAACAATGTATCCATTGATAATTAATGGTAAAACTTTCATCGACATCATAAACATAAAGCTAAGCACAAATTACATGCGGATAAAACTATAAAAATTTCCCCATTTTGCCAAAACAGATTATACAATGAACACTTTTGATTTCATTATGCTCGGCCATCAAGTTTCACCACTTCAAATTAAGCTTTTTCCATAACGAATAATTTTAAACAAAATTAAATTCAAAATAGCAAATCCGCAGAAGTAGCAGGTACTTGAAATTCGAGAGCTAATGGAGTTCGTCTTTAAAGCGACAAAAGGTATTTCATTTCAACTTGGAGTTAAAGCATATGCTTCTTATTACCGTATATACGACTACATAGTTTTGTGGAAAGATGCCCAATACATTCAAAATCATATCTGCATTTTATTTTCTCAAAAATTCAAGGCCTTTATACTTGTTAGCAATTAATTCCATTGACACAGACATCTAACTCAAAAAATTTTGAAACAATTTATAAAAATTTTTAATCTTTATTTTTCTTTTTCTGGGGAGGAGATGGTGTTAAAAAAGTAAAAAATGTCGTATTTCCTGCTTCTTTGTTTCTTAACCTGTTTAAAGCAATTTTTTGCCAAATTTAATGAATTGCAATTCCACTTTTCAAGAAAATGACGCTGTTCACCTAACATTTTGTAAGAAGCCACTTCTGGGTATCCCCAATGACTGTTTGCCGAGTAAGTACTGAAGCTACTAATCTACCACTTGTATTTAAAAAAGTTTGCTGCTTTTTTAAGTTTGATTTTGATTAAGTTTGTGTTGTGAATCTGAAAATATATCTCAAGTCGCGTTTTATTCCAAAGAAAATGAAGAGGTATAACAACAAAGCAGCTAGACAGATGCCCTAATATGTATGATATGAATTAATCAGTAAAACTAAGGAGGTATGTATTGAAAAAAAGGGCGATCCTTTCTACGTAACTTCGATACAATATATATAACTGCAAACTTCTTAATGACAAAAAGCTTAAAAATTTTTTATTTTATGGATTTGGTCTTCTCACTTCTTATGGGCCTGCTCATGAAGAATCGCTATCCTTGGGAGCTTCCTACTGCTATATAGTTGGAAAGTTTTTTAAATTTAAAAATACTCCCCTCTTGTCATATCTAGATTAAAATTACCCATTTCTTTCCCTTAATTAACAGATCTGCAACTCATCTACACATTACGAAAAGCAGGCAAGTTAACAAATGTTTAAAATTTGACGATTTTGTACTTATAAAGCTGTAATTTCCAAAGTTGGGAAAGAAATTGGTTTCAGAACCGAAAAGTTTTGTTGTTTTGTTCGTATTAGAATTGGTTTCATTTTTTGCAGCTTTGCGGTTTGCAGCATTTTATGGTCTTGCTTGCAGGAAGCGCAAAGCTTCTTCGTTTAGAGGGGTGTTGCTTATGCAATTTTGGCAAAAGCTCTGTCCAAAATAGATTAATTGGTCTGGTTCTCTGAAGAGCAAAGAAGGAAAATGAATTTCCTGTAAATGCCGCCAATCACGTGATGTTAGCCAATCACGCGAGACAGTTATCCAATAAAGAGCCAGAAAACCAGCGACTTTCAAATGGAAAGATTGCGAAATATCAATTTCCTGTTTATTTCAATCGTTCAACTGGGCTATAAAAGCGACAAAAATGACTCTGAGAACCAGTCGGTCGCTGAACTAGTGTTGAGATATAGCAATGAAAGAATTTTTTACAATTACGCGAGCAAATCTGATGGGTGCATAAGACATTGTAGCCGTTTTGCAATGTTTAGTTTTTTCTTTTAAAGACTCCATTCTAACGAAAAAGTTTTAAATATTTTATTTTACAGCGCCTAAAATTTTTTTTCAAACTTAAACTCAACATTTGTTTTTTAAAACTAATTTATTCTGTTTCCCTTCTTGTTTAAATTCAAATTATTAGCTTTGCGATGTTTTGCAAATGCTCCACTCAGGAGCGATCAAAGGTTTACCTTATTTTCAATCATAATTTTTCTTCTCTAGGAATTTAAAAAAAGTTGTTTGGATTACACAAAAATAGTTTGGTAGTGTTGTTGATTTTCTATCCAAATTGAATACTCCTCAAGTAGCTGATGGTGGTAGATTTTGCTTAAAAGTATGTGCTTTTAATGCTTTATTTTTGTTGCAGGGATAATTTGTTTTATCACAAAATGTTATCCACGTCTGTTTTTCTGGCGCTAATTGGCGCGTGCGTCGCAGCGACGATAACCCCATCGATGGCGCCAGCGATGGACACAAAAATGAATCAAATGAAGCCAATGATGATGGAGTGAGTAATTTTCTTTAGTGTAACATGCTGACATTCCAAATCATACAAATTAAAGTCATCCAGTTGTAAATAAAATATAAAAAAAAACTTATTTTTTTGCCAAAACATTCATATTTAGATCAAAGTATTTACAGAAAGAAGAACATATTTGTTGATTCTCTTTTTTTAAGCGGTTTACATTTGGCTGTTTAACTAAGCACCTGTAACATTAATTTTTGCATCTTTTCTTAATTTGACAAGTGTTTTTACTTTTTTATCAAAAATTTTAGCAAATGTATAAATTTACTTATAATCTTTACAGCTGATGTATATAACAAAGCTTAAGTTTTAATTTTAAAATTAACGAAATATGAGTTGATTTGTATTGCTTTCATGGTGCGACAAAATAAAAATGAATCTGCATTTAAATTGGCTGAGTTTATAGCGGCAAACAATAAATTTGGTTTATTTTTTGTGCAATTAAAACTTAATTTCCAGCAATTTACTTTCTCCAAAATTTACTCCATCTTGTACTGCGTAATGCAAATTACATTGTGACATAAAGTGCAGGTCTGATGTTTTTTTTCTATCCGTATTATAAATTTTATTTCTAATCCCTTTTTTAAATTTATAAATTAAACTTTTATAGTTTTACAATTTTTAAATTGATGAACACTTGTGCACTGTTTAATTATCAAAATTGATAGGTTTTATGGTATCATCTTTTATATCGATTTTTTGAATATAAAACCAACTCGTAATAATGAGTAATGCATTAACATTATTTATTTTACTTTAGACGGTGTGTATTGTGGTATCAATTTTATTATAATATCTTCTTTTAGTCGAAACAGTACAATCAACAACACAATCTACAGCATCTACGTGCCACGTCAAATTCGTCCAGGAGTCGAACTCGTGGTCAACGTCCAGTTGATAAAATCACGAAACCCAATAAACGTTTCGGTATTGTTTGAATCAATTGATCACCGATTCAGTTTGAATAAATCAATTCTGGTTCGCAATGGTAAGCAAAAAATTGCTTTAGTATTGATCATAGTTTGTTCATTTACCGATAACTTTGCAATGCGTAGAGCGCCACTCTTGCACTCAATAGGTTTAGGTTTTATTTCCTTGATGGTAACTACAAAACAATCATTCTCTTTAACGATCAGCTATAGGGACAGAGTGGAAAATCAAAAGTTCAGTAAAAATTTAAACAATGACAGCTAAAAGTTATGCTTTTGTATAAAAATTGTTGCACTTTGAAATTCCATTGAACTAATGTTATATCCGTAATTATTTCTAAATTGAACTGCTTCTAAGTAGATGACAACAAGCGTGGTTTCCAAATGTTTGATGGTCTTAACGTGTCTTTTCCTTTAAAATATTAGAAAGATTATGAATTTCAGACTACTTTACTTACAGCCATTATTGCATGCCCACTGACTGGTGCTTCAAGGTGACGTGAAAGCAGAAATTTTGCTTCGACATTAAAAACTTTTCAATTGTAAAGTGTCTCTAGTAAAACAGATACTATCAAAACTAGTCGGAAAAAATATGCAAACGAGCTATACATAATAAACATATCAAAAGTTTTGATTTGCAACAACTACTTGATACCAAATTTTTGGTTTCAAAAAGTCAGTTTTAATGAAGCTTTCACATTTTTGAAATTATCCAGTCAACCCCGAAATTTTTTCTAATACGTCAGTGTTTGTGATATGACCAGAGGTAAAAAACATACCCATATTTGGAAAACAAAAGAGCATACAAATCGAGATTATTTGAAATTCTAACATATTTATTAAAAATTTTTCTTTTACTCCAACGAATATCTAGTTTACAGAGGCTACGTAGACGTTAAAGTAAAAGCTTTGGGTGAAATGTTTGCCAGCATTATGGTTTTATAGATTTGAAAGTTATTAAGCGAAGAAGGAAATTAGTTGCAAGGTTTACATTTTCATTATGGTTTTATTTGCTTTTATATATCACAGATCTGATTTACATTTTTGTACAGAGAATTTGCTGCTGATATATTAACTTAATGAATGGAACACATTTTAATAACTTTTTTGTTGTATTTTTGTAGGTTCTTTTGTGACGTTGCCAATCGGAATGGTAAGTGAATGATATTACACAAGATTTGAAAAACTTTTTAAGTTTCATAAAGCAAACATTTTAAAATTTCTGTTTATATGTTCTGGAGAAGAATATGTTATTGTTTTGATTTTTTGTGTTTTAGATTATTAGGCTTTACTGACATCAAATGAATTTTTTTTATAGTTTAATCTTTTAATAAATCGAAAACTTTTTTGTAAAAATAAATTGACTGTAGGATATCTTAAAAAAATTATTGCTTTTGGTTTTCTGTTTGCAACAAAAAAATTTGTCTTGTTCAACAGAAATTAGATTCCTGAATAAATACTTTTTCAGAATTTGAAAATTGATCATAATTGCTTGCTTTTGCCTTATCACAAAAAGGGTAATAGCGAAAAGTATTGCTTTCAAACACTGATCTTTTTTTTATACTTCTCTTGACTTAAAAACCCAGCTTTGATATGAACTCAGTATTTGTTTCCAAAATGTGAGCAACCATTACTGCTTTTCATGTGACTCCTTATGTTATGACTTTTGGTTGTAAAGAGTGCAGCAAAAGATCTTTCAGCCGGTTTCGCACAGATTAACATGAATATATACTATGTTCGTATCATGCAAAGCCAATGACAAATTGATGAGACATAAATAAGAACTAAATGTGGAAAAACGACCCTACTGATCATCCTTCTTTTCTATTTGAAATGACTCTCCAGTTTTACCTAAAAACGGCCAGGCAATTTTTTTTTCATTTGGCAATAAAAGATAAAATAAGTTTGCAGACCATTAGCGTTGTTTTGTGGACAAAATAAAAAATCAAATAAATCTTTTAAATTCTGATTTTGCATTGGATTGTCAACATACAGCTTTTGTATGTAAAACTTTGAACCACCATCAGTTGCTCGTAAGTAATCTACAGAAAGCATGATAAAAAATGTTCTAAGTACAAACCACCTAAAAAGATAGGACTAACAGTAATAAAATTGAGAATGCGCAATGTCACAGTAAAAGTCATGGTAAGACGTACTAGCGTCACCAGCAACACTGTCACAAAACACGGAGCACACCTCGGGGATAAGCCCTATGTTTAGTGACAATGTTGCTAGTGATGTTTAACATCTTTTTCTGGTCTTAGCTGTGACCTTATGCATTCTTGATTTTATTACTTTTTGTTCCATTTTTTTGATGTATATATAAAACGCATTTTTTTTCTTTCTTTGTGTAAATTACTTACTGGCATCTAATGGTGGCTCATTGAGACGACGTTGATTTTCTTAACAAATGATCTGTAACAGATTTTGATACTTGTATTTATAAATTTGATACTTAATTAAAATTATTTAATTAAAATTCAAAAAAATTCTTTGAATGAGAGTGAGAAATTCTAAACAAAAAGCAGATCATTACAAATACGAGGTATGTCAGCTTAAAACTCTATTCATCGCTTGATTAAGAGATTTGTTTACGGTTAAATTCAACTTTATTTTTGTTGTTATGCACATCTTTAGCTTCCTCTTGGCTATAACGGAATCAAAAGATTCAACTTCACTGTTAACGGTACCGATGCCAAGACCAAGATGTTGGTGTTCACAAATTGCACCCATGACTTTGTGTTTGATTCCAAGTCAGCCTCTATTCTAATTGAAACTGACAAACCTATCTATCAGCCAAAAGAAGCAAGTACGTGTTTATCTACTAACTAGCTAAAGCGTTTGACGTCAACTTAAAAAGTTTGGAATAAATTAGCCTAGCCCTATACTCATACAGACAAGTCAAGATTACCAAAATTTAGGTGAAGATCTAAAACATCTTCCTTTACATTTTGTCTTGTCTAATTTTTGCGGTTGTTTTATTTTCGATGCTACTTGGTCAAAGCTGATTAAAAACTTTGGTTTACATATTGGGAAGTTACCTGAATGATCGAAATTTCAAAAATCTTTATCCAGATACCAATGATGTCATTAATGTTCTAGACAACACGAGGAAATTAAAGTGTTACCTCAAAATAGGAATAATTTGCTTTTGTTAACAACCAAGCAAACATACGTTTTTAGAGAGAATTGTTAATGTTTTATTCCCAAAATAGTTCCACCAGGAGCGTACTTCCCCCTCAATAACGCCTTTGCCAAGCGAGCATGTTTACAGAGGTCCTAATCTTTATCTGTAGCATTAACAAATTACCACCCAGTTACTTTGTTTACAGTCAGATTCCGAGCAATCTGCATGACCCCTGATCTTCGACCTTTGAGCGGCAACGTGACGTATGAAGTTCAAGATCCTAAAGGAAACATTGTTTTATTAAACACAAGTGTACCTTTAAGAAAGGGAGTTGCAGGAGACCATTTAAATCTTTCAAGGCATGCTATGGAGGGTGAATGGATCATCAGATTCAGATACAACGTTAGTTATGATGTAGTTAGTGCTTGGAACTTTGTTGCTTTGTAGCTTTTGTATGCTTTTAATTTATAATCAGAAATTCAATTCGTAGACGATCACATAAAACTTGCATTTTCCACCATGTATTTACTCAACATTTTGAAGCATCAAATTAGCTTTGAACACTAAACCTGACTGTTCAAATTTGACAGTGTTTTGATATCTTGTGAGATGATGACATTAGGAGAAAAACGTCAAGGTTTATCTCAACTGTTTTGCATCTGTAATCCAGCATAATGTAAGTTAGTCAATAAATATGACTAGCTCACGGTTTTTCGGCCAATATAATTTTAGGGTTCAAATCAGTGGTAAGAATAATGTTTAAAAATAGCAAAGGTAATATTAAATAAAAGTAATCAAAAATTTTTAGAAAACAGAAGCAAGCGTTCCTGTCAATGTTTCTGTCTACCAGCCTCCGAAATTTGAAGTAAACATGACTTGTCCGAAATTTTTTTATCCTGATTCTGAAGGAATAACTGTTACAGTTAAAGCAAAGTAAGAGGCAATTTGTTTCAGAACCGTATGTTTAAAGATGGCTTACATTTAAATTTTGAAGTTATTTTGAGGGATCAATTGGGTTAGGATTGAATGTTCTTAATATTGATGTTGATTTCTGAACTCTCAAAAGTGTCTCAAGCTTTTGTTTTTATTGAAAATTTTGCCAAATTTATAGCGAGTTTTAAATGGCGGAATGAAGAAAATGACGTTAAAATGTAAATGCCGTGTATCTCCTTTACAAATGAGTCCACAATATTTAGTTTTCTTATTTTTCAAGGTGTAAGATAATTGTGGGCTCCTAACTAGTGTTTTTTTTAAGAATCAAAAATTTTAATAACGTTTTCCGCTACAGCTTTGAGCTGTTATTTTATTAAATCATGTCTTGTTGCAGCAAAACAAATGGTGCTCCCATATACGGCAAGATGCAACTTATTATTGACTCGAACAGACGAAACCTCAAAATCAGTCGCAATGTGAGTTTATTTTTTTGCTTAAGCTCCATGTTAAGAGATTGATTCATCTTTCTATCGCAAAAAGAATTTAGAGGTTGCGTTATTTGCCAATACTTTAAAAGGCAATTTTGGACAAATTTCTCTTTTTTGTTGTAATGTTTGGGTCACTGAACAATTGTTTTAACTCCAGCCAAAACAGTTAAACTGTGACTCCCGTGAGAAAAAGCCCTTCAAAAGTTCTTGGAATCTAAACGGTTTTATATAAAGTAAACTACTTGCCCAACAGGCTATTAGCAAAAAAAGTTTACGGCTAGCATGAAAATTGCGAAAACAGCAAGAAAAGTTATTGTAAATGAATGACTGTAGCTAATCTTTGTTTTTAAAATCAAATGCAAGACAAAAGACGCTTTCAACAAAAAAAACGAGCTACAAAAATTGCCTTTGTGAGTGCTGGTGCTGTGTCTTTTAGACTAAGAGGTGTTCACAAATCGATCGTGAAAAGTTTAAAAGTTTCCTAAATGTTTAAAAAAAGACTCTTTTTGCCAATAAATCTTTTCTTTAGCTAAGCATCTTTATTGCCTTAATACCTCCCCAACCGTTTTTTCTTCAAAAATAATTTATGCTATCTCTATTTACAAGTAGTTTATCATTTTCGTACTTTTGCACAATCATCTTCGCAGAAGTAGATATAACGCCAAATATTTTGGCGTAAATACAATATCATCTAACTTTCTGTTGTAGTGCCATGCTGTTTACATAACAGATTGTTTGCTACTAATCATGCAAAACTAAAAGTGTATTTTCCAGTTGAAGATGCGTTTACACAGAATATAGTTTTGTAGGAGTCAAATTTGCTCTCGCACACACATCTGCACACAGAACTACACGCAAAGAAAGAGAAAGAAAACAGAGAAAAACTAACAGAAACTTGCTCTAGAGTCTGGCATCCTTCTCACCATTCCCTAAAACCAATAATGTTGTCCATGTAAAATTATCAATTTAGCCTCGAACGGTTGCAAGAACAGTAACAAAAAATTGATATTCGGCATTGTTGTAATTCCTAATTTCAAACCAAAACACAAAATATTACCTGCAAGCTCTTATTTTGAAACCACCTACTAACCCACAAACTTTATCAGCTTCACTCAATAAAGTCTTCAAAAAGTGTACGATAATCGCGCTTTGTATGGGGTTGTACATTATCACTCTTTTAATAAAAACCTATTTGCGCTCTTCACGGCAAAGTTACTGTAACTTTGCCTTTCCTAAGCATATTTGTGCTCACAATCAGCATTAACTTTATATTTTTTGTTGTCACTAAAACTGCAGTAACTCATAATAACTTAACAGTAACTTAGCCGTTATACTGCGTTTGCACAGTTGTGATTGTGCACCTTATTTTGCCTGTGTGGTAAAAGGTAATTATTTATGTGTCTATACATAACAACAGCTCAACAATGGCCCCAGGAGGCCATGGTCCAACAATATTAAAAACACCTCCGCTTTGTTTAGCTCAAATTATGCAATCAAACCCGACAGATATTGTTTACTTAAATCCCCCACAAACAATTCTATGAGAGGACAGTGAAAATTTTGCCCAGAAACTAAAAGAAAGCAAAACAAAAAAACTTTAAAGAAAAGCTTTCTCCCTTTGTATATCAATGACTGGTTAAATCGATTGAAAAACTTTCTCGTGTAAGCAGCTGTTAGTTTTCTTACATGTCGAAACAGTCAGTACTTTTCAGCAAAATCATACACAGTTTTAACAGCGAAACGTTCATAATGACTTTATCACATTTTTATTCCCGTTTCTCGAGGTGCAGTTTTTTGAATTTCTACGAGTCAGCTACCGGGTTGGTTTGAGTTTAAAAGAGTTGTCTTGAGATAAAAAACAGGATCTTTATAAAATAAATTCATGGTGGAGATATCATCGACTTTTTTAAAACACTTACCCCAATGTGTTGATTAATCGAGTCAAGTTTTATGTTTAATTGCTCTGCAGTTTTGCAAAAGTTGAAAAATACACACACACACACACACACACACACACTCTCAAACTTATTGTGCGTAAAATTAAATCAACATTTTTCACAAACAACTGAAAAATAATATCTTAAACATAGGCTTATTTCATCAGTTTTACATTGGTATGAGAATTAACACAAAACCAAACATTTTATTTTTAGAATTTCACCGGAGAAATGGACCTGTTTATTTCAAGAAAACAAATCATGAGGGAACTAAGACTCAATGAGAGCAGCGAACATAAAATCAGAGTTGATTGTGTTGTCACTGAAAACCTCACTTCAATTGTTTACAACTCATCAGCGAAGATGGAATACAAACAAAGCAAAATATTGATCGATGTTCTATCCAAGCCACGAGTTGTGAAACCAGGCCTTCGCTATCAAGCTTTGGTATTTAAAATTACTTTTTGCTTTAATCAAATTATAGCAACAAAGAGATACCGATCTCAATTTTAGGAAGATGTCGAGAAATTTCCGCATTACATACTGTTTTTAGTCCAACTTTCTTTTCAGTTAAGTGAGATAATATTGGGTGGCATAATATCCCTCCCCTCTCTCTATGATCTATCAGTATTAATATATAGTCATAACTATTTACTTTACAAAATATAAGTTATTATATTCATTACTGGTAACGAGACCAAGTAATTGAAACGCCATTTTGACCACAAATGAATAATCTTGCATTCAAATCAGATAATGACTAGGCTGTTGCCGCTTGTGAAAAGCACTATAAAATGATGATTTTCTTTGTTTTGCGGCTTTTAAAAAGAAATAAATTCATTAAATACAACATCAAAATATTTAAGTTCAACAAAGTGGTTTTAAACAATATTGTTCTAAGTTAGCGCCACCGTTGCTGTCTTGCAAATTTGAGTAATTTTTATGCATATTCCACATTTTGAAACTGATACATTAAGCCTGTTTACTTTTGTATCAGCCTACACAAGAAAATCGCTAAAACCCGACTAACTTTTTCCTACTAACTTGGCTGACGAGCAGTTTCAACCCTAATTTGCTCAAAGTTGGTCTGCAGAGATACAACAAATTTTCAATTGTTTAGTTACCACCTATTTTTTTAAATTATTTGAAATATATTGGCTTTTCTTACCTTGTATTATATTTGATCTTAAACCAAAATCATTATTCCACCCTTAGCATATTTTGAATAAGCAAGCATTTTTCGTCATGTATTCATGACTTTTTGTCATAAAACAGCAACAATTTAAAGCAATCCAATTGCGCATGAAGTCGCGTTGTTTGTTTTTGTATTTTTTATACATTCGCATAAAATTCATTTTCTCAAGTTTAATGAAAATTTTATTGCACAGCAAAGAAGTTTATTGCATTTAGTTATAAATTTGAAATACTGTTGTGAAAAAATTTTCAGAAATCTTTTGTGGTATTGGAGATGCAAGCGCTTAAATTTTGTTGTACTGCTGCAATGCAACGCTGAGTAGATTACTTGAAAAAATATCTTAAGCTTTTTAAGGTTAATATTAACCGAGTTTCACCGACGGATCCAAATAAAATTTAGCCTCATTATCCACAGACAAAATTATAAAAAATTTCTTTTGACGTGCTGCAAATGGCTTGAAAGGCTCAGTTTATCTCTTAAAAGAGCATCCAAGTTTGAGTGCAACAGCTTTTTTGAGTCGCGCTCCAATTATTGTAAGACCATTTTCCGTTCCCATACAAAATAGATCTGCTAGGGACAAGATAATTCAAAAACCAACAACACTTAAATTACAAAAATTTTAGTATCCACAGTATGTGCTTTTATTTTGAATATCCCGATAAGCTTAAGTCATTCTTTGATAGCTTAATAGTTTACTTTGCCTCAGACGAAGTGGTTTTGGCTGAGCCAAACATTTCATTTGTCTTTACTAACTTTGTATTAAATTGTGGAAGAACTAACATTTCTGTTGACTTTGCTTTTTAGGTAAAAGTTTCTGATCGAGAATGGGGCACCTTGATGGAACAAGACAGGCAAAAGAACAATTTAATCGTAGTTGTTCAATACCAGTACGTTGGTTTATCAATTGTTAATGTACTTTGTAACTGCGGATTTAAAAACTTCTCATGATATTTTTTAATCCGTCAAAAATACCAAATATCCAAATAAAGAACAATAAAAGAGCCTTGACTAAATTTTAGCTACAAACTCGTCACAAATAGATATTTTAGTTATGCTACGTAAGCAGTATTTACGGTACCTTTGAATACGGAGAAAATACAGCACAGTACATGCATTATGAGTCTCTAAGTGCAAGACTAGATTTTTGAATTCCCTAGAACATTATCTTTTCACATCCTCAAAGAGGGTGCAAGAACTTCGCATTCAGCTGTTGGTGGTTTATGGACATGTTGCCCTTGAAATCTCGTTATTTATTGATAATCAACATCAACTAGAAATCACAAAATCAAAACTAACATCCATACCTTGTATAATTCAAATAATTTCAAACCCAGGGAACTGTTAAATAAATGCGTCTTTGATATTGGATAGTTTTCTTATGTATTGAGATATGGATTGTTCTCTTCCAGACAAGTTGGGTGTTTTTCGTCCTCAAATTGAATACCATAGAAATGACTCTATGGTTTTGCTAAAGATTATAATTAATACTATCCAAGCAGAGCTTAATTGATTAACTGCTTAAAAGGATGTTGGTGAAGCGTCATTAAAAAGGAGCCTAAACTTGTGTGCAATAAGTAATTTTTTTGTCAAAGCGTAAAATGGCAAATGCACGCCCGGTTTCTATCCTTAGATTTTACGTAATTCAAGATCACATTTGGTAACACTTAAATCATAATATTAATTTAAGGTAATCTACTAAATCGTAAATACATATTTGTAAATGTCTGTTTTTAGCTACCGACACAACCAAACACTCCACCCCAATATGTCCAGCTGTAATTGCACCAGCAAGCCTACCTGCAGCTGCATCGACAAACCAACCTGCAACTGCACCAATGAGCCCACTTGCAACTGCACCAATGAGCCGACTTGCAACTGCACCAACGAGCCGACTTGCGAATGCATGAACGAGCCCATCTGCAATTGCACCGGAGAGCCCAATTGCACCTGCATGAGCATGCCCATCTGCAACTGCACCGGTGAGTCCAACTGCACCTGCATCAACAACCTCACCTGCAACTGCACCAAGGACTCCAATTGCAACTGCACCGGTGAGCCCAACTGCAACTGCACCAGCAAGCCTATTTGCAAGTACGTTTGTTTATTGCCTATAAATTGACTTTGAAATTGCTCTTTTATAATATTTTTCCGGCGTTCCTTTATTTCATTCAAAATACAAAAAAACTGATTGAAGAAAAAAGAAAGAGCATTAAATGAATTTTTGCAACAAGTTTGACATAAACAAATATTTCAATGAAATTATGCAAAAAGCAACAGTATTAACAAAACCTACAAATGTGGAGCATTTATAAAAATGTATTAGAAGTCTTTGGGTGCAAGAATAATGTTATACTATTTAAAACGTCATTTCGCACTTTCGAAGGATTTCAACAAGCTTTTTTTCAAAACTTTGAATTTAGCTGTTAGTTGTTTATAAACATGTTGTCTTTGAAATCCGCCTTTCGATGTTTGACGCGATCAACTGGATCAACATGAAATCAAAACTCACTTTCGAACCGTGTTTGATTTATGTGATTTCAAACTTGGCAACGATGCAATAAAGCGTCTTCGGCTTTTGCTGCCTCCGTTTAGTGTCAAGGTTTGGATTGTTCTCCTTCAGTTGGTTCGGATGGTTTTGTCATTAAATTGAATAACACAGAAATTGTTTTTTTGCATTTTGCTTAAGATTATAATTAATACTATTCGAAGAGAGCTTGCTTAATCAAATGTTGGTGCAATATTTCTGTAAAGGGGTTTAAATTCATTTGCACTGAATAACTTTTTTTTGACCGATGCGATGGTGTAGTGGTTTGAGCGGCCGCTTCGCAGTTGGTAGACCTTGCGTTTATTCCTCTTGTCAAATCATATCCAAAGACTTTAAAAGATGGTATCCACAGTTTCCCTGCTTGGGGCTCATTTATGTGGTAGACAGGTGGCCCAGACACCTCAGACAGGTCAACTCCCAAAAGAGTGCGGTCATCCCGTCAAAAAGACAGCAGTACAATTTGCTTTCTCGTAAATGGGAGATAAATATCAACAAATAAAATAAAAAAAATCAAACCGTAAAATGCTGAAGGCTCACATACACATTGCTTTCATTACCACCTTTTACGTAATTCAGAACTGCATTTGATAACGCTCAAATTATGATATTAATTATGGTAGCCTACTGTTAAAATACGCAAAAGCTGTATAACATATATACAAATAAAGCTGTATATTTTTAGCTGCCAACCACTCCAGCCAGTCAACCCAACACTCCTTCCCAACGATACCTACTACAACTCCACCGACAATTCGATTTACATGTACGTTTGTTGATATACTTCAAAACTGAGATTCCAAAAACTTTTCATGATGTTATTTCTCCTTCGTTAAAAATATCTGATAACTCGATAAAGAAAAGAATTTGTCTAAATTTCAAACACAAATAGATATTTTAATGAAATTACGTGTAGTAAACGGTATTTACAATACGTTCAAAAACGTAGAAACTACAGAAGAGCACTATTGGTGCAAGTCTGACCTTTTGCACTTTCTGCAACCCCTCTTTCGCACCCTCAAGGATGGTGCAAGATTCTTTTTGAGAAAATCCTTGAATTTAGATGATAGCTTTGGTTATCATGTTGACCTAGATTTATTGTTTTTCATTCCTCAACGTGATTAACTAGAAATAAAAAAATAACAAGTAATTTTAATACTTGTTAAACTTAAATCAAGTAAAACGTCTTCGCTTTCAATACTTCTCTTTTATATCAACAACTGAATTGTTCTACTTTACTTGAGTCGGATGTTTTGTCCCTTAAATCGATTATCAAAAACATGTTTCTTTGTTTTATATTGAGAATTATTACGTACAGTGATCAAGAAAACCTCGAGTAACTCCTAAATTGGATATAGGGCACCGTTTTTCAAAAAGAGCCTAAACTTGTTCACTTTGAGTAACTTTTTAACGAAGCGAAAAATCCCAAATGTATGTATACCTTGCTCTCATCCCCACTTTTTACGTAATTACAGATTAATTTCTTAACTTTTAAATTATGATATTAATTAAGAAATCTTACTGGTAGTGTGCAATTGAGTTTTAGAATATAAATTATATTTATAAATGTCGGCTTTTAATTACCTCCCAGCTCTTGAGCAGTTTGGTCAAACACCCCGCCTCAACACCACTTTCTACAACAGCACCATCAACAACTCCACCTTTATGTACGTTTGTAAATTTACTTCAAAACTATGGGGCTAAAAACTTTTACCAACGTAATTTCCTTTTTACCAACGGATTTAGCTGTTAGTTGTTTATAAACATGTTGTCTTTGAAATCCGCCTTTCGATGTTTGACGCGATCAACTGGATCAACATGAAATCAAAACTCACTTTCAAACCGTGTTTGATTTATGTGATTTCAAACTTGGCAACGATGCAATAAAGCGTCTTCGGCTTTTGCTGCCTCCGTTTAGTGTCAAGGTTTGGATTGTTCTCCTTCAGTTGGTTCGGATGGTTTTGTCATTAAATTGAATAACACAGAAATTGTTTTTTTGCATTTTGCTTAAGATTATAATTAATACTATTCGAAGAGAGCTTGCTTAATCAAATGTTGGTGCAATATTTCTGTAAAGGGGTTTAAATTCATTTGCACTGAATAACTTTCTATCGAAGCGTATAATGCTAAATACGTCCCTGTCCCCGTCATCACCTAAAAGTAATTTAAGATGCATTTGATGACGCTTAAAACATGATTGTAACTAAGATAGCTTACTGTTACAATACCGCTGAATTACCAAATATGTTTTTTCAATTTTCGATTTTTAGGAATCAACCAATCCCACTCAACCAAGCGCTCCACCTCGACAGCGTCTTCTACAACTCCCCCGACGACACTACCTTTACGTACGTTTGTTTATTAATTGTTAATTTGAGTAGAAATGTGATAGCCTGAAAGCTGGTGAATATTTTTACTTAAAAACGTTTCGTTTTATATTTAAAGCATCATCAGTTATGATTAAAATGCTACTGGCTAAGCTAAGTTGTAAAACATTAGTATCATTTTAACTATAATTGATGATGCTTTAGATATAAAGCAAAACGTTTTTAAATAAAAATGTTTAGTAATTTACTGGCTATCATATTTTTACTCAGATTAGTAAAGAAAGCTCATTTTCATGCTTTTAATTGTTAATTTGTTGCGTGAAAAATATGTCGCTTATCATCTTTTTAACTGTAGTTCTAAAAAAACTTTTTTGGCTATGCCTTTATTTCTTTAAAAATATCTGATAACTGATTGGAACATAACAAAATAGTTTCGACTGAATTTTATCAACAAGCTCACAACAAATAGATATTTTAGTGACATTACGTAAACTTTATATACATTACGTACAAAACCAAGAAAGAATATAACAGTACTATAAGCGCAAGGCTGGACCTGCGCACCCCTTTGAAATGACATCCTCTCACACCCTCAAGGAGTGTGCAAAAACTTCTGATTTAGCCAAACCTTGTTTGATTTATGTGATTTCAAACTTGGCAACGATGCAATAAAGCGTCTTCGGCTTTTGCTGCCTCCGTTTAGTGTCAAGGTCTGGATTGTTCTCCTTCAGTTGGTTTGAAAGGTTTTGTCCTTAAATTGAATAACACAGAAATTGTTTTTTTGCATCTTGCTTAAGATTATGATTAATACTATTCAAGAAGAGTTTGCTTGATCAACAATTGGTTGAGATGTTGGTGCAACGTTATTAAAAAAGGGTTTATAATCATTTGCACTGGAAACGTTTTTATGAAAGCGTATAATGTTAGATACAGGGGTTGGACAAAATAAAAGAAACACCTAACATTTTGGCATGAATCATTGAACAGGTTTTAAACAATCAAAACTTGACATATTTTAATGATTTTTGTTTATTATTTATGTCATTTGATATGTTTATTAAAAATAACTTTTTTTAACGAATATTTAAAAAATATCAAAAACACCATATTAAAATATATTTAGTTGATATTTCTAGGTGTTTCTGTTATTTTCCCCAACCCTTGTCCATCCCTATTCCAGACATAATCTTAAGGTGATTTAAGATTGCATTGGATGACGCTTAAAGCATCATATTAACTAAGATAGCTTTCTGTTACAATACAACTAAGTTTTTAAATATGTTTTTTCAATTGTCGGTTTTTAAATACTTACCACTCTTTGAACAATTCAATCAAACGTTTCGTCCCAACAGGGCCTTCCCCAACTGCACCATGAAGTGCATCAACAAGTGCTCTAACAACTGCACCAATCGCACTACACCACTGGTCTTTGTTTATAAAGTTCCTCCCAGCGGTATCGTTCCCATTGACTTTGAAGTCAGGAATCATTCCTTTGAGTCAATATCGTTGAGGGTGAGACGATTAGTGTCTACTTTAGAGTATGTGTTTTTTTTGTTTGAAGAAAGGGTGACTAATTTTCCTAAAAGTTACTTGATGGTGGTCATTCAACAAAAATCCATAAATCGTATTTTTTCAACTTCAAGTGTTGGATAAAAGTGATTGGCATTTACTTTTTTCACCCTTAATAATTCAGGTTACTCCTGCTTTTTGAACAATCTCTAGTACAACTTTCTATCTGTACAAATATTACAGTGCATGTTTTAGGTAAAATACAAATTGTAAATATAATATTTTTGATAGGTGTATACTAACGAAACAGCTTCGATATATCCCAACTTAACCCGATGGAATGCTTCCAAAGCTCTTTCCCCAACACATTCCTTCATTCAAATTCTTCCACTTGAAGATGCGGCTTTCGGTGAAGTTGTTGTTGGAAAATTGGCCAAATTTAACGTTAGCACTAACAAACCAGTCAAAGAAGTTCAGCTCATGGTACGTAATCGTATGTTAATTAGTGATGTTTTACTCAAACACGCTTGTTGACTTCGGTTTTTGTTTTAAGTTTGGCTTGAAATCAGCCAATAAAAGTGGCATTTGGTCATAAATCTTACATTGCAATTAAATTAGTCAGAGCAAACGAAATTTTTCATTTTTACCAAGACCATATTTTGAAAACGGTCAACAAATAAAAAAGAGTTCTCTGAAAAACTGGGTCATGATAGCAATAAAAGAGGATATTTTTCAAAAACACCGAGATTAATAAACGTTTTGAAAGAAAAGTTTGCCATTGCCATGTAAGACTGCGGAAAGCCATCTAGCACTTACAGCCAAACAGACTATAATAAACCGCTAGATTTTAAAATAAGCCTATGAGGAATTGTAAATTTGTACATGTATAATACCGGTGGGGATGTGGTAGGAAAAACAAAATATTTCATCAAATAACCGGGAGGCGATTTCCTGCATGTATATGATGCATATGGTATACAAAATAAAAAAACTGGTCCTTTACGAGGTGGATTTGATGATTTATAATCCAGCGCCTGTCTAATATTTTGACCATTATGCTCAAAAATATTTATCTCGTTGAAAGTGTTTAAAAGAAAATCACTTACTTTATCTTTTTAATTTTCCTTTTGATACTTTACAACAGGCTATTTGTCGTGGTTCCGTGCTATTCTCTCGCACCGTGTCGCGTATGGATAAAGAAAGATTGATGTCCAACTTTACCTTTAATGTGACTTCACAAATGACACCATCCGTAACTTTGATTGCATCATACGTCACAGACAAAAATGAAATTGTGGCTGATTCGATCAAAGTTAACGTTGAATTACCACTTGCACACATGGTAAGTTCTATTGATGACTCAGCTCACTGCTTTTTTGTATCTACATAGATCAACAGCAATGCTTATATTGTCTTAACAAACGTTGTTTGCGTATGTGTTCCAAAATATTGTGGTAAGAAGCGATTTTAAAATATTTTTAATGAAGTTTTTAATGAAACGGTTTTAAAATATTTATTAGTAGTTTAAGCTTTGTTTTTGATGAAAATAGAGACATAATAACAGAGCAACATAACACATCTAACAGTAAGAAGTGTTGTGCACGGCCGCTGTGTCCGACAAAAAAACGATTTTAATGCTAACATTAACAAAAAAAAGGAAATTAAAAAAAATTATTGTTTCAAAACATAACTTGTCAATTATTTTACTAAAACTCTTCTGTCATTTGCATCGTTTTACTTTGCTGAATAGCTGTAAATGTAGGAATTGGTTGTCTACTTCATTAAGTTGCTGTTACTTGTGCACAATAGCGTTGACGGGAGGTCCAGATACCTAACAGCTTTGGATTTTCTGGAGGCATGGGGCCAACTGTTGCGGCTCTTTACCTTGCAAAAGAAATCAAAGGACGCAAAATTTTATATTTAGTACCAGGTCTTTAACTTGACAAGATCGATATTGATATCGATTTCAAGATTCTATCTTCCAAAAAAGTCTGTGACATAAAAATTGCCAACAAAATTAGTTTTAAAAAACGAGAAGATTAAAATTTCAAAAGTTGATTTCCAAAAAAGTTATTCTACTTAATAAAGTCATGAGGCACAACAAGTCTACGATATTTGGTACCGCGCCAGGGTTAGCAGCTTTTGCCAGGGTATTTAGACGGTGGCCTGCTATCTGTTTTTCCCTTTTCGCCCCGGCAACAAAGTAATAAACAACAGTTAGCTTAATTTGTCATTATGCCCCGGCCCTTTCGAAAAATTTTAGATATATTAACGGAAACTGGTCGTGCAATGAACTCATGATGGTCTTCCACGAGTAAAGAATTAATGATAATTATTGCATAAGTAACAATTCTGCTACAACAAAGCAAAGGTCAAGAAAATGGGCCCCTATCGAGAACAATAATTTTGTTTCAACTTGACGATGGACAGATTTGTTTTAAGATTTACTTAAAACTTGTTTCGATATATTGTTTAGTTTAAATATGCAAACGCATTTTATATTAATATTCTTAGGTTTTATGGTGGCAATTGCCCCAATCCCCCATTTATGGATTCCATCACAACACTGTGGAAATACCAACAATTCATGTTACACTATACCTATTTTTGAAAACTTAGAAATATATTTCGAGCCAGGTTTTGCTAAGAAAATTTGCAACAATTTTCACAAGTTTTTAGTAAGAGAAGTCAAAAAAACGCAAGAAAAATGTAGTAAAACGCTTTTCTAAAAACATGGTTCTACATGAGCACATTAATTACACTGCCTTACGCGGACACGGCAAGCTTTTAATTGATACAATTTTTTTTGAAAAATTTTTAGTAGTTTTTATTTTGCAGATGATGAAGTTGAACTCAAGTGAAAGATCTGTGGAAGCTGGTTCCAATATCAGCATTAGCATCAACTCCACGGCACCCTACGCTTTTGTTGGATTGCGAGCAGTTGATCAACGCGTGTGGCTTCTGCAACCTAGAAATAACATCTCAAGAGAAAGAGTGAGAACAAGCTTCAATTTGTGCATCTAAAAAAATGTTGTGCGGTAGAGTTTGCAGCAAAAGTCAAAATTTTAAGACAGCGGTATAAGTACTGGATATAGAACTAATTTTTACATATTTCTAACGTTTCTTAGTTTTTCACATTTCAAATCATTGCTATATAGAGCTTTCCATAAATGTCCCACTTGCATACGATACTGATCGAATATAAGTACGATTAAAAACAAAGTAAAACCTACAATTCACTTATCTTAACTTAAAAATAAACTTTCAGGATATTAGCTAGTTCCGACGGCAATGTAATTATTCATTCTTGGTTATAGGTTATTTCTGATTTGGAACTATACTCAGGAATGGACAACATCTCAGACTCTATTTTCCGATTTTCTCAAGGTTCACAATCTAAAGTTGCTAAAAACGTTTTTGACGTAAGTGGAAATGTCGAGACATGTTAGATTAATTTAACTAAGATATGTGAGCTCCTCTGAGGGATTTGAAAACAGTTTGTTTCTGAGCTAGCCGGCTAAGCAATGTCATTTAAGAAGCAACATACAACTCACACGGTCAGCAAACTTGAATCAATAACAAAAGCAGAACTACACATAGTTTGTGAGTAAGCAAGTAATATATAAATGTTTGCCCGGCTTCAGCTTTGGATGTGCAACAAATTTTTGATAAGCTTGTTGTAATGAGTTGATTCTTTGCTTTTGCTTGATTGATAAATATTGAGCTGATCGCATTGGATACTTTGATAAACAGATAGTGATGACATTTGCTCTAATTAATTTTTTAAGCGTGTCTTCCTATGGCCATTGTGATATCAAAATCGAGCCTCAATTGCACTTTTTAAGAATGATTTGAACGGAATATATTATAGTTATTTCTATGCACATTTGCATTTGAATAAACAATGAATCCGACGCTTTTCCTTGCTGAGCTTTTTCAAATTCATAGTTGTACGGGTATTTGCCCAAATGAAATTTTTAAATACTTTGTTACAATAGCACTAGTTGCCACCTTTCAAAATCTTTTGCAATATTTTGCCTATGGATGATGTTTAGTTTCCTGCATTGACTTGCATAATGACCAGGGGTTCAATGCCAAAACCCCTCGTCCTAAAAAGACCGATCGGGTTTCACCATTATTGCAATCATACCTCGCGTCTGACATTTGTTGTGGTTATATCTTCTTTCATCACCACTGGCAAAGTGTTGGTTTACTTGTTGCATTGCTAGCGTTAGGGCTACCGCGAACAGGAAGCGAGCACTTACACCAATAGCCACCTCTCCACACTCACTTCAGTGAATTTACATCAAAACCTACCGGCCATTAATATTTTCAAAAAACCTGGGGATAATTAAACCGACTCCGCACTAGAGTCAGTCGTTTTAAAGCAAACGTTATAAAGATGGATTAACAACATCTCATTGATTGGAGTGTGCCTCCATCCAATTTGCAAAGCATCTCTTGGGTAAATGCTAAATTTTGAGACCATCGTACAGCTCTCCGATACCAACACTAGTAAACCATACCACATCTGCTGAACAATATTTTACACATTGGCTTTCACCTGTACATTGCTGGGCAGCAAATGTGTACATACAAAATAATGATAGTTTACTCGTGTGAAGATGATTACTTATTGCCTACCTAATTCTTTTTGTTGTTACCGTCGAAAAGAAGTCGTAGAGGAATTATGAAGCTGCATGTAGACCTAAAACTGTGTGAGCTACTGCGGTATGCAGTACTACTAACGACTTTTTTATTTTAGACCGCCGGCATTACTGTACTCAGCAACGCTTTGCTCTATTCCCTTCCATGGATGCCAAGTAAGAAAACTGTTGAGTGTAATGCATGATAATTGAAATGATTGATTTGATTTAAAAGGTGCTTCTAGTAATGGTTAACTTAGTTTAGATCTTCAGGAGCTAACCTCATCTTGAGGCAATGACTTCCTGTATTAAATAACCGATTAATAAAACTAAAAATTTGAAATTGTATCGAACGCTAAAGTAATATCTTTTTAATTTTTTATTCAAAAAGGACGTGAACTCAATCACACCAATGAAACAGACATGGAAAACCAAGATCACTTTGTACCTCAAGTAAAACCAGTTGCTACATGGTTGTGGGAATCTGGTGTAACAAAGTAGGTTGAGTAAAAGTAAAATACAGTGTGTTTTACAATTTTTAATTGTAAGAGTTAAATGTAGATCCTACAGCATAAAAAAACTGTTATCATTTACTGAATACTTTGTGTTGAAATTGTCTTTGATTTTTGGTGAAGATTGCTCAGTGCATTACACTAAACACATCGTAAAGAAGAAAAAAAAACAAACTTTTCAAAACTAACTTTAATAGAACAGAGCAATGCTAATTTAATGCAAACGTTTACATGAAGATCTTAAAATAAAAGATCAATGCCTATTCCCACCGAGCTATTGTTTTTGCCAACTGGTACTTCCACTTAATTGCGAAAGAAATACCAGGCATTTATAAATGCAAGGCTGAGCGTATTTGCGTGTTGTGATTTTAGTGCACCCGAGGTGAAAACTCGAAAAAAGATCTCGCTTTCAGAAAACCATTAAATTTTATGAAAATAAAGTTGTATTCTTTGTACTGCTTAACTCTTGATTTATATGAAATTTCAAGTTCAAACAAATTTTAGTGACAAAGGAATCGCAGTATTCAATGCTACCGCTCCAGACGCAATTACTTCATGGGAGATCAGCGCTTTCTCAATATCAGAGTCACTTGGTCTTGGAATTGCTGATGTTCAGAAGGTGTGGCAATGCGCCATAGGCTACTGCTAGACCTAATTTAAGTTTACATATTTTATAAACCTGACTGAATATTTGGAAAAATTGTTACCAATAGAATATGCAATTAAATATACCAGTTATTTGTGGAATTGCATTTTTGCTTCAAGTTTTTGAAGCAATTTTCATCAAGCATTGTTTATTTGCCAGTTACATTAGGTTAAAATGCCATTAATAGTTTTTTTAAAAACAATAACATTGATTTCACATCATTTTTGCAATGAATCCCAATAAAAGTGTAAGAGCCATCAGCAAATCCTGGAAGTGTGTACCGTCGCCAAATGCATGTGAGCCACAGCTCCGTCAGATATTTAGACAAAGAATTTTTTTTTAAGTTTTTAAACATCTTTTGATAATAGGAAAAAAATTTCTTTAAAAACGTGCTCAAACAAAATGTGTAAATCTGACATCTCCCTACACTTTTTTCCAGCTGAGAAATTCTGGATAGCCAATGGTAATAGTAGCTTTGATTCGACCAAGTATATTGCCATAGGTTTAACTTGTCATTAACTTCCATTGATTTTCTGTTTTACAGCTTACAGTGTTCCGCAAATTCTTTGTTTCACTCAACTTGCCACTAAAGGTTGTTCGAGGAGAGATCATCGTTGTCGAAGCAAATATCTTTAACAACTACGACAGAAATTTGACGGTACGAATTGATTCTCGTAAATGAGATTCTTATTGCTATGTTTGTCATGCTGGTTAATCACAAACTTATCCTATTCCAGAACTCCGGCACCAAAAGATAAAACAATAATAACAACAGAACACTTGTTCAATAGCGAAAACAATATCCCTTTTTTAAAATACGTTATTCTGTGTAAATTGGTATGAAAACTTGTACTTACCTCATTTGTTTTCCACAAACAATGTGTTGTTATATTAAACATCAACGGTTTTTCAAAGCTCAAATTGAAACTTGATAATTGAGATTCACCTATCTGTTATTACATGCAGGCCGACATTGAATTGAACATTCCCAGAAAATTCGAAGAGGTTACTCTTTTGCGTCCAGGCAATGACAAATCAATAAACGGTCACCTTCGAAAGGTTCTGATCCCAAGTAGAGGCTTTGCCACAGTCAAATTCCCACTCAGAATGGATGCTCTTGGAGAAGTTCCCATCCAAATAAAGGCCTCTTCTTTACCTTTGGCTGTTGACGTTGCAGAACGACGAGTGTACATCAAGGTAACTGAAATATTACTGTAAAAATGCGTATAAGCAAATTGATTAAATGGAAAATAACGTCATTACTCATAAAGTGATAACGTCATCACTCATGAAGTCCTCAGGTACCGGCTAGCTGTAATATTTTTACAAAATACCTGAAACCGGTAGCGATGCTGGAAATTCACCCCTGTTTGAGTGGAAAAATAAAAAGTAAAACATGAATTTTAGCAGTAATCATTTCAAAATAGTTCTAAACTACGAATCCAAGTTGTTCTAAACGTGAGTGTTGAATGTATCTTTTTAGAAGATAATCAGTGCAGCTTACTCATAACAATAATCTAACAGTTTGACACTTTATTCAGCCTAAGGGTATCCAGCAATGCTACTCTTCCTCTGTCCTTATCAGAAATCCGTCTGAAGGACAACAAGACGAATTGCTCATCAAAATACCCTACGGAGCAGTGAACGGATCAGCGAACGCAACTGTTAATATCTACGGTTAGTAAAGATTTTTACTAAACCGTTACAAAGTTCAAGTTGTATCAAAAATTCAAACCAACTTTATTCATCAACAGTCAAACATGACACTGAAAATTTTGACAATCTATGCAATTTTTACTGTAAGACCAGAGGCGATCTAATGCCCATGAAAAAGCTTTTGGACATTATTTAGTGTTTGCAATAGCTAGCCAAGCATATTTTATGATGTCATATAATTTTCAGGTGACATTTTGGGAAGTACAATTAGCAACCTTGGCAAGTTGTTGAAGGCACCTAATGGTACATGCGAGCAGAACATGATAAACTTTGCTCCCGATGTCTTTGTGTCACTTTATCTTAGAGCTGTTGGAAACTTTAGCGAAGAAGCAAAAGAAAGAGCATACCGACAGATCATTAATGGTTATATGGACCAGCTCAGGTAGGCTTAAACATTAAATAAAAAGGTTATCCATTGCCAAAAATCTTTTAAAAATTCTTTCCCGTTTACAGTAAACGTTGTTCATCTAATTCACCTAAAAAAAGTTTTTTGAGAAAGACTTTCGTTTTTATGAGTTCGAAGACCAGTCTGAAAGCAGTTCTAATAACGCCGCATGGACACTGTGCATAATGTAAAAAGTAATGAGCATGGCTTTTGTTAAGCTGCACGTTTGTGCTTTGTTGATATTTTACAGTTTGAAGGGACAGAGTGAGATTTCGAGGTGTGCATCAGTCATTTGAGTCGATAATACAATTTTACTGTCAAAACAGAAGTCTAAAAAATTATGTATTTGTCCAATCTCCAGATCATATAATGTTAACTCTTTGACTTGTTAATTCGGTTATGATGTAGTCAATATAGGGAGCACATGTCGACTAAGTTACCGCCTAGAGTTCACTTTCTTTTGCCCGCATGAGAAACCTAACGTCAAGAAAGAACATTGCTAGCGGCATATGTGTTCATTACCACTTGGTGAAAAGATAGCATAGCTAATTGATTTAATCATTCATTGAATCACCAAACAGCTATAACTGCCGTGACGTCATTACCAAAAAGAAAATGACGAAAAGAGATCTAGTGATGGATGTTTTTTAAGATGTTTCTATGAGAAAACAAAGTAAATAGTCGTTTGATTTAATTGGTTTGTGATTTGGAAAAAATGAATTAAGGTGACTTATGAAGTCACCTTAATTAATTTAAATTAAACTTTGTCAGAACAGGAGTCGTAAAAAGTAAGTTTTTTTTTCTGGACCGTTTTTGAAGAAGCCATTAGGCATTTCATAAGTAGAATTAATTAATTTAAATTAAATCAAATATCCGTAGTGATAACAACTGGCAAACATGTGAGCTATTGCTTATATAGTCCCCATGCAATTTGGCGCAGTATAGCCCGATTCAGAAGAAGTATACCCGGAAAAAATAAAGAGTCGTAGACCCGTAGGCAGATTGGAGGCAAATTTAGTCGCTACGCTGCGTCTCTGCAGAAAACAAAGTGAGAAACTGCCCCATTATACTTTACTGATGACTTTTTGTTGTGAGAAGAGGAAATGCAGGTTAAGTTGGCTTTCACAGATCTTATTCCCGGCTGGCATGCGTTGTTAAATGCTAAACCAGGTGGTAATTCTAAAAAAATGAGATCATAATAATTAATTTACCCAATGTTTCGACATTTTTTGTTGGTTTATGTGATATTAATTAATTGCAGATGCAAGCGCGCTGATGGATCATTCAGTGCTTTTGGAGATAGAGACGTCCATGGAAGCACATGGTTGACTGCATTTGTCGCTCAATGTTTCTCATACGCTCGTGATTTGAAGAAAGAACTGATCCAAAGATCGGTGATAGAAAACGCTACTCGATTCCTTCTCAGACAGCAAAAAGAGGACGGTTCATTTGAAGAAAATGGCCAAGTTATCCACCAAGATCTGCAGGTACAATATTTAGGCAATAGAGTAAGCAAGCATTTACATGCAATGAAGTGACATCTTTAGCAACAGTCTTTAAAGATTTTGTCTTCTACAACAGCATCGCAAATGCAACTATTATACCTTATCACATTTTCCTAGAATATGTAAAAACTTTTTAAATATTGTAAACTATACTTTACCTTAAAATTAAGTGTAGATTAAACTGATATTTTTATCTCTGGTAATATTTACACTCAGCTTATTTAATTGGACTTTTTTTTTTCGGTAAATTGTAACATTTTCATAACTGATGTCACAACAAAATTTGTTAGCGCTCTGCAACTTTCATCGAAGTCCGAAAAGTCTATCTTTTTTGATATGCTAAATTGCTAACTTTATTTGCATCTCTTGTTAAAGTATCAAATGCTTCTCATTACCAGTATGCTAACGTCTAACAAAATTTACTCTTTAGGGTGGTGCTAACAGTCCAATCACGGTGACTGCTTATGTGTTGACTACTTTGAGTAAATTGCAATGGGAAAATCCTTTAGATACAGTAAGTGGTTTTGTTAAAATTACCGTAATAACCAAATCTGTTAAATCTGCAAGTCATATTGTTTAATTTAAAACTGTTATAATTGCTGAAAAAAGGCGTAGAAGATACGTTGGAACTAGTTGTTTGAAGGCATGGAAGCCTCAAAACATTTTAAATGTAGGCTAGTTTCATGGCAAGCTTTATTTGATATTTATCAAGTAAACTTCTTTTTAATCTTACCTATTTTGCTTTGTGGTTCTTAGACTTATTCCATTGCTTTAAATCACTGTGCAATCAATAATCGGCAATAATCACCAGTCAAGTTAGGTATATTTTGTAGCCTATTTTCTCAAACCAAAAACAATGCTGTTGACTTATCAACGCCAATTTTTTTGTTAGCGTAATTTCAATTTTTCATGAGTATATTCAAGACAAACTAAAATATATCTGAGAAACTTTGTTGGTTGATGATTTGCTAATGTTTTAAATCACACTACAACCCATCAAAAGATATTTTAAATTATTTGTTCACAAACTTTTTACCGCGCTTCACATCATATTGTTGAATTTCTAAAACCAGGAGATTTGAAGATATCAGTTATAAAAGCAGTTTTGAACTTTTTTATTTTTTGATACTTCATGAATTTAAAGCTTCAACTTTTATTAAAATACGTAAAAACCATAAACAGATCAAGTAATAAATTTTTTGAAGATGACCAAATCAAACCTGTCAATTTTGTAATAAATTGTCATTGTTTTAAAAAAATGAGCAGCATTGTTTGTATACTTCAATTTATTACAAGTATCAACAAGTGCATGTTTACATTTTAGAGACTCCATGTGGCCATTCAAAAAGCGAGAAGATATCTAGAAAGATCTATTCCTAAAATTGAAAAAGATGCATATGCTCTGTCTTTGGTATCGTACGCTCTTACTCTTTGTGGAAGTCGCAGAGCTGAACAAGTTGGTCGAAAATTAGATGCCCTTGCAGTTGAAACACCAAGTAAATTTATTTTGATACACTCTACGATAGAATATGCCAGCAGTAGAAGTATTAAATCTGATCATCAGTTTTAACGTGAATATTATTCAATACTGATCGAAATTCAAATTATATGAGAATGGTGTAAATAAAAAGTAATAGAATTAGAACATATGTCAAAAAATGTTTTGTTAATAGAACGTTAAGAACATTGTTTGAAAAATTAGATAAGCATATTACCATGTTTCATTGTATTGCAGATGGATTCAAATTTTGGAAAAACCGAACTGAAGAACCATCCACGTATTTACCTCGCTTCGCTACACCTTACGTATTAGCCACGCCTAACCAGATTGAAACTGCTGCTTATGCACTTTTGCGTTTTGCGAGAAGCAACGCTACAAATAAAGCCTTGCCTGTCTTGAAGTGGATAATTTCAAAACAAAATGAATTGGGAGGATATTTATCGACCCAAGTACGAGCACATTTTGTTTTATTGACGATACAAATTGCTAAGTCACGTTAGGAAAAAGAAAAAAAAATAGTTAAAACAAGGCTTCATGAAATTTTCCTGCTAGGATACTTAAGACATTTAAAAACTCCACTACTAGCACGAATTTCATTTAAAACCAATGACTAAACATTATTCTGCGATTTAGAATAATTATTTAATTATGGTTATATATGTTGTTTTTATAGGACACAGTCGTTGCTGTTCAAGCCCTTGCAAAGGTTGCTCCTTTGTTTGTACATGAACAAAATCTTTCGATTGTCCTCACTCACAACAAGGATGACGCATTTGTTTACGACCTTGCAATTCACGAGAAAAACTGTTCTGTTAACGAATCAGTAGAGGTTTGTAGAAGCGTTTTTTGATGAAATGGTGAAATGGCAACCTTTGAACTGTTTGTCTTTTAGTCTGGGGCCAGTTTTTTACATCAAAAAGACAATAATGTGGCAAAAATTCCACAATTAGATGCGGCATTTCCCAAACAATGTTGAATTAATAAAAAACCAAAATATCTCTATTTTCGACAAACATTTCTACGAAAATTTAAAATTCTACTACTCCCCTCCACCATCCAGCAAAACAAGTCAATATAGCAATTTAATCTTTAACCTAATTTACCACGTCCATATCAAAAGATGATGAGAAAAAATTCTACTATTTCAGATAACTCCAATTAACGGAACGGTAAACGTATCAAGCCGAGGAGTTGGAATTGCCCTTGCTCAATTGTCTGTTTGTTACAATACTCCCGAAACGCCTTATGATCATGAATCTTTCACTTGTCGCAACGTCAGTCTGAAAAAGGAGGATGAAGCCTCATCGAATATATCCATGGAATTCTGCTGCACGTAAGTCATACGTACCATGGAATAGGTACCATGCACGTAAGTCATAAGAACCATGGAATTCTGCTGCACGTAGTTTCATCAGACGGTAATGTATTTCGTGATAGATCATTTGGAAAAGGACAAGGTTTCAAGGATTTTTTAAGCAGTTAAAATATCGAAATATGCAATATTTGCATGCTTTGATCAAAATAACATAGTCTAACGCATTTGGAGAGTTTTGGTGATGGTTTTCAACTGCGTGATTATTTTGTTGACTTCTTACTAAAATTGATTAGAATTTTCCTCAGATTATATTTGTACAACAACAGTATGCGATTACCTTCATTTGTGCAGTTGTAGCAAGATTACACTAGTATCATTACCACAAATTAGCTTTTGTTGTTCTAATAACACCAGATTTATCAATAAAACTGTGAGTGAGCCTATATCCAACTTAAAAAAACAAAATTTAGCTAGAAAGTTATTTGATAGTTGATGGCAATCTAACTTTTTGGAAGTCATGTAGCAGATCCGGTTCTGTTTATAAACATTTACAAACTTATTATGCAGTAACTTAAGGTTAGTTATGAATATTTCTAGACTGAACGAAAGGCGTCATTCAACAGGAATGTTCTTGATTGAAGTTGGTCTTCTTAATGGTTACACTGTTGATATGCCCCAAGAAGAACAAAGAAATCCAATGGCAAAATTGATTGAATTGAATGAAAACACTGTCAACTTTTATTACGATCAAGTATGTGAACATTTCAATAGGAAAGCACTGCTAATTACATGAAAGTCGATTTGGGACGTTTTTTTATTCAAAACATGGGAAACATCTCTCAAAAAGATAACATGTGACACAATTAACAGCTGTGCGTAAAATTTTTTTATTTTTCATCTTATAAGCAGGGGCTTAACTTCCAATTTTTCCAAACTCACGAAAAAACTATTGAAAAATCTGACCACATCTGCTTTTACCGTGCATGAATGGTAATTCAGCAGTTTTTTCAGGGATTAGTCTGTAATGGGGCTCTTTTACAAAAGAGATCTTTTTGTATCGAAATTTACTTTTGATGGAAAAAGTTCTTACGCGTTATGAAGGAGATTATGTCGGAGATTTTTGCATGTGTGATAGACTTTTAGCGTTCATCTATTTCCTTCTAGCAATTTAAATGAAGTTACATCACTACTACTAGACTTTCATGAGTTCGTATTTGGGATTTTGTTACCAATGATAACCCTAAAACAAAGCAAATTTACCGCTGATTTGCCTTGTTTTTGTTTTAGTTGTACCCTGGTGATACTCAGTGCATCCATCTTCAACTGTTGAAGGATGCTAATGTTGGTGAAATAAAGCCAGCAACTGTTAAAGCATTTGAATATTATAGACCAGGTAAGAAGTATAACTTGATATTTCTTGCAGATTGCTTTTTTATTTTATTGCTATATTTAGAAAATGCAGTTTATCGAATGTACAATCTCGAAGAACTGAGCGTGAGAGGTCCATGTGCTACTTGCGGATATGAATGCACTGGATGTCCAGGTTAGTTGAAATTAGACAAACCGATTTCTTGGGGAATGAGAAGCTTCATTATTAAAATGAAAAAAATTATTATTTTTACAAAAATTGCCCTTCCGGTGAATTGGATCCAAGCTTTTGTATGATGAGAACTCTATTCATGGATTAAAGTCATGCTGAAGAAGCTTTATTGTAAAATATGCACTTCAGTCTTCTTCTTTTTCTCCGTGTGGGCAAGGCCTCTCTTTTCTGAAGAAGCTTCACAGATTATGAGCCATTTACTTCAATTATCTTTGATCTCGATTTGGTTTTGTTTCAGCTCCTGTGTTATCTGAATGGAAACAATGGACCGATTGTGTCGAGTTTTGCCAATCTGAGAACTCCACTCGAGTGAAAGATTGCGTTGATCCCAGCTTGAAAGAAAGAATTGAAATGCATAGATGCGGTCTCGCAGCATCACCGACACAGATCAGACGCTGTGCAAAAGATTTCAGATGTCCTAGTAAGTTGAATGTCACACACACTGTAAATGTGTTTGAGCGTATATTGCCCTTTTTGACAAAGCCGGCTATTTTTGGATAACCTTTAAATTCTGGTCAATTTTAATCCTTGTTAATAAATACAAAGTAGTATGAGGAACGGCATATAAAAATAGTTATTGCTTCAATAACATTTAAATCATTTAAGCAACATTCTTAAAAAAAAACCTTTTTGAACAAAACTTGGAATTGAACTACTTCAGTTACAAATTAGTCTATTGGTTATAACCTGCCAGTTTGATATAGCGACTATTAGTTGAGTATTGTTAGTATTGTAGACGTGGAACTGATAACAAGTTTTTTTTTGTACTTAGACGTTTCGGATGGTTTGTGGAACGAAATGCCTTTAAGCTACCCGCAAAAATATAATAGATCGCATCCATGCCAAGTAATTGGTCTGCAGAGAAGTCCAATGACTGTGATTCCAGGTAAATTATTAACTCATGAACTTGCTCAGAAGATTTGATAATGTTTCATTGAAATTCTGATATTCAAAATATCTTTAATTCTTGAGTATATTGCATCTAAACTGATAGTGATTTCATGATACCCCATCACCTACAACGTTATCTTTAATCGACGTAAAGTTTATATGTACAAATATTTAGCATTGACTTATTTTAAGCACAAACAATTTACACATTGTGAGTGATATTATCGTGTCATCTCAAACTATTGCATTCCGACTTGCTGAAGTGTTCAGTTTCAAAGATTTTTGTGTTTTGTAGGCACAACATTGAATGGACGGGATAGTTACATCCGTTGCAACATCAGCCTCCTAGGTAGAAACACTACCTTGGAAATAAGAGAACCAGAACCGATTGAGGAAGAAGAACTAATACTGGACTGGGATATGGATTTGAGTCCAGAATCAGAAACAATCAAGCCCTCACCATCTCCAAAGCTAGGCTTCACTGTCTCCTTTTTGATCAAACTTAACTTCTACGAATCGGTCAACGCAACCACCTTGTTTGCGATCGGAAAAGCCGATGAAGTTCCTCTGATCAAACTTGAAAAGCCTACAATGTAAGCACAAAAAGTCTTTTCAAAAAATGCAACAGTCAACGCAGTTTTTAGGACAAAGAAGATGATTGTAGATTCTTTGACATATTTGAAGAAACTTGCTTTCCTGACGCTTGCATATTTATCAAATAAAAGTTTTATGATTCTAATTTAAAATTTGCCACAAAAAATTTCTAAATGGATCTTTGGCAAAAGAAATCTTGATTAAGTATAGTAATCAGCTGTTTACAGGGATAAGAATAGCAATGAATGCTCTCCAGTTGACTTGAAATGCATTATTTTCAGCAAACTAATTTGCGACATTTTGGGGTCATTTTTAGCTTTGAAACTAGTCTTTTCACAATATTAAATTTAGGTGTATTTCCTTTCCCCCCCAAGGAGACTTTTAAATATTTTACTGCTGTAAAAGCTCATTGCTTGCTCTTGTTCATGACTTGTTAATATAATGTTTGAAAGGTTTCTGCTTGACGTTGTCCCATAAAAATGTTCTCTAAAACCTTGCTGACATTCTAAGAGCTAGCTATTCCGCTAATTATTCATTACAATAGCGACTCAGACACCCCAAAATATCAAATTTAAAAACCTCCCAAAAAAGTGTCTAATCAAACCTTTTTCTCTTGAAATACATACTGATCATTGAAAGTTTTTGTTCAAAGTTTCTTTAGTAGCAGATGTAGTGTATTGCTTAATGATGTGCTTTTGTTGTTGCAGGGGACGCAATTTGACTTTATCTGTTGCCGTGGGAAACAAGAGAGATCACTGTGAAAACATCTCTCTCAGGTTTGTTTAAAACAAATTGTTTTATAATAAGTATTATTAGTAAAAAAGTTGTTAAAATCAGTTACTCACAATAAAATATAGGGGTTTAAAATATTTTACGATTGTTAACTCATCAAAGAAAATCCCGTCGGTTTTAACTCTTCATCACAAAAAAAATTGAAATTTTGTGGAAATCGAGATTTTGTTGAAAAGCTTGAGTTTTGTTGATAACATCATTTCTACTTAGTGTAGGTCAAAAACCCAGTCAACAACAATTCTTTCTTAGAACTAGTCAAATATTTCTAACCAAGTTGTTTTATTATCACGGAAAAATAAGTGTGTAAATGTGTTGAAATAGTTTTCCAGAGAGTTACAAGCAACACTTTGTTATTGATAATCCATTTTTCAGTGCCATTCCACTTGGTAATTGGACCCACGTGGTTGCAATGTGGGACGAAGAAAATGGTTGCCAAGTGTGGGTGAATGGTGTTAAAGTTGGTCAGCCAAGATTCTCCACGATTAGACATGAACGGCCAATGCCAAGTGACATCGAATTATTCCTCGGAAGAAGCACAATGAATAACACACGTGGCCAAGGTTAGTGAATATGGTTTTCGTTATAGACTATAGAATCACATAACGCCAAAAATCAAGTTAAATAAATAAGCTTTACGTAACGTAACGAAATAAATTTTGCAACAATTCCTTTCCGTCTTAATAGTACAGTTCCCCTTCAGAAACAATTCCATTTTTTACATACGTTTTAGCGCTTTTTATAACCAAATAGCAATTCAGTTTAAACTTTGACCTAACTTGCTGTGCATGTCTGGAAAGAATCAGTGGAAAAAAGTAATTTGCTATTAAAGACGTGATGCAATGTCGAAAAACGTACATGTTCGAATTTATGATGAGGTTTTTTTTTATGACAGGACTTGTGTCAGGATCCTACTCCGCTCTCAATGTGTGGTTCAATAGAATCCCAATGAAAGAAGTTGAAAGCTTATGCAAGTTCTACCAAGAATTCTTGAAGTTCTCTGGTCCTGAACCTCTGCTTTCTGCTCGCCATCTCCGAGGTTTCGCACCAGCGCCAGCCAAAATGTGCTTCAACAAGCCAGCCTTCCTGTCGCGTCTTTATGCGAGAGATGCTTTCTGCCAATAAGCGCCACCGTTTTCTCTTGGATTAATTTTTTTCATTCGCAAACATCATCCCCATTGCTTTCCCCTTTCATTTTGAATTATCAGCAAAAGGATTTAATAATAGTCTTACCCTTGCTGTAATATCGTCAACTGCTTTTACTACAAATCGACTATCTTTTGAATCAATTTAAAAGTAGAAAGCAACTTTCTGAACAGCTGAAATCTAGTCGTTTGTGAATGATTTTGGAATATATTTAGATGGAACCTCACCATAAAACAATAGTTGCCATCAGCAGGAAGTGTTGTCAGTTGTTTCTTAAAGGATACCGCTTTGAATCAATTTAAGATTTAAATCGATTGGTAACAAATGCAGTGGTAAAAATGGTACAGTGGAATTACATCTGAGGGCTAAACCCATATGAGGAAGCATATTAACAAATACGTTCCTAAGTTTTTTGGAAATGTTTTTTGAAATGCCCTTTAAAAAATTTTGCCGGATTTTTTTTCAGACTTCCTTTGTAATGCTTCTGCTTATTTAAAAGTCATATTGATGATATTTTGCTATTAAAGCGCGCAATTTTAACCAACTGTCCAATTTAAGCACCGTTGATATTAGAAAATCTGTCGTAATGCTATTATCAATTTTTTCTTGCTTTTCCTCATTTACCAACAGTCATATATATCATTGCAGTTTTAAGAAAATAAAGCATGGTTATGAAATTGGACTGAATGAAATAGTTGTTGATTCAGAAAGTTTTTGCGAAATGAGCAATTTTAGAATTGGTGCAAACTTACTCGCTTAAAATGCTTCAAAATATTCTTAATCTCGATTATCTAGTTGTCTATTTAATCTCAAAACTTTTAGCGGAGTGTTTTCGGCGAACGTTAATCTTTTACAAATATCGGTACTCCACTGCGTGATTGATTCGTTACAACGCTATTAAGTTGACCTGCTTTCATGAAAGAAGCTTGCCAGTTGTTTTTGTGTGTCTATCTGCCGAAATATGCCTTAGCCTTGTCGAATAAATGTTTTTTCATCACCCATGTTGCAGTAAAATATAAATTTTCCAACTTAAAACGCTTAAGGCGGCAAAAACAAAGGCTGAATCGAATGCGTCTTTTTGCGTCTTTAATAGTTATCAATAAGAGAAATTATATTCACACTTGCTCAAAATTGCTAATGCTACTGCTGACGCAGTGTATTTTAACTAAAAAATATAGCAACCAAGCAGGGGAATTGCGGTGAAATGCTGTACAGTATATTGCTTTCATGCCAAAGAGCTGAGTTCGCGATTATTTAGCATTCGATTGCGAGTTTTGTTTTCTTTTGGACTTCAACTATCGTTTTGTTCGAGCATAGATTGAACAAAATCATTCGTTTGGTGCAATCTAAAAAATGAAAGAATGCCAACCAATTCGGAAAGATTTTTATCTTGAGAGATTTATTAAATTTTCTCGCAGACGCGTTTAATTAGTTTGTAGTTATTGTTTTACACAATTAGGTGTAAATGTAAATCTAAAAGAATAATTTTATACCGTGTTTTGGAAACCAGCCATAAATTGTTCACTCCAACGAAAATTGAAAACACTGGCTTTGATTTTGTGGTAGTCCCCTCCCTTTGAGACCTACTGTAGCAAGACACGTTCGGAGGAGGGCGCATGGACAATTATGTTCTTCAGCATAATTTGAATACAACTGGTCTCAGGTATTCACGTTAGGTATCATTTTCATTGTCTTTTGATGAGAAAATTTTAATATTTGTTTAAAAACGCAGACTTTTTAAACAATTTTTAGTGCTAGAAAACTAAACTCATTATTTACGAAAGCAAATGGTGTAGCATCGCAATCTACTTTTGATTTTTCGGGATGCTTTGCTTTCATTAATCATTAAGCTGTAAACTTTTAAGATAGAAAACTTTCAATGTAAAACAAACGTCCATTAACGATAACAAAGTAAAGTTGCTCCCTCAGATTGCAGTCGAAGGAGACTTTTGGGTACCCATTAATGGCAATTTACCTTTTTGGTGAGAATGAGGTCTAAGCAGTCAGTCTTTTTGCATTCATGATTTGTTCAAAATCAACAGCTGCTTTCCCATAGCCTGTTTTGATCAGCTTTACCTTATCTATGAGGAAAACGACTTCATGCCGTGCTTTTGTCCCATGGAAAAAGAAAGGTAAGCGCAACTTTAGAGGCTAAAAGAAACAAAAAGCTGCTAAATTTCTAAACCAAAAACTCTAGAACCGAAATCTGCAAATGAAGAGAGTCAATGTGAGCTTCTTCAATCTACTACAAACTGCAAAAGAGAGCAAAGTTTCAAAAATTTTTTCAAATGTGGAAACGATTTATAGAGAGTGTTTTGGTCAGTTTTAAGGTAATTTTATCCACAGTATATTACCGACCGCACGTTAGGTAAATATAAGTTAAAGCACATTATATTGCCTCGTTCATGATAAGGAAAATTACGGCTTTGAAATTTTATGAAATTCACCCATTAAATTCCAAGCATTAAAGCCGTAAGGTTATAAGGAAAATTTTGTGTGTGATTAGTTCATTTCCTTCAATAAAACAATGTTAGAGCAAAAAACTTTTTGGAATTTCTTTATTTATTTATTTAAAAATTTGTGTTCCCATTTGGCAACATTGGGAGGTCGAGATTAAGCTTTTATGAAATTTTTGTATAATGGAAACGCATTGTTTACTAGCAAATAGCGAGCAAAATAATCACCGTTTGTTGTGTTGTAATACAAAAATATGACTTGTTGAACTGTAACTGCTTAAAAAGCAAATACAGTGTAACACAATATAATGAAAGAAACCAAAAAGAAACAAGAATGAAAGAAAAATATACGTAGAATAACAGCAGAGTTTACCCTAATCTTGCAAAACTGTTTATAAGGCTGACATGAAGAAGTTTTCGGGTGGTGTCTGCATCAAAGGCTTCACCGCAGCCACGGTGAAGAACAAGGCGGAGCGGACACTTGCTTCTGGTATTGCTTTTGCACTGCTTGCATCTGCCTTGTTTGCCAGCACGAATACAAGCATGTAGCGTCTTTGAAAGACGGTTGGAATCCCCCGGCATTCGACTTGGCCCTGGTGTCGCTGATTTGTCAGGAACTTTTCCCAGTAAAGTTCGCCCGATCTGTCTTCTGAACTCTAAATGGCTGAGAGTACCGCCAAGAACTTTATGTATTCGCCATTCAGCAGCCACAGAAATCTTCAGGAAATTTGCAAACAGACACTAACACCACTTCTTGCTGCGCAGCCGTTCTATCGCATCTCGCTTTCCTGCTGTAATCACTGCTTGCAGCAAAGCTAATCCCGAAATTTGACGGGGGGAAGGGAAGCACTAAACTATTATAATAAATCAGCCAGCGGACCTATAACTTGTAATACAATAGATCTCAGAGAGAACAATAATATGAAGCTGTGAGTGGAAAGGGTGTCAAGTCCAAACCCAGGATCGATCGTTCTTGAGATGTACGTAAACCCCCCAAAAACCTGGAGGACCCAGGTTTGGGCTTGATACTGCTCCCCTTATAAATCTGAAAGTTATTTGACTTTCCTCTGTAACACATTTGTATCCATATAGGAAGACAAACCTCCCAATTTTATCAACTAACATCTGCATATTTCTTAATCTCAACCTCCTAATGTTCCGAAATGGGAACATCAACATAAATCACTATAAAAAACAAGCTAAAAATTATCTTTTTAATTTGAAATTTGGCATGACTATTCAGTAAAAGGTAATAAAAAAGAATACAACACGAAAGTGTTAATGAGATTGACTGATTTACAACCAGAACACAAAATCTAAAGAGACCCCAAAAAGTCAATTTCGGCTTGACTTTTGACCCCTCCACAAAGTCACATGCAAAATATAGAAAAATATAAAAACGTCAGTTATGTTGCCCAAACCCTTCTCTCTAACTTTCTTGTATGTAGAAATAGATAGGTTTGACTATAGATATCAAAAAACGTAAACGGAAATATGTTTCCATTTAGAAACATTGGCAGGTAATGGGCTAAAAAAGAATTAACTGTGGCTAAGAGAGAAGTTGAGCAATGCATTAGTCAGGCCAGATGTCAGAAGCTAGCTATTTCAATAAATGCAATGAAATTTTATCCAACAAAATATTAATATTGCGCGTGAAATCTTGCAAAAATTAAAAATGACACTTACTGATCAAGACAAATTTGAAAAAGTTATGCCTGTTATTAGCTGGAATGGCTAATTAATTCTAGAAGAAATCGAAGTCTTTTACCATCTAGTGGTTTTGATGATCACAAAATTGTCATGTTCACATGCGCTAAAGCAGCAGTTCTTCTTCATCGTTTAAGTTATTTGTTCTGAGCATTATGCAGGAAGATGTATAAACACAGCGTTAGCGCCCATGCTTTGTTTGCGAGTCTTCGCCACCACGGCGGGTAGACTGCTTGGCCCCACAACCTGTCTGCCACATAAAGATGGAGTCATCTTGAAAAGTGTCTTGCCCAAGGACACAACAAGCAAGCTTGCCGGCTTGTTCTCCACACCATCTCTATTTTGCTGAGCGCCGAGCAGCAATGCTGTGAATACCATTTTTTAAAGTCCTTTGGTATGACTCGACTTGATAAATGAACCCCAAGTCTACCGTCTGCAAAGCGGACGCTCTAATAACTACGCTATCCCTGTCTCTGCAGTTGTGCTTCGCCCACAGAATTCTGTAGAAAAACTAATGCAGAATTTTTGTGAAACGCATCTTCTAAAGCAGCACTCTTTTGCCCTCAAAGAAGAACTGAGAATGAATGATGCGTCGTCGAAAGTGTTCGTTATTTAAGATACTGAGACTGGGTGAGAACTTACAGCTTGCACTATAGTATGTTCAGCAAATGTAGGACATTTTGGCTGAGAACGTTTAGAGAATGAAGAACGTTTCAGCTGTTGACGTTTTGTCTGTGGACGTTCCTCACCCTATAATTCAAATAACTCATTACAGTAAGTGAAAAACGTTTACAGTCGAAACCTCCGAATACCAGGTTAAGCTCTTGTTTAAGTAGCACGATTTACATGAGATTAAGCAGGCACCTGGTCACAATCTAGTGTATTTCAAAGCCACAGGCTTACATGAAATAGGCGATTGACTCGTCATTTTGCTGTGCAAATAATTATAGGAAATTAAATGTTTTTGAAACACTAGTAAAAAATAGAAGCAACTCGTGATTTAGTGGCAGTTTTTGTATTGCAAAACCGGAAGCAGTGCAAGTCAAAGCACCAATATTTGTCTTAAACGAAGTCTAAATAGTAATTGAGGATTTTTTAAAGGAATGCTAGAAAAGAGATTTTATCTTGAAGTTGGTACCAACATCAGTAAACGGCAAGATTGCCAAGCTTTAAGCATAGGGATGACACAATTTTTGGGATGCACCTGTATGTGTTTTATTGAGATATCAACATTAGCTTGAATAAATTTGAGAAGCAAGAATAATTGTAAAATACCAAAGATATAGGCTTTTAATAACGCATAGCTTAGACCGCCACACTTGCGGGATCTATACTAGATCCACTTGGTGGAAGGTCTGTCAGTACCCTGCGAAGCCGTATCACTCGTGAATAAGTGGCGGTTGTCGCAGGTGCACTAAGTCTAGCAACTGCTAGAACAATAGTGCTGTCACAGCCTAGTGGTCACAAAGTCTTACATGCATAGTAATGCCAGAGGCTAGCGATGCACTTAGCAAAACTGCAGACAGTGACACTGTTTCGACCTATCAGGTCTTTTCAGTGCAGTGGTGACCGACAAGAAGCTAGAGGCTTTTAATAAACTCATTCACGAGTGATACGGCTTCGCAGAGTACTGACAGACCTTCCACCAAGTGGATCTAGTATAGATCCCGCAAGTGTGGCGGTCTAAGCTATGCGTTATTAAAAGCCTCTAGCTTCTTGTCGGTCACCAACTGCACTGAAGAGACCTGATAGGTCGAAACAGTGTCACTGTCTGCAGTTTTGCTAAGTGCATCGCTAGCCTCTTGCATTACTATACATCAAAGATCTGTTTGGATTTTCCAAAAAAGAAATGACCATAGTAGTTTGATTTATCAAAACATTACAGGTTTCCAGATCTTTTCAAATAGCGTGTGAAAGCATTTTTGATTGCCAATGCACCGGACAAGCTAATTTGCTATCGGCTCAAAGGAGCTAATAAACTTCTTGAAATTGCAGTGTTGGGGAGTCATTGACTTGGTACTCGACACCAGTGACTCGAGACTCGAAAACTATGACTCCAGACTTGAGTCAAGATTCGACTGGTCTACTGATAATAAAGAAACTTGCATGAAAAAAATTTGATTTCTTTAAAATTGTGCCTTAACAATTTGTGTGTTGCAGAATATATTTTTTACACACTGGCAATCAGTGATCTATGAAGGGGACTCTTATGCATGCAGAAATCCTCAGAAAAACGATAAATATCATTTTTAGTCATTATGCATGTAACGTTAACAAAAAAAACCTGTTCCACAGAGACAGAATTAGTTTAAATGTCTATGGTCATGGCAAGCAGTATCTATTTTTTCATGTAAAACTAAAGGAAAAAATTGCTTAAAAGTAATTACCAACATCGTGCTATTCCATACAACAATCTATTACAACGTGTCTTGCGAGTTATGGAATTGTTGTAATACAGTATATTTCTTGATAAGTCACTCAGCCGTTACCAATAAAAATAGAAATCTACTCAACTTTACCTTAGTAATTGTTTGGGTATTAAGTTGCATGAGATATAAGGTAATGTAGTAATAACACAGCATAAAACAATATGAATTAAAAATAGCGATACTATTTGGTTGCTTGTGAATGGAGGATAAACATGGATAACAAATTTAAAAAAATAAATAAATTTTAGGTAATAAAATTTAAATGAAGAGCTCTCTAAAAAGCTTGTTGCACAGCTGTAGAGTATCCATTATAGCTCACGTGTAAAAACGCAAGCAATTAATGATTTCTTAGATGTAGCAGTGATAAAACTAACAAATTTCAAACACCAATTATCTGAAAAGTGGTTCCAGAAAGCACTAAACTCGCGTATATACATGTGTAAATTTGCAAAATTTTTCCGGTGGGTCATGCCGCCGGATTCCCAAGGATTATCGTGCTCTCTGCACTCACAAAGCGCAACAAGGCACATTTTTGCGCCCACTCAAAAAATTTCTGCGCCTTCCCTTCTGGCAACTTTGTAATTGGGTCAAAATCTTGCAAATCATTTTAATTGTTTTGTATTGCAAGTCTGTGAAATTTTTGTTGTCAAAGATTTTGCATCTAGCACATTGCAATCGTGGTACTGTATAAGGCTTGTAAGTACGTTTCTAACTTTTTGGAAATTTATTTTTAAACTACTAAAGCGCAAACTCGACTTTGTAATCAGCTGCAATTAACAAAGTAAGTTAGTAGACTTATTGTCAGTAATACCAATATAGTATTGGAAATGAGCGATAAACTGTGGAGATGAGAGCTTAGGTAAGTTTAGCTTCGGAACCGAAAATTTCCATTTACCAAACAACATGGCACAAATCGATTGGAAACTCTAAACACTAGCAATGAAGTGTTGAAAAGACTCGACTTGAATCAAGTCGTTTGAACGAATTGACTCGACTTGCCTCGAGACTTGACATCAATAACTCGTGACTCGACTCAAGACTCGAACTTTAGCAAGTCCTTAACAAAACTCTTTTAAAATCGTCCTAAGTAGCGAATTCATTTACTTCTTCGAAAATGTAACAAATGCCGCTAAACAAACGCTACCAAATGAACAGGGATTTTTTGAGCAGACCGTAGTCGCCACTTATTAAGCCCACGGTTAATAAGCACACCCGCTTAAATAGCCCAAAACTGCCCGGTCCGGAATTGCTTCATTCAATCCTGTATTATAAATCTTGTTTTGTAGACCCAAAACCCCTCTTAATCAGCCCAATTTTCAAATACATTTGTTTGAAATTGGGTAAAAAGCGTCGCAACTCACACTTCTTGTGTCATGCTTTTGACGGTTTCATATTTCGTTAATCTCCTAACTTAGTTCTTAATGCAGCTGTTTCGTCACAACCTGCTTACTTGTGCCGCAATCGGTTTGCAAGACAAGTGGTGCTTGTCAATTTTGCTTATTTTCAAAATGGCGAAGAGACGAAGACGTAGCCTTGTCTAAGAAACTAAAGATTTGAAAATTGATTGATCGTTATCTAATTGATCATTATCTGTAACTGCATTGTACAGTATTAATAGATTCAGCAACTTTAAGCTACAGTAATACAGTCTGCCATACTCACATATGCGCATAAAAGTGGCAAAATTTTTTTCCGGCTACTAAGCTTACCTGCTTAATAAACCCATAATCTTTCTGTCCCGGAATGGGCTTAATAAGTGGGAACTATTGCACTACAAATGCATACGAGTTCTTAAAATAAAGATGCAAAGCCTGTTGAGACACTAGTTTAGAAAATTAAATTGACATCTTTTAAAAATAAAACTGGTTATCAATTGTTTGTCGAGTTCAAATTTGTAAATGCTTTTAGCGTCGACTGTGGAATATATATTTTATTCTTCTAAAAGAAACCATGACAAAAACAGATTTAAATGGGAATCTAGTCACTTAGGACCAACTCATGCGATGCTCGAACATGTTTTGATTTTTACCATCAGACGAAAATCATGACGCATGTAATTAGGACTTGTATGAGTCAGCTACAGCTTCATTATTAATTATGGACAAAACGTCGAGATGCCAAAATAGCTAGCAAACTAGCATAAGCTTGTTTGATTTATTTTAATGTACCTAAATGTACCGGTAAGCATAGTGTTGATGGATATTGTATCTCATCTGCACATGGTGTTTTTTGGCAGTAAGGCATTAGAAAAGTAATTTTTTTTCCTTGATATAAAAGATTTTGCTTGGCTTTGCTCACTCGCTTCATTTGTCATAAATTTGAGGGCTTCTGGTAGTTGTTAATTGTTTATCCTCGATATTTCATCATTGCGATATACTTTTAAGATGGAGAGATTGCATTTTAGTTGGTTGACAATGTTTTTTGTAATGTGTAAGTTTGTGACATCGTCAATAGCCTGAAACGTCTCTCTGTATTTACACGCGCTACTATCTCGTGCTTTCCTCTTTTGTCATATGTCGATCAAGAGCACATTTATCAGCCAGAACAGATGACTCGCCAATGAAAACTTTACTTTTTATGCTCACACAACAAAAACTAATCATTAAGTTTATTTATATCGAAAAAAGGATTCATTTCAGGTAGAGACAGATTTATGAATGTCTCACGTAACACCAGATCAATATTTGGTTTGCAAGACTTTAATCTTGATCACACGTGGATGCGATTCAGCGAAGAGAAACAAAGCTTTTTGAGGTATGTTGGAGAAATATATTTACCCATGTTTCTTTTATGACTTGTCGCAATTGAGAAAGTAAACTGTGATTACTTACAGCAACTTTTTGCTTTAAATAAGCCCGGATTGAAATCAGGAAAATTTTCAGGCCAAGGTTCAAGGATTTGAAATCCATTGTTGTTTATCCATTTGTTATCCGCTTTGGTTTGATGGCATGGAGCTTGATTGCGTTGGAAGTGGTTACACCGTTAAATTTCCATGAATATTTTTCAGTTGGCAAATATTTTTTTTAGCTATCGAGGTAGACAACTCCATTAACCCATTAAAGAACAACGTCTAAAATTTTGGACACTTGTTGAAACTGCGGTTGCAAAATGCACGGAAGAATAATCAATAGGACATTTTCGCTTTAGGTAGAATAGGCTTTTACTAAAATATTTTTCGGGTAATCTCTTTTGACTGCAAAGTTTCTTTGTTTTACACCACTTTGCACCAGTGATGACGTCATTCAGAGGCAATAGTTCTCATTTCAGTTAAGTGAAGCTTCTACATATAATACGGTTTTTGAAATTTTGTTTTCATTTTTTGTTTGCTAGTATATGAGTCATTATAAAACACATCAGATGCGAAGGTGTATCTAAATCTTTATTGTGCAAAAAACTACTGTGATATATATATAACGATATCCACAATTTTGGATGCTAGCTATTACAGCACAGCTAAGTCAAGTTATATATCTTTTCTTGCAATGGACTTTATTGAGATAGTCACTCTATTATGCGGTTTTTTTGTAAACCAATAACTGTTGTTTACTTCATTACAACTTATAGTGTAATGGATGAAAAACAATTCAATGTACATACACTGTTTCAGCTTATAAGATGTGATCAGTATAGCTGGCGACCTGTGAAATTATGTGGAATTTCATACAACTTCAATGTCTACAATAATTTTAGGTTAGCAACGCATGAAGCTCTAGCATTCATAGAGCGTGAGAGTGCTAAATTGATAGGAGCTCATTTAGTTTTGCATTGTCCTGATCCCGAACGAAATGGACTCAATGATAAAGATTGTGATGAATCGGACTATGAAACACAAGGTGATATAAATCATCTGGGAAAAGAAATGCTTAACCATCTTATTATCGCAATGAAGCTGCTGAAACGGAGAAGCATTACCTTCCTTCTTCAGCTTATTACCTGTTGCAACAACAAAAAAGAAACTGAAGAAACCCAAAATATTTCAAGAAATTTTAAGGCATAAAGAAGTTACTGTTTTTGACATTAATCACTCGAAGCTCATTGTTAAATTAGTAGACGATGAAGTTTCAACTGTTGCCACTGAACTTAAATTGCTGAAAATGTTTATTATAGAAGATTTTATGACTGAAATTTTAAATCAAACTAACATTTACTCTCAGCAAAAGAACGTATCACTGAACGTCACAAAGCATGAATTATCAGTGGTATTTGGGGCTTTTCTTCTTTCTGGGTATGCCAAATATTCAAATAAAAGACTTTACAGCTCAAGAGAAGATGGCAGTTCTTCCATTTTATCAAAAGCTATCCAATATAGGAGGTTTAAAAGAATAATTTACCATTTTTGTTTTAATGGCAATTCGAGAAGCGATCCCAATAATCGCTTTTACAAGCTCAAACCTCTTTTAGACCATCTTACCGAGAAATTTTTAGATCTTGGAGTTATTGAGGAGCATCACCTTATTGACGAATTCATGATTCCTTAATTTGGTAGGCACTACGTTAAGCAGCCTGTCAAAGGAAAACTAATGCTATTCGGCTACAAGCATTGAGCTTTGTGCTTATGGAATGGATATATGCCTGCTTTTTTGACGTATATCTTGGAAAAAATAATGATCCTGATTAAGACAACTACTTAGGGAGAAGAGGAGAAGTAGAAAAAATTTTCTCTTGAAAGCAAGTGCGCTACTAAATGAAGGTTTCAAGATATATTTTTGATAACTGCTTTACCTCATACAACTTGCAGCAGTATCTTTTTGATGAAGGAATATATGCTTCGGTTACTGTTAGACAAAATCGAATAAAAGATTGCCCACTTCCCAAACAAATACTCTTTGCAAAAAAAAGAAAGCAGGTATCAAAATGGTGTCCACTGACAAAATGATGGTGATAAAGCGCAACGATAACAGTGTTCTAACTTTAGCATCCAATTTTAAAAGTGCAAAAATTGGAACAATCAAAGGTATTCCAGAAAACACTAGCAAATATCCAGCATCCTCAACCAGCAACGGTGAAAAATTATAATACACTCATAGGAAAAGCAAAACAGTTGGACCAAAAGATGGCCAATCATAATACTCGAATGCGTGTAAAGAAAATGGTGGTGGCCCATCTTTATATACTTTTTTGACGTTACCATTGTAAATGCATGGGTACTACGGCGGAAAATTTAATCCAAAAACAGCAAGCTAATTGATTTCAAAAGAAATCTTGCTGTAATCGTTCTAAAAAACTATGGAGCTCCATTCACTCAAAGCAGAAGAGCGCCACCACCTCTTAAACACTATCAGTGAGGCATGGTTTGTACACAATCGCTGTTGCGTGGTGAAGCTTTCTCGATGTTTTTGAGTGACAAAATTTTCCAGCGAAGTTTTTTGTTTTGCTGAACTTTTCATAATTGTGCTGAGTGATGTAATTGGTTGCATGAATCCTAATTTTTAAATATATTTTTTTTTATTTCCATTCGCCCACTTCTCACGAGTTTTTTGTGGTTTTGTTTGGATTTTGGAGAATTTCTTCTATCTATTTCATTAGCTGGGCCTTGGTTTCCACCAAATGTAATAGCTTTTGGTAGACTATTAGCAGCCCGCCACGCATTACTTCTTCTCAATGCTTGCGGCCGGGAGGGTCCAGGTTGTTCGATTGCTGAAGCCGAATGTATTGGCACATCAATAACACAGGCCAACAAAAAAAGTTTTTGTCCAAAGGCAAAGAATGTTGGATTGTTTTGGGGTTAAATCGGGGGCGCCGAGTCTGAAAATTCACCTAGTTTTTCCGAATCGGTTCTAGTTTGGAGATATTTTTACTTTTATTTTTTGTAATTTTGCTTGAGCACGGTGTATTCTCTAGCATGCGAAGCTTCTTCAACCCTTTCTGGACCATTGTTCCTGTGGAGAAAAGAATTATTCGGAAGCTTGAATAACAAGTTGGTTGTGTTGTGTCAACGTAATTTTTAGACAAAGGCCTAGTTTAATGACCGTACAAACATTATTCAAAAAAGATTTTTCTTATACTCGTTAAATTCCGTTGCAACGGCCATCGGAAAACAGCTATTTTTTTCAAGGCGGAATGACCTTGATTTGCGTAAAAATGCTGACTCAGCACAAAAGTGAAAAAATTTTACTTGCATTTTATGTAACTACAAAGCGTTCACAAGGTAATGGTTTATCAGTTTTTTCACTACTTTGTCTTTGCAGTAATCATTTTTACGTTTACTTTTTTTGTTCCTCTACTGGAACAATAGTAACAGCAATCAACAACAGCAATCAAGCAATTTAAATCATTGCGGTAACTGAGCCAGGTTTTTTGAACAAAATGGTTTTAATTGATTATTGTCAAATTCAATACTGCCTTTATCTTAAAATCTAAAAATAAAAAAATGGGTGGAGGCAAAAGCATAGCAGAAATGACTGACATAGCAATACATAGCAGAAAAGTACTGACAGACCTTCCACCAAGTGGATCTAGTACAGGTCCCACAAGTGTGGTGGTCTAAGCTATGCGTTATTAAAAGCCTCTAGCTTCTTGTCGGTCACCAACTGCATTGGAGAGACCTGATAGGTTGAAACAGTGTCACTGTCTACAGTTTGCTAATAGCAGAAATGATTTCAACACGTACAAAAGCAAAACAACCTTACCTCAACTGACAAAAAACAGATAGAAAACAGTAAAATCAGAGCAGTTGCAAAAAGTTTTAATGACTGATTTTTCTGAGACAATTTCTCTTTATCTTTGTAATAATATAAAATTGTACTTTCTGAAATGAAAGTTTAATTTTTTCGAGACGCAAACATGTGGTAGAATATTTTTTCTCTTATATATTAGCCAACAGCATAACCTTTGATATAACAAAATTTAGCAAAAGAAAAATTTGACAAACAATGTATCCATTGATAATTAATGGTAAAACTTTCATCGACATCATAAACATAAAGCTAAGCACAAATTACATGCGGATAAAACTATAAAAATTTCCCCATTTTGCCAAAACAGATTATACAATGAACACTTTTGATTTCATCATGCTCGGCCATCAAGTTTCACCACTTCAAATTAAGCTTTTTCCATAACGAATAATTTTAAACAAAATTAAATTCAAAATAGCAAATCCGCAGAAGTAGCAGGTACTTGAAATTCGAGAGCTAATGGAGTTCGTCTTTAAAGCGACAAAAGGTATTTCATTTCAACTTGGAGTTAAAGCATATGCTTCTTATTACCGTATATACGACTACATAGTTTTGTGGAAAGATGCCCAATACATTCAAAATCATATCTGCATTTTATTTTCTCAAAAATTCAAGGCCTTTATACTTGTTAGCAATTAATTCCATTGACACAGACATCTAACTCAAAAAATTTTGAAACAATTTATAAAAATTTTTATCTTTATTTTTCTTTTTCTGGGGAGGAGATGGTGTTAAAAAAGTAAAAAATGTCGTATTTCCTGCTTCTTTGTTTCTTAACCTGTTTAAAGCAGTTTTTTTGCCAAATTTAATGAATTGCAATTCCACTTTTCAAGAAAATGACGCTGTTCACCTAGCATTTTGTAAGAAGCCACTTCTGGGTATCCCCAATGACTGTTTGCCGTGTAAGTACTGAAGCTACTAATCTACCACTTGTATTTAAAAAAGTTTGCTGCTTTTTTAAGTTTGATTTTGATTAAGTTTGTGTTGTGAATCTGAAAATATGTCTCAAGTCGCGTTTTATTCCAAAGAAAATGAAGAGGTATAACAACAAAGCAGCTAAACAGATGCCCTAATATGTATGATATGAATTAATCAGTAAAACTAAGAAGGTATGTATTGAAAAAAAGGGCAATCCTTTCTACGTAACTTCGATACAATATATATAACTGCAAACTTCTTAATGACAAAAAGCTTAAAAATTTTTTTATTTTGTGGACTTGGTCTTCTCACTTCTTGTGGGCCTGCTCATGAAGAATCGCTATCCTTGGGAGCTTCCTACTGCTATATAGTTGGAAAGTTTTTTAAATTTAAAAATACTCCCCTCTTGTCATATCTAGATTAAAATTACCCATTTCTTTCCCTTAATTAACAGATCTGCAACTCATCTACACATTACGAAAAGCAGGCAAGTTAACAAATGTTTAAAATTTGACGATTTTGTACTTATAAAGCTGTAATTTCCAAAGTTGGGAAAGAAATTGGTTTCAGAACCGAAAAGTTTTGTTGTTTTGTTCGTATTAGAATTGGTTTCATTTTTTGCAGCTTTGCGGTTTGCAGCATTTTATGGTCTTGCTTGCAGGAAGCGCAAAGCTTCTTCGTTCAGAGGGGTGTTGCTTATGCAATTTTGGCAAAAGCTCTGTCCAAAATAGATTAATTGGTCTGGTTCTCTGAAGAGCAATAAAGGAAAATGAATTTCTTGTAAATGCCGCCAATCACGTGATGTTAGCCAATCACGCGAGACAGTTATCCAATAAAGAGCCAGAAAACCAGCGACTTTCAAATGGAAAGATTGCGAAATATCAATTTCCTGTTTATTTCAATCGTTCAACTGGGCTATAAAAGCGACAAAAATGACTCTGAGAACCAGTCGGTCGCTGAACTAGTGTTGAGATATAGCAATGAAAGAGTTTTTTACAATTACGCGAGCAAATCTGATGGGTGCATAAGACATTGTAGCCGTTTTGCAATGTTTAGTTTTTTCTTTTAAAGACTCCATTCTAACAAAAAAGTTTTAAATATTTTATTTTACAGCGACTAAAATTTTTTTTCAAACTTAAACTTAACATTTGTTTTTTAAAACTAATTTATACTGTTTCACTTCTTGTTTAAATTCAGATTGTTAGCTTTGCGATGTTTTGCAAATGCTCCACTCAGGAGCGATCAAAGGTTTACTTTATTTTCAATCATAATTTTTCTTCTCTAGGAATTTAAAAAAAGTTGTTTGGATTACACAAAAATAGTTTGGTAGTGTTGTTGATTTTCTATCCAAATTGAATACTCCTCAAGTAGCTGATGGTGGTAGATTTTGCTTAAAAGTATGTGCTTTTAATGCTTTATTTTTGTTGCAGGGATAATTTGTTTTATCACAAAATGTTATCCACGTCTGTTTTTCTGGCGCTAATTGGCGCGTGCGTCGCAGCGACGATAACCCCATCGATGGCGCCAGCGATGGACACAAAAATGAATCAAATGAAGCCAATGATGATGGAGTGAGTAATTTTCTTAGTGTAACATGTTGACATTCCAAATCATACAAATTAAAGTCATCCAGTTGTAAATAAAATATAAAAAAAAAACTTATTTTTTTGCCAAAACATTCATATTTAAATCAAAGTATTTACAGAAAGAAGAACATATTTGTTGATTCTCTTTTTTTAAGCGGTTTACATTTGGCTGTTTAACTAAGCATCAGTAATATTAATTTTTGCATCTTTTCTTAATTTGACAAGTGTTTTTACTTTTTTATCAAAAATTTTAGAAAATGTATAAATTTATTTATAATCTTTACAGCTGATTTACATAACGAAGCTTAAGTTTTAATTTTAAAATTAACGAAATATGAGTTGATTTGTATTGCTTTCATGGTGCGACAAAATAAAAATGAATCTGCATTTAAATTGGCTGAGTTTATAGCGGCAAACAATAAATTTGGTTTATTTTTTGTGCAATTAAAACTTAATTTCCAGCAATTTACTTTCTCCAAAATTTACTCCATCTTGTACTGCGTAATGCAAATTACATTGTGACATAAAGTGCAGGTCTGATGTTTTTTCCTATCCGTATTATAAATTTTATTTCTAATTCCTTTCAAAATTTATAAATCAAACTTTCATAGTTTTACGATTTCTAAATTGATGAACAACTTGTGCACTCCTTTACTGATCAAAATTGATAGGTTTTATGGTATCATATTTTGTATCGATTTTTTGAATATAAAACCAACTCGTAATAATGAGTAATGCATTAACATTATTTATTTTACTTTAGACGGTGTGTATTGTGGTATCAATTTTATTATAATATCTTCTTTTAGTCGAAACAGCACAATCAACAACACAATCTACAGCATCTACGTGCCACGTCAGATTCGTCCAGGAATCGAACTCGTGGTCAACGTCCAGTTGATAAAATCACGAAACCCAATAAACGTTTCGGTATTGTTTGAATCAATTGATCACCGATTCAGTTTGAATAAATCAATTCTGGTTCGCAATGGTAAGCAAAAAATTGCTTTAGTATTGATCATAGTTTGTTCATTTACCGATAACTTTGCAATGCGTAGAGCGCCACTCTTGCACTCAATAGGTTTAGGTTTTATTTCCTTGATGGTAACTACAAAACAATCATTCTCTTTAACGATCAGCTATAAGGACAGAGTGGAAAATCAAAAGTTCAGTAAAAATTTAAACAATGACAGCTAAAAGTTATGCTTTTGTATAAAAATTGTTGCACTTTAAATTCCATTAAACTAATGTTATATCCGTAATTATTTCTAAATTGAACTGCTTTTAAGTAGATGACAACAAGCGTGGTTTCCAAATGTTTGATGGTCTTAACGTGTCTTTTCCTTTAAAATATTAGAAAGATTATGAATTTCAGGCTACTTCACTTACAGCCATTATTGCATGCCCACTGACTGGTGCTTCAAGGTGACGTGAAAGCAGAAATTTTGCTTCGACATTAAAAACTTATCAATTATAAAGTGTCTCTAGTAAAACAGATACTATCAAAACTAGTCGGAAAAAATATGCAAACGAGCTATGCATAATAAACATATCAAAAGTTTTGATTTGCAACAACTACTTGATACCAAATTTTTGGTTTCAAAAAGTCAGTTTTAAAGAAACTTTCACATTTTCAAAATTATCCAGTCAACCCCGAAATTGTTTCTAATACGTCAGTGGTTGTGATATGACCAGAGGTAAAAAGACATACCCATGTTTGGAAAACAAAAGAGCATACAAATTGGGGATTACTTGAAATTCTAACATATTTATTAAAAGTTTTCCTTTTACTCCAACGCATATCTAGTTTACAGAGGCTACGTAGACGTTAAAGTAAAAGCTTTGGGTGAAATGTTTGCCAGCATTATGGTTTTATTTGCTTTTATATATCACAGATCTGATTTACATTTTTGTACAGAGAATTTGCTGCTGATTTATTGACTTTATGAATGGAACACATTTTAATAACTTTTTTGTTGTATTTTTGTAGGTTCTTTTGTGACGTTGCCAATCGGAATGGTAAGTGAATGATATTACACAAGATTTGAAAAACTTTTTAAGTTTCATGAAGCAAACATTTTAAAATTTCTGTTTATATATTCTGGAGAAGAATTTGTTATTGTTTTGATTTTTTGTGTTTTAGATTATTATGCTTTACTGACATTAAATGAATTTTTTTTATAGTTTAATCTTTCTATAAATCGGAAGTTTTTTTGTAAAAATAAATTGACTGTGAGCTCTCTTAAAAAAATTATTGCTTTTGGTTTTCTGTTTGCAACAAAAAAATTTGTCTTGTTCAACAGAAATTAAATTCCCGAATAAATACTTTTCCAGAATTTGAAAATGGATCATAACTGTTTGCTTTTGCCTTATCACAAAAAGAGTGATAGCGAAAAGCATTGCTTTCAAACACTGATCTTTTTTATACTTCTCATGACTTAAAAACCTAGCTTTGATATGAACTCGGTATTTGTTTCCAAAATGTGAACAACCATTACTGCTTTTCATGTGACTCCTTATGTTATGACTTTTGGTTGTAAAGAGTGCAGCAAAAGATCTTTCAGCCGGTTCCGCACAGATTGACATGAATATATACTATGTTCGTATCATGCAAAGCCAATGAAAAAATTGATGAGACATAAATAAGAACTACAATGTGGAAAAACAAACCAACTGATCATCCTTTTTTTCTATTTGAAATGACCCTCCAGTTTTACCTAAGAACGGCCAGGCATTTTTTTTCATTTGGCAATAAAAGATAAAATAAGTTTGCAGACCATTAGCGTTGTTTTGTGGACAAAACAAAAAGCAAATAAATCTTTCAAATCCTGATTTCGCATTAGATTGTCAACATACAGCTTTTGTATGTAAAACTTTGAGCCACCATCAGTTGCTCGTAAGTAATCTACAGAAAACATGATAAAAATATGTTCTAAGTATAAACACCTACACAGATAGGACTAACAGGAACAAAATTGAGAATGCGCAATGTCACAGTAAAAGTCATGGTAAAATGTACTAGCGTCACAAGCAACACTGTCACAAAACACGGAGCACACCTGGTGGATAAGTCCTATGTTTAGTGACAATGTTGCTAGTGATGTTTAACATCTTTCTCTGGTCTTAACTGTGATCTTACGCATTCTTGATTTTATTACTTTTTGTTCCATTTTTTTGATCTATAAATAAAACACATTTTTTTTCTTTCTTTGTGTAAATTACTTACTGGCATCTAATGGTGGCTCATTGAGACGACGTTGATTTTCTTAACAAATTATCTGTAACAGATTTTGATACTTGTATTTATAAATTTGATACTTAATTAAAATTCAAAAAAATTCTTTGAATGAGAGTGAGAAATTCTAGACAAAAAGCAGATCATTACAAATATGTCAGCTTAAAACTCTATTCATCGCTTGATTAAGAGAATTGTTTACGGTTAAATTCAACTTTTTCTTGTTGTTATGTACGTACAACTTTAGCTTCCTCTTGGCTATAACGGAATCAAAAGATTCAACTTCACTGTTAACGGTACCGATGCCAAGACCAAGATGTTGGTGTTCACAAATTGCACCCATGACTTTGTGTTTGATTCCAAGTCAGCCTCTATTCTAATTGAAACTGACAAACCTATCTATCAGCCAAAAGAAGCAAGTACGTGTTTATCTACTAACTAGCTAAAGCGTTTGACGTCAAAGTTTGGTTAAAAAGGTTAAAAAGTTTGGTTAAAAAGGTTAAAAAGTTTGGAATAAATTAGCCTAGCCCTAGACTCTTACAGACAAGTCAAGATTACCAAAATTTAAGTAAAGATCTAAAACATCTTCCTTTACATTTTGTCATGTCTAATTTTTGCGGTTGTTTTATTTTCAATGCTATTTGATCAAAGCTGATTATAACTTTGGTTTGCATATTGGGAAGTTACCTGAATGATCGAAATTTCAAAAATCTTTATCCAGATACCAATGATGTCATTGATGTTCTAGACAACACGAGGAAGTTAAAGTGTTACCTCAAAATAGGAATGATTTGCTTTTGTCATCAACCAATCAAACATACTTTTTTTAGAGCGAGTTATTAATGTGTTATCCCCCAAAATAGTTTCACCAGGAATGTACTTCCCCCTTAATAACGCCTCTGCCAAGCGAGCATGTTTACAAAAGTCATAATCTTTATCTGTAGCATTAACAAATTACCACCCGGTTACTTTGTTTACAGTCAGATTCCGAGCAATCTGCATGACCCCTGATCTTCGACCTTTGAGCGGCAACGTGACGTATGAAGTTCAAGATCCTAAAGGAAACATTGTTTTATTAAACACAAGTGTACCTTTAAGAAAGGGAGTTGCCGGAGACCATTTAAATCTTTCAAGACATGCTATGGAGGGTGAATGGATCATCAGATTCAGATACAACGTTAGTTATTATGTAGTTAGTGCTCGGAACTTTGTTGCTTTGTATCTATTGTATGCTTTTAATTTATAATCAGAACTTTGATTGGTATACGATCTTGTGATTGATATCACATAAAACTTACATTTCCCAGGGTGTATTTACTCAATATTTTGGAGCATCAAATTAGTTTTGAACACTAAATCTTGCTGTTCAAAGTTGGCATCGTTTTGATATCTTGTGAGACGATGACATTAAGAGAAAAAAGTCAAGGTTTATCTCAACTGTTTTGCATCTGTAATCCAGCATAATGTAAGTTAGTCTATAAACATGACTTGCTCACAGTTTTTTGGCCAATATAGTTTTAGGGTTCAAATCAGTGGTAAGAGTAATGTTTAAAAATAGCAAAGGCAATGTTAAATAAAAGTAATCAAAAATTTTTAGAAAACAGAAGCAAGCGTTCCTGTCAATGTTTCTGTCTACCAGCCTCCGAAATTTGAAGTAAACATGACTTGTCCGAAATTTATTTATCCTGATTCTGAAGGAATAACTGTTACAGTTAAAGCAAAGTAAGAGACAATTTGTTTCATAACCGTATGTTTAAAGATGGCTCACATTTCAATTTTGAAGTGATTTGGAGGAATCAATTGGGTTAGGAAGGAATGTTCTTAATATTGATTTTGATTTCTGAACTCTCAAAAGTGTCTCAAGCTTTTGTTTTTATTGAAAAAATTTGCCAAATTTATGGCGAGTTTTAAATGGCGGAATGAAGAAAATGACGTTAAAATGTAAATGCCGCGTATCTCCTTCACAAATGAGTCCACAATATCTAGTTTTCTTATTTGTCAAAATGTAAGATAATTGTGGGCTCCTAACTAGTGTTTTTTTTAAGAATCAAAAATTTTAATAACGTTTTCCGCTACAGCTTTGAGCTGTTGTTTTATTAAGTGATGTCTTGTTGCAGCAAAACAAATGGTGCTCCCATATACGGAAAGATGCAACTTATTATTGACTCGAACAGACGAAACCTCAAAATCAGTCGCAATGTGAGTTTATTTTTTGCTTAAGCTCCATTTTAAGAGATTGATTCATTTTTCTATCGAAAAAAGAATTTTGGGGTTGCGTTATTTGCCAATACTTCAAAAGGCACTTTTCAACAAATTTCTCTGTTTTGTTGTAATGTTTGGGTTACTGTACAATTGTTTTAACTCCAGCCAAAACAGTTAAACTGTGAATTCCATGACAAAAAGCCCTTCAAAAGTTCTTGGAACCTAAACGGTTTTATATAAAGTAAACTACCTGCCCAAAAGGCTATTAGCAAAAAAAGTCTACGGCTAGCATGAAAATTGCGAAAACAGCAAGAAAAGTTATTGTAAATGAATGGCTGTAGCTAATCTCTGCTTTTTAAATCAAATGCAAGACAAAAGATGCTTTTAACAAAAAAAGCGAGCTACAAAAATTGCCTTCGTAAGTGCTGGTGCTGTGTCTTTTAGATTAAGAGGTGTTCACAAATCGATCGTGAAAAGTTTTGAAGTTTCCTAAATGTTTAAAAAATGAATCTTTTTGCCAATAAATCTTTTCTTTAGCTAAGCATCTTTATTGCCTTAATACCTCCCCAACCGTTTTTCCTTCAAAAAAAATTTATGCTATCTCTATTTACAAGTAGTTTATCACTTTTGTACTTTTGCACAATCATCTTCGCAGAAGTAGATATAACGCCAAATATTTTGGCGTAAATGCAATATCATCTAACTTTCTGTTGTTGTGCCATGTTGTTTACATAATAGATTGTTTGCTACTATTTATGCATAACTAAAAGTGTATTTTCCAGTTGAAGATGCGTTTATACAGAATATAGTATTATAGGAGTCAAATTTGCTCTCGCACACACATCTGCACACAGAACTACACGCAAAGAGAGAGAAAGAAAACAGAGAAAAACTAACAGAAACTTGCTCTAGAGTCTAGCATCCTTCTCATCATTCCTTAACACCAATATTGTTGTCCAAGTAAAATTATCAATTTAGCCTCGGAACGGTTGCAAGAACAGTAACAAAAAATTGATATTCGGCATTGTTGTAATTCCTAATTTTAAACCAAAACACGAAATATTACCGGCAAGCTCTTATTTTGAAACCACCTACTAACCCACAAATTTTATCAGCTTCACTCAATAAAGTCTTCAAAAAGTGTACGATAATCGCGCTTTGTATGGGGTTGTACATTATCACTCTTTTAATAAAAACCTGTTTGCGCTCTTCACGGCAAAGTTACTGTAACTTTGTCTTTTCTAAACATATTTGTGCTCACAATCAGCATTAACTTTATATTTTTTGTTGTCACTAAAACTGCAGTAACTCATAATAACTTAACAGTAACTTAGCCGTTATACTGCATATGCACAGTTGTGATTGTGCACCTTATTTTGCCTGTGTGGTAAAAAGTAATTATTCATGTGTCTATACATAACAACAGCTCAACAATGGCCCTAGGAGGCCATGGTCCAACAATATTATAAACACCTCCGTTTTGTTCAGCTCAAATTATGCAATTAAATCCGACAGATATTGTTTACTTAAATCCCCCACAAACAATTCTATGAGAGGACAGTGAAGATTTTGCCCAGCAACTAAAAGAAAGCAAAACAAAAGAGCTTTAAAGAAAAGCTTTCCCTCTTTGTATATCAATGACTGGTTAAATCGATTGAAAAACTTTCTCTTGTAAGCAGCTATTAGTTTTCTCACATGTCGAAACAATCAGTACTTTTCAGCAAAATAAATCATACACAGTTTTAACAGCGAAACCTTCATAATGACTTTATCACATTTTTATTCCCGTTTTTCGAGGTGCAGTTTTTTGAATTTCTACGAGTCAGCTACCGGGTTGGTTTGAGTTTAAAAATGTTCCCTTGAGATAAAAAAACAGGATCTTTATAACATAAATTCATGATGGAGGTATTATTGACTTTTTTAAAACACTTACCCCAAAGTGCAAAGTGTTGATTAATCGAGTCAAGTTTTATGTTTAATTGCTCTGCAGTTTTGCAGAAGTTGAAAAATACACACACACACACACACACACACACACACACACACACACACACACACACACACACACACACATACACACACTCTAAAACTTATTGTGCGTAAAATTAAATCAACATTTTTTACGAACAACTGAAAAATAATATCTTAAGCATAGGCTTATTTTATCAGTTTTAAATTGGTATGAGAATTGACACAAAAGCAAACATTTTATTTTTAGAATTTCACCGGAGAAATGGACCTGTTTATTTCAAGAAAACAAATCATGAGGGAACTAAGACTCAATGAGAGCAGCGAACATAAAATCAGAGTTGATTGTGTTGTCACTGAAAACCTCACTTCAATTGTTTACAACTCATCAGCGAAGATGGAATACAAACAAAGCAAAATATTGATCGATGTTCTATCCAAGCCACGAGTTGTGAAACCAGGCCTTCGCTATCAAGCTTTGGTATTTAAAATTACTTTTTGCTTTAATCAAATTATAGCAACAAAGAGATACCGATCTCAATTTTAGGAAGATGTCGAGAAATTTCCGCATTACATACTGTTTTTAGTCCAACTTTCTTTTCAGTTAAGTGAGATAATATTGGGTGGCATAATATCCCTCCCCTCTCTCTATGATCTATCAGTATTAATATATAGTCATAACTATTTACTTTACAAAATATAAGTTATTATATTCATTACTGGTAACGAGACCAAGTAATTGAAACGCCATTTTGACCACAAATGAATAATCTTGCATTCAAATCAGATAATGACTAGGCTGTTGCCGCTTGTGAAAAGCACTATAAAATGATGATTTTCTTTGTTTTGCGGCTTTTAAAAAGAAATAAATTCATTAAATACAACATCAAAATATTTAAGTTCAACAAAGTGGTTTTAAACAATATTGTTCTAAGTTAGCGCCACCGTTGCTGTCTTGCGAATTTGAGTAATTTTTATGCATATTCCACATTTTGAAACTGATGCATTGACCCTGTTTACTTTTGTATCAGCCTACACATTTGAAATACAGTTGTGAAAAAATTTTCAGAAATCTTTTGTGGTATTAGAGATGCAAGTGCTTAATTTTTGTTGTACTGCTACAATACAACGTTGAGTAGATTACCCGAAAAAATATCTTAAGCTTTTTAGGGTTAATATTAACCGAGATTCACCGACGGATCCAAATAAAATTTAGCCTCATTACCCATAGACAAAATTATAAAAAATTTCTTTTGATATGCTGCAAATGGCTTGAAAGGCTCAGCTTATCTCTTAAAGGAGCATCCAAGTTTGAATGCAACAGCTTTTTTGAGTCGCGCTCCAATTATTGTAAGACCACTTTCCGTTCCCACACAAAATAGATCTGCTATGGACAAGATATTTCAAAAACCAACAATAATTAAATTACAAAAATTTTAGTATCCACAGTATGTGCTTTTATTTTGAATATCCCGATAAGCTTAAGTCATTCTTTGATAGCTTAATAGTTTACTTTGCCTCAGGCGAAGTGGTTTTGGCTTAGCCGAACATTTCATTTGTCTTTACTGACTTTGTATTAAATTGTGGAAGAACTAACATTTCCGTTGACTTTGCTTTTTAGGTAAAAGTTTCTGATCGAGAATGGGGCACTTTGATGGAACAAGACAGGCAAAAGAACAATTTAATCGTAGTTGTTCAATACCAGTACGTTGGTTTATTGATTGCTAATCTACTTTGTAACTGCGGATCAAAAAACTTCTCATGATATTTTTTAATCTGTTAAAAATATCAAATATCCAAATAAAGAACAATAAAAGAGCTTTGACTAAATTTTAGCTACAAGCTCGTCACAAATAGATATTTTAGTTATGCTACGTAAGCAGTATTTACGGTACCTTTGAATACGGAGAAAATACAGCAGAGTACATGCATTATGGGTCTCTAAGTGCAAGGCTAGATTTTTGAATTTCCTGGAACTCTATCTTTTCACACCCTCAAGGAGGGTGCAAGAACTTCTCATTCAGTTGTTGGTTGTTTATGGACATGTTGCCCTTGAAATCTCGTTATTTATTGATGATCAACATCAACTAGAAATCACAAAATCAAAACTAACATCCATACCTTGTATAATTTAAATAATTTCAAACCCAGGGAACTGTTAAATAAATGCGTCTTTTACTGGCTATCATATTTTTACTCAGATTAGTAAAGAAAGCTCATTTTCATACTTTTAATTGTTAATTTGTTGTGTGAAAAATATGTCGCTTATCATCTTTCAAACTGTAGTTCCAAAAAACTTTTTGGGTTATGCCTTTATTTCTTTAAAAATATCTAATAACTGATTGGAACATAACAAAACTGTTTTGACTAAATTTTATCAACAAGCTCACAACAAATAGATATTTAAGTGACATTACGTAAACTCTATCTACACTACGTACAAAACCAAGAAAGAATATAACAGTACTATAAGCGCAAGGCTGGACCTGCGCACCCCCTTGAAACGCCATCCTCTCACACCCTCAAGGAGTGTGCAAAAACTTCTGATTTAGCCAAACCTTGTTTGATTTATGTGATTTCAAACTTGGCAACGATGCAATAAAGCGTCTTCGGCTTTTGCTGCCTCCGTTTAGTATCGAGGTCTAGATTGTTCTCTTTCAGTTGGTTCGGATGGTTTTGTCCTTAAATTGAATAACACAGAAATTGTTTTTTTTTGCATTTTGCTTAAGATTATAATTAACACTATTCAAGAAGAGTTTGCTTGATTAACAGTTGGTTGAGATGTTGGTGCAACGTCATTAAAACGGGGTTTATATTCATTTGCACTGGTAACTTTTTTGTGAAAGCGTATGATGTTAAATACAGGGGTTGGACAAAATAAAAGAAACACCTACCATCTTGGCATGAATCATTGAACAGGTTTTAAACAATCAAAACTTGACATATTTTAATGATTTTTGTTTATTATTTATGTCATTTGATGTGTTTATTAAAAATAACTTTTTTAACGAATATTTAAAAAATATCAAAAACACCATATTAAAATATATTTAGTTGATATTTCTAGGTGTTTCTTTTTATTTTCCCCAACCCCTGTAGATCCCTATTCCAGACATTATCTTAAGGTGATTTAAGATTGCATTGGATGACGCTTAAGGCATCATATTAACTAAGATAGCTTTCTGTTACAATACAACTAAGTTTTTAAATATGTTTTCTCAATTGTCGGTTTTTATACTTACCACTCTTTGAGCAATTCAACCAAACGTTTTGTCCCAACAGGGCCTTCCCCAACTGCACCATGAAGTGCATCAACAAGTGCTCTAACAACTGCACCAATCACACTACACCACTGGTCTTTGTTTATAAAGTTCCTCCCAGCGGTATCGTTCCCATTGACTTTGAAGTCAGGAATCAATCCTTTGAGTCAATATCGTTGAGGGTGAGACGATAGTGCCTACTTTAGAGTATGTGTTTTTTTTGTTTGAAGAAAGGGTGACTAATTTTTCTAAAAGTTACTTGATGGTGGTCATTTAACAAAAATCCATAACTTGTATTTTTTTAACTTCAAGTGTTGGGTAAGAGTGATTATCATTTACTTTTTTCACCCTTAATAGTTCGGGTTACTCCTGCTTTTTGAGCAATCTCTAGTAAAACATTCTATCTGTACAAATATTGCAGTGCACTTTCCAGGTTTAATACAAATTGTAAGTATTATATTTTTGATAGGTGTATACAAACGAAACAGCTTCGATATATCCCAACTTAACCCGATGGAATGCTTCCAAAGCTCTTTCCCCATCACATTCCTTCATTCAAATTCTTCCACTTGAAGATGCGGCTGTCGGTGAAGTTGTTGTCGGCAAACTGGCCAAATTTAACGTTAGCACCAACAAACCAGTCAAAGAAGTTCAGCTCATGGTACGTAATCGTATGTTAATTAGTGATGTTTTACTCAAACACGCGTTGTTGACTTCGGTTTTTGTTTTAAGTTTGGCTTGAAATAAGCCAATAAAAGTGGCATTTGGTCATAAATCTTACATTGCAATTAAATTAGTCAGAGCAAACGAAAATTTTTTATTTCAACCAAGACCATATTTTGAAAACAGTCAACAAATAAAAAAGAGTTCTCTGAAAAACTGGATCATGATAGCAGTAAAAGAGGATATTTTTCAAGCACACCGAAATTGATAAGCGTTTTGGAAGAAAAGTTTGCCATTGCCATGTAAGACCGCGGAAAGCCATCTAGCACTTACAGCCAAACGGACTATAATAAACCGCTAGATTTTAAAATAAGCCTATGAAAAATTGTAAATTTGTACATGTATAATAAGGGTGGGGATGTAATAGGAAAAACAAAATATTTCATCAAATAACCGGGAGGCGATTTCCTGCATGTATATGATGCATATGGTATACAAAATAAAAAAACTGGTCCTTTACGAGGTGGATTTGATGATTTATAATCCAGTGCCTGTCTAATATTTTGACCATTATGCTCAAAAATATTTATCTGGTTGAAAGTTTTTAAAAGAAAATTACTTACTTTATCTTTTTAATTTTCCTTTTGATACTTTACAACAGGCTATTTGTCGTGGTTCCGTGCTATTCTCTCGCACCGTGTCGCGTATGGATAAAGAAAGATTGATGTCCAACTTTACCTTTAATGTGACTTCACAAATGACACCATCCGTAACTTTGATTGCTTCATACGTCACAGACAAAAATGAAATTGTGGCTGATTCGATCAAAGTTAACGTTGAATTACCACTTGCACACATGGTAAGTTCTATTGATGACTCAGCTCACTGCTTTTTTGTATCTAGACAAATCGGCAGCAATGCTTATATTGTCTTAACAAACGTTATTTTCGTATGGTATTTAGACGGTGGCCTGCTATCTGTTTTTCCCTTTTCGCCTCGGCAACAAAGTAATAAACAACAATTAGGTTAATTTGTCATTATGCCCCGGCCCTTTCGAAAAGTCTTAGATATTTTAACGGAAACTGATTGTGCAATGAACTCATAATGGTCTTCCACTAGTAAAGAGTTAATGATAATTATTGCATAAGTAACAATTCTGCTATAACAAAACAAAGATCAAGAAAATGGGCCCCTATCGTGAACAATAATTTTGTTTCAACTTGACAATGGACAGATTTGTTTCAAGATTTACTTAACATTTTTTTCGATATATTGTTTAGTTTAAATATGCAAACGCATTTTATATTAATATTCTTAGGTTTTATTGTGGCAATTGCCCCAATCCCCCATTTATGGATTCCATCACAATACTGTGGAAATACCAACAATTCATGTTACACTACACCTATTTTTGAAAACTTACAAATATATTTTGCGCCAGTTTTTGCTAAGAAAATTTGCAACAATTTTCACAAGTTTTTGGTAAGAGAAGTCAAAAAAAACGCAAAACAAATGTCGTAAAACGCTTTTCTAAAAACATGGTTCTACATGAGCACATTTATTACGCTGCCTTACGCGGACACGGCAAGCTTTTAATTGATACAATTTTTTTTTGAATTTTTAGTAGTTTATATTTTGTAGATGATGAAGTTGAACTCAAGTGAAAGATCTGTGGAAGCTGGTTCCAATATCAGCATTAGCATCAACTCCACGGCACCCCACGCTTTTGTTGGATTGCGAGCAGTTGATCAACGCGTGTGGCTTTTGCAACCTAGAAATAATATCTCAAGAGAAAGAGTGAGAACAAGCTTCAATTTGTGGATCTAAAAAAATGTTGTGCGGTAGACTTTGCAGTAAAAGTCAAAATTTCAAGACAGCGGTCCAAGTACTGAATATCGAACTAATTTTTACATATTTCTAACGTTTCTTAGTTTTTCACATTTCAAATCATTGCTATCTAGAGGTTTCCATAAAAGTCCTACTCGCATACTATACTGATCGAATATAAGTACGATTAAAAACAAAGTAAAACCTACGATTCACTTATCTTAACTTAAAAATCAACTCTCAGGCTATTAGCTAGTTCCGACAGCAATGTAATTATTCATTCTTGGTTATAGGTTATTTCTGATTTGGAACTATACTCAGGAATGGACAACATCTCAGACTCTATTTTCCGATTTTCTCAAGGTTCACAATCTAAAGTTGCTAAAAACGTTTTTGAGGTAAGTGGAAATGTTGAGACATGTTAGATTAATCTAACTAAGATATGTGAGCTCCTCTGAGGGATTTGAGAACAGTTTGTTTCTGAGCTAGTAGGCTAAGCAATGTCATTTAAGAAGCAACATACAACTCACACGGTGAGCAAACTTGAATCAATAACAAAAGCAGATCTACACATAGTTTGTGAGTAAGCAAGTAATATATAAATGTTTGCCCGGCTTCAGCTTTGGATGTGCAACAAATTTTTGATAAGCTTGTTGTAATGAGTTGATTCTTTGCTTTTGCTTGATTGATAAATATTGAGCTGATCGCATTGGGTACTTTGATGAACAGATAGTAATGACATTTGCTTTAATTAATTTTTTAAGCGTGTCTTCTTCTGGCCATTGTGATATCAAAATCGAGCCTCAATTACACTTTTTAAGAATGCTTTGAGCGGAATATATTATTGTTATTTGTATGCGCATTTGCATTTAAATAAACAATGAATCCGACGCTTTTCCTTGCTGAGCTTTTTCAAATTCATAGTTGTACGGGTATTTGCCCAAATGAAATTTTTGAATACTTTGTTACAATAACACTAGTTGCCGCCTTTCAAAATAGATCTCTTGCAGTATTTTGCCTATGGATGATGTTTAGTTTCCTGCATTGACTTGCATAATGACAAGGGGTTTAATGCCAAAACCCCTCGTCCTAAAAAGACCGATCTGGTTTCCCCACTATTGCAATCATACCTCGCGTCTGACATTTGTGGAGGTTATATCTTCTTTCCTGACCACTGGCAAAGTGTTGGTTTACTTGTTGCATTGCTAGCGTTAGAGCTACCGCAAATAGGAGGCGAGCACGTACACCAATAGCCACCTCTCCACACTCACTTCAGTGAATTTACATCAAAACCTACCGGCCACCAATATTTTCAAAAAACCTGGGGATAGTTAAACCGACTCTGCACTAAAGTCAGTCGTTTTAAAGCAAACGTTATAAAGATGGATTAACAACATCTCATCGATGGGAGTGTGCCTTCATCCAATCTGCGAAGCATCTCTTGGGTAAATGTTGAATTTTGAGACCATCGTACAGCTCTCCGATACCAACACTAGTAAACCATACCACATCTGCTGAACAATATTTTACACATTGGCTTTCACCTGTACATTGCTGGCTAGCAAATGTGTATATACGAAATAATGATAGTTTACTCGTGTGAAGATGATTACTTATTGCCTACCTAATTCTTTTTGTTGTTACCGTCGAAAAGAAGTCGTAGAGGAATTATGAAGCTGCATGTAGACATAAAACTGTGTAAGCTACTGCGGTATGCAGTACAGTAGGCGCCGCTTATTATAACCACGGATAATATGACCAGCCGCTTATTATGACCAATTTGGTACGGTCCGGAATTTCTCCATTTAAAATTCTCCGTTTAATATGACCACATTTTAAATAATATGGCCAACATTTTCTCCATTTCTCTTATTACAGTTCAGTATTTTTTCCGGCAATGCACTTATAACTTTGCCTTTTGAACATCCGTGTTTTCTGTTCGCATGCCTTTTCTGTACTGTTGCAGTACTGTACTTTGTTTTACTGCCAACGTCACACTGTTACATCAGTTAAACGATAAATTTGGCGGTGTTTGGATTTCTTGTGGCTCACAGCATCGATTCAGGTGCGGTTATGATGGCTTCGGTTTTTATGATTATTTGGATATTATGACCAAAATGGTCTGGTCCCAAAGTGTTCATATTAAGCGGCGTCTACTGTACTACTAACGGCTTTTTTATTTCAGACCGCCGGCATTACTGTACTCAGCAACGCTTTGCTCTATTCCCTTCCATGGATGCCAAGTAAGAAAACTGTTGAGTGTAATGCATGATAATTGAAATAATTGATTTGATTTGAAAGGTGCTTCTAGTAATGGTATACTTAGGCTAGGTCTTTAGCAGCTAACCTCATCTTGAGGCAATGACTTCCTGTATTAAATAACCGACTAATAAAACTAAAGATTTGAAATTGTATCGAACGCTAAAGTAATATCTTTTTAATTTTTTATTCAAAAAGGACGTGAACTCAATCACACCAATGAAACAGACATGGAAAACCAGGATCACTTTGTACCTCAAGTAAAACCAGTTGCTACATGGTTGTGGGAATCTGGTGTAACAAAGTAGGTTGAGTAAAAGTAAAATACAGTGTGTTTTACAATTTTTAATTGTAATAGTTAAATCTAGATCCTACAGCATAAAAAACTGTTATCATTTACTGAATACTTTGTGTTGAAATTGTCTTTGATTTTTGGTGAAGATTGCTCAGTGCATTACACTAAACACATTGTAAAAAAGAAAAAAAACCAAACTTTTCAAAACTAACTTTAACAGAACAGGGCAATGCTGATTTAATGCAAACGTTTACATGAAGATCTTAAAATAAAAGATTAATGCCTATTCCCACCGAGCTATTATTTTTGCCAACTGGTACTTCCACTTAATTGCGAAAGAAATACCAGGCATTTATAAATGCAAGGCTGAGCGTATTTGCATGTTTTGATTTTTGTGCACCCGAGGTGAAAACTCGAAAAAAGATCTCGCTTTCAGAAAACCATTAAATTTTATGAAAATAAAGTTGTATTCTTTGTACTGCTTAGCTCTTGATTTATATGAAATTGCTCCTCTATTGAAATTTCAAGTTCAAACAAATTTTAGTGACAAAGGAATTGCAGTATTCAATGCTACCGCTCCAGACACAATTACTTCATGGGAGATCAGCGCTTTCTCAATATCAGAGTCACTTGGTCTCGGAATTGCTGATGTTCAGAAGGTGTGGCAATACGTCATAGGCTACCACTGAAATTAATTCAATTTTGACAAACTTTATAAACCTGACTAAATATCTGGAAAAACTTTTACCAGTAGAATATGCAATTAAATATATCAGTTATTTGCGGAGTTGCATTTTTGCTCAAGTGTGTAAAGCAATTTTGATCAAGCGTTGTTTATTTGCCAGGCGCATTTAGTTAAAATACCATTAATAGTTTTTTTAAAAACAATAAAATTAATCTGACATTATTTTTTGAATGAATCTTATCAAAAAAGCAAGAGCCATTGGCGAAACCGGGAAGTGTGCACCGTCGCGAAATGTGTGTGAGCCGTCAGATAGTTAGGCAAAGAATTTTCTTTAAAGTTTTTAAACATCTTTTGATAATAGGAAAAAAATTTCTTTAAAAACGTGCTCAAACAAAATATGTAAATCTGACATCTCCGTACACTTTTTTCTAGCTGAAAATTTCTGGATACGCCAATGGTAATAGTAGCTTTGATTCAACCAAATATATTGCCATAGGTTTAACTTGTCATTAACTTCCATTGATTTTCTGTTTTACAGCTTACAGTGTTCCGCAAATTCTTTGTTTCACTCAACTTGCCACTAAAGGTTGTTCGAGGAGAGATCATCGTTGTCGAAGCAAACATTTTTAACAACTACGACAGTAATATGACGGTACGAATTGATTCATTTAATTGATTGATTAATTGATTAATTTGATTTGATTAATTTAATTAATTAATTGATTCATTCATTTGATTCATGTACGAAAACAATATCCATTTTTAAAACACGTTTTACTGTGTAAATTAGTATGAAAACTTGTGCTTACCTCATTTGTTTTCCACAAACGATGTTTTGTTATATTAAACATCAACGGTTTTTCAAAGCTCAAATTGAAACTTGATAATTAAGATTCACCTATCTGTTATTACATGCAGGCCAACATTGAATTGAACATTCCCAGAAAATTCGAAGAGGTTACTCTTTTGCGTCCAGGCAACGACAAATCAATAAACGGTCACCTTCGAAGTGTTCTGATCCCAAGTAGAGGCTTTGCCACAGTTAAATTCCCACTCAGAATGGATGCTCTTGGAGAAGTTCCCATCCAAATAAAGGCCTCTTCACCTTGGGCTGTTGACGTTGCAGAACGACGAGTGTACATCAAGGTAACTGAAATATTACTGCAAGAATGCGTATAAGCAAATTGATTAAATGGAAAATAACGTCATTGCTCATAAAGTGATAACGTTTTCACTCATGAAGTCCTCAGGTACCGGCTAGCTGTAATATTTTTACAAAATACCTGAAACCGGTAGCGATGCTAGAAATCCACCCCTGTTTGCGTGGAAAAATAAAAAGTAAAACATGAATCTTAGCACTGATCATTTCAAAATAAGTCTAAACTACAAATCCAAGTTGTTCTAAATGTGACTGTTGAATGTATCATTGTTAGAAGATAATCAGTGCAGCTTACTCATAGCAACAATCTAACAGTTTGACACTTTATTCAGCCTAAGGGTATCCAGCAATGCTACTCTTCATCTGTCCTTATCAGAAATCCGTCTGAAGGACAACAAGACGAATTGCTCATCAAAATACCCTACGGAGCAGTGAACGGATCAGCGAACGCAACTGTTAATATCTACGGTTAGTGAAGTTTTTTACTAAACTATGACAAAGTTCAAGTTATATCAAAAATACAAACCAACTTTATTCATCAACAGTCAAACATGACACTGAAAATTTTGACAATCTATGCAATTTTTACTGTAAGACCAGAGGCAATCTAATGTCGATGAAAAAGCGTTTGGACATTATTTAGTGTTTGCAATAGCTAGCCAAGCATATTTTATGATGTCATATAATTTTCAGGTGACATTTTGGGAAGTACAATTGGCAACCTTGGCAAGTTGTTGAAAGCACCTAATGGTACATGCGAGCAGAACATGATAAACTTTGCTCCCGATGTCTTTGTGTCACTTTATCTTAGAGCTGTTGGAAACTTTAGCGAAGAAGCAAAAGAAAGAGCATACCGACAGATCATTGATGGTTATATGGACCAGCTCAGGTAGGCTTAAACATTAAATAAAAAGGTTATCCATTGCCAAAAATCTTTTAAAAATTCTTTTCCCGTTTACAGTAAACGTTGTTCATCTAATTCACCTAAAAAAAGTTTTTTGAGAAAGACTTTCGTTTTTATGAGTTTGAAGACCAATCTAAAAGCAGTTCTAATAACGCCGCATGGACACTGCGCATGACGTGAAAAGTAATGAGCATGGCTTTTACTAAGCTGCACGTTTGTGCTTCGTTGATACTTTACAGTTTGAAGGGGCACAGTGAGATTTCGAAGTGTGCATCAGTCATTTGAGTCGATAATACAATTTTACTGTCAAAACAGAAGTCTAAAAAATTATGTATTTGTCCAATCTCCAGATCATATAATGTTAAATCTATGACTTGTTAATTCGGTTATGACGTAGTCAATATAGGGAGCACACGTCGACTGAGTTAACGCCCAAAGTTCACTTTCTTTTGCCCGCATGAGAAACCTAACGTCAAGAAAGAACATTGCTAGCGGCATATGTGTTCATTACCACTTTGTGAAAAGATAGCATAGCTAATTGATTTAATCATTCATTGAATCACCAAACAGCTACAACTGCCATGACGTCATTACCAAAAAGAGAATGACGAAAAGATATCTAATGATGGATGTTTTTCAAGATGTTTCTATGAGAAAACAAAGTAAATAGTCGTTTGATTTAATTGGTTTGTGATTTGGAAAAAATGAATTAAGGTGACTTATAAAGTCACCTTAATTGATTTAAATCAAACTTTGTCAGAACAGGAGTCGTAAAAACTACGTTCTTTTTTCTGGACCGTTTTGGAAGAAGCCATTAGGCATTTCATAAGTAGAATTAATTAATTTAAATTAAATCAAATATCAGTAGTGATAACAACTGGCAAACATGTGAGCTATGGCTTATATAGTCCCCATGCAATTTGGCGTAGTATAGCCCGATTCAGAAGAAGTAAATCCAGAAAAAATAAAGAGTCGTAGACCCGTAGGCAGATTGGAGGCAAATTTAGTCGCTACGCTGCGTCTCTGCAGAAAACAAAGTGAGAAACTGCCCCATTATACTTTACTGATGACTTTTTTGTTGTGAGAAGAGGAAATGCAGGTTAAGTTGGCTTTCACAGATCTTATTCCCGGCTGGCATGCGTTGTTGAATGCTAAACCAGGTGGTAATTCTAAAAAAATGAGATCATAATAATTAATTTACCCAATGTTTCGACATTTTTTGTTGCTTTATGTGATATTAATTAATTGCAGATGCAAGCGCGCTGATGGATCATTCAGTGCTTTTGGAGATAGAGACGTCCATGGAAGCACATGGTTGACTGCATTTGTCGCTCAATGTTTCTCATACGCTCGTGATTTGAAGAAAGAACTGATCCAAAGATCGGTGATAGAAAACGCTACTCGATTCCTTCTCAGACAGCAAAAAGAGGACGGTTCATTTGAAGAAAATGGCCAAGTTATCCACCAAGATCTGCAGGTACAATATTTAGGCAATAGAGTAAGCAAGCATTTACATGCAATGAAGTGACATCTTTAGCAACAGTCTTTAAAGATTTTGTCTTCTACAACAGCATCGCAAATGCAACTATTATACCTTATCACATTTTCCTAGAATATGTAAAAACTTTTTAAATATTGTAAACTATACTTTACCTTAAAATTAAGTGTAGATTAAACTGATATTTTTATCTCTGGTAATATTTACACTCAGCTTATTTAATTGGACTTTTTTTTTTCGGTAAATTGTAACATTTTCATAACTGATGTCACAACAAAATTTGTTAGCGCTCTGCAACTTTCATCGAAGTCCGAAAAGTCTATCTTTTTTGATATGCTAAATTGCTAACTTTATTTGCATCTCTTGTTAAAGTATCAAATGCTTCTCATTACCAGTATGCTAACGTCTAACAAAATTTACTCTTTAGGGTGGTGCTAACAGTCCAATCACGGTGACTGCTTATGTGTTGACTACTTTGAGTAAATTGCAATGGGAAAATCCTTTAGATACAGTAAGTGGTTTTGTTAAAATTACCGTAATAACCAAATCTGTTAAATCTGCAAGTCATATTGTTTAATTTAAAACTGTTATAATTGCTGAAAAAAGGCGTAGAAGATACGTTGGAACTAGTTGTTTGAAGGCATGGAAGCCTCAAAACATTTTAAATGTAGGCTAGTTTCATGGCAAGCTTTATTTGATATTTATCAAGTAAACTTCTTTTTAATCTTACCTATTTTGCTCTGTGGTTCTTAGACTTATTCCATTGCTTTAAATCACTGTGCAATCAATAATCGGCAATAATCACCAGTCAAGTTAGGTATATTTTGTAGCCTATTTTCTCAAACCAAAAACAATGCTGTTGACTTATCAACGCCAATTTTTTTGTTAGCGTAATTTCAATTTTTCATGAGTATATTCAAGACAAACTAAAATATATCTGAGAAACTTTGTTGGTTGATGATTTGCTAATGTTTTAAATCACACTACAACCCATCAAAAGATATTTTAAATTATTTGTTCACAAACTTTTTACCGCGCTTCACATCATATTGTTGAATTTCTAAAACCAGGAGATTTGAAGGTATCAGTTATAAAAGCAGTTTTGAACTTTTTTATTTTTTGATACTTTATGAATTTAAAGCTTCAACTTTTATTAAAATACGTAAAAACCATAAACAGATCAAGTACTAAATTTTTTGAAGATGACCAAATCAAACCTGTCAATTTTGTAATAAATTGTCATTGTTTTAAAAAAATGAGCAGCATTGTTTGTATACTTCAATTTATTACAAGTATCAACAAGTGCATGTTTACATTTTAGAGACTTCATGTGGCCATTCAAAAAGCGAGAAGATATCTAGAAAGATCTATTCCTAAAATTGAAAAAGATGCATATGCTCTGTCTTTGGTATCGTACGCTCTTACTCTTTGTGGAAGTCGCAGAGCTGAACAAGTTGGTCGAAAATTAGATGCCCTTGCAGTTGAAACACCAAGTAAATTTATTTTGATACACTCTACGATAGAATATGCCAGCAGTAGAAGTATTAAATCTGATCATCAGTTTTAACGTGAATATTATTCAATACTGATCGAAATTCAAATTATATGAGAATGGTGTAAATAAAAAGTAATAGAATTAGAACATATGTCAAAAAATGTTTTGTTAATAGAACGTTAAGAACATTGTTTGAAAAATTAGATAAGCATATTACCATGTTTCATTGTATTGCAGATGGATTCAAATTTTGGAAAAACCGAACTGAAGAACCATCCACGTATTTACCTCGCTTCGCTACACCTTACGTATTAGCCACGCCTAACCAGATTGAAACTGCTGCTTATGCACTTTTGCGTTTTGCGAGAAGCAACGCTACAAATAAAGCCTTGCCTGTCTTGAAGTGGATAATTTCAAAACAAAATGAATTGGGAGGATATTTATCGACCCAAGTACGAGCACATTTTGTTTTATTGACGATACAAATTGCTAAGTCACGTTAGGAAAAAGAAAAAAAAATAGTTAAAACAAGGCTTCATGAAATTTTCCTGCTAGGATACTTAAGACATTTAAAAACTCCACTACTAGCACGAATTTCATTTAAAACCAATGACTAAACATTATTCTGCGATTAAGAATAATTATTTAATTATGGTTATATATGTTGTTTTTATAGGACACAGTCGTTGCTGTTCAAGCCCTTGCAAAGGTTGCTCCTTTGTTTGTACATGAACAAAATCTTTCGATTGTCCTCACTCACAACAAGGATGACGCATTTGTTTACGACCTTGCAATTCACGAGAAAAACTGTTCTGTTAACGAATCAATAGAGGTTTGTAGAAGCGCTTTTTGATGAAATGGTGAAATGGCAACCTTTGAACTGTTTGTCTTTTAGTCTGGGGCCAGTTTTTTACATCAAAAAGACAATAATGTGACAAAAATTCCACGATTAGATGCGGCATTTCCCAAACAATGTTGAATTAATAAAAAACCAAAATATCTCTATTTTCGACAAACATTTCTACGAAAATTCAAAATTCTACTACTCCCCTCCACCATCCAGCAAAACAAGTCAATATAGCAATTTAATCTTTAACCTAATTTACCACGTCCATATCAAAAGATGATGAGAAAAAATTCTACTATTTCAGATAACTCCAATTAACGGAACGGTAAACGTATCAAGCCGAGGAGTTGGAATTGCCCTTGCTCAATTGTCTGTTTGTTACAATACTCCCGAAACGCCTTATGATCATGAATCTTTCACTTGTCGCAACGTCAGTCTGAAAAAGGAGGATGAAGCCTCATCGAATATATCCATGGAATTCTGCTGCACGTAAGTCATAGGTACCATGGAATAGGTACCATGCACGTAAGTCATAAGAACCATGGAATTCTGCTGCACGTAGTTTCATCAGACGGTAATGTATTTCGTGATAGATCATTTGGAAAAGGACAAGGTTTCAAGGATTTTTTAAGCAGTTAAAATATCGAAATATGCAATATTTGCATGCTTTGATCAAAATAACATAGTCTAACGCATTTGGAGAGTTTTGGTGATGGTTTTCAACTGCGTGATTATTTTGTTGACTTCTTACTAAAATTGATTAGAATTTTCCTCAGATTATATTTGTACAACAACAGTATGCGATTACCTTCATTTGTGCAGTTGTAGCAAGATTACACTAGTATCATTACCACAAATTAGCTTTTGTTGTTCTAATAACACCAGATTTATCAATAAAACTGTGAGTGAGCCTATATCCAACTTAAAAAAACAAAATTTAGCTAGAAAGTTATTTGATAGTTGATGGCAATCTAACTTTTTGGAAGTCATGTAGCAGATCCGGTTCTGTTTATAAACATTTACAAACTTATTATGCAGTAACTTAAGGTTAGTTATGAATATTTCTAGACTGAACGAAAGACGTCATTCAACAGGAATGTTCTTGATTGAAGTTGGTCTTCTTAATGGTTACACTGTTGATATGCCCCAAGAAGAACAAAGAAATCCAATGGCAAAATTGATTGAATTGAATGAAAACACTGTCAACTTTTATTACGATCAAGTATGTGGACATTTCAATAGGAAAGCACTGCTAATTACATGAAAGTCGATTTGGGACGTTTTTTTTTATTCAAAACATGGGAAACATCTCTCAAAAAGATAACATGTGACACAATTAACAGCTGTGCGTAAAATTTTTTTATTTTTCATCTTATAAGCAGGGGCTTAACTTCCAATTTTTCCAAACTCACGAAAAACTATTGAAAAATCTGACCATATCTGCTTTTACCGTGCATGAATGGTAATTCAGCAGTTTTTTCAGGGATTAGTCTGTAATGGGGCTCTTTTACAAAAGAGATCTTTTTGTATCGAAATTTACTTTTGATGGAAAAAGTTCTTACGCGTTATGAAGGAGATTATGTCGGAGATTTTTGCATGTGTGATAGACTTTTAGCGTTCATCTATTTCCTTCTAGCAATTTAAATGAAGTTACATCACTACTACTAGACTTTCATGAGTTCGTATTTGGGATTTTGTTACCAATGATAACCCTAAAACAAAGCAAATTTACCGCTGATTTGCCTTGTTTTTGTTTTAGTTGTACCCTGGTGATACTCAGTGCATCCATCTTCAACTGTTGAAGGATGCTAATGTTGGTGAAATAAAGCCAGCAACTGTTAAAGCATTTGAATATTATAGACCAGGTAAGAAGTATAACTTGATATTTCTTGCAGATTGCTTTTTTATTTTATTGCTATATTTAGAAAATGCAGTTTATCGAATGTACAATCTCGAAGAACTGAGTGTGAAAGGTCCATGTGCTACTTGCGGATATGAATGCACTGGATGTCCAGGTTAGTTGAAATTACACAAGCCGATTTCGAGGGGAATGAGAAGCTTCATTATTAAAATGAAAAAAATTATTATTTTTACAAAAATTGCCCTTCCGGTGACTTGGATCCAAGCTTTTGTATGATGAGAACTCTATTCATGGATTAAAGTCATGCTGAAGAAGCTTTATTGTAAAATATGCACTTCAGTCTTCTTCTTTTTCTCCGTGTGGGCAAGGCCTCTCTTTTCTGAAGAAGCTTCACAGATTATGAGCCATTTACTTCAATTATCTTTGATCTCGATTTGGTTTTGTTTCAGCTCCTGTGTTATCTGAATGGAAACAATGGACCGATTGTGTCGAGTTTTGCCAATCTGAGAACTCCACTCGAGTGAAAGATTGCGTTGATCCCAGCTTGAAAGAAAGAATTGAAATGCATAGATGCGGTCTCGCAGCATCACCGACACAGATCAGACGCTGTGCAAAAGATTTCAGATGTCCTAGTAAGTTGAATGTCACACACACTGTAAATGTGTTTGAGCGTATATTGCCCTTTTTGACAAAGCCGGCTATTTTTGGATAACCTTTAAATTCTGGTCAATTTTAATCCTTGTTAATAAATACAAAGTAGTATGAGGAACGGCATATAAAAATAGTTATTGCTTCAATAACATTTAAATCATTTAAGCAACATTCTTAAAAAAAAACCTTTTTGAACAAAACTTGGAATTGAACTACTTCAGTTACAAATTAGTCTATTGGTTATAACCTGCCAGTTTGATATAGCGACTATTAGTTGAGTATTGTTAGTATTGTAGACGTGGAACTGATAACAAGTTTTTTTTTGTACTTAGACGTTTCGGATGGTTTGTGGAACGAAATGCCTTTAAGCTACCCGCAAAAATATAATAGATCGCATCCATGCCAAGTAATTGGTCTGCAGAGAAGTCCAATGACTGTGATTCCAGGTAAACTGTCAACTCATGAACTTGCTCAGAAGATTTGATAATGTTTCATTGAAATTCTGATATTCATAATATCTTTAATTCTTGAGTATATTGCATCTAAACTGATAATGATTTCATTATACCCCATCACCTACAACGTTATCTTTAATCGACGTAAAGTTTATATGTACAAATATTTCGCATTGACTTATTTTAAGCACAAACAATTTACACATTGTGAGTGATATTGTCGTGTCATCTCAAACTATTGCATTCCGACTTGCTGAAGTGTTCAGTTTCAAAGATTTTTGTGTTTTGTAGGCACAACATTGAATGGACGGGATAGTTACATCCGTTGCAACATCAGCCTCCTAGGTAGAAACACCACCTTGGAAATAAGAGAACCAGAACCGATTGAGGAAGAAGAACTAATACTGGACTGGGATATGGATTTGAGTTCAGAATCAGAAACAATCAAGCCCTCACCATCTCCAAAGCTAAGCTTCACTGTCTCCTTTTTGATCAAACTTAACTTCTACGAATCGGTCAACGCAACCACCTTGTTTGCGATCGGAAAAGCCGATGAAGTTCCTCTGATCAAACTTGAAAAGCCTACAATGTAAGCAGAAAATGTCTTTTCAAAAAATGCAACAGTCAACGCAGTTTTTAGGACAAAGAAGATGATTGTAGATTCTTTGACATATTTGAAGAAACTTGCTTTCCTGACGCTTGCATATTTATCAAATAAAAGTTTTATGATTCTAATTTAAAATTTGCCACAAAAAATTTCTAAATGGATCTTTGGCAAAAGAAATCTTGATTAAGTATAGTAATCAGCTGTTTACAGGGATGAGAATAGCAATGAATGCTCTCCAGTTGACTTGAAATGCACTATTTTCAGCAAACAAATTTGCGACATTTTGCAGTCATTTTTAGCTTTGAAACTAGTCTTTTCACAATATTAAATTTAGGTGTATTTCCTTTCCCCCCAAGGAGACTTTTAAATATTTTACTGTTGTAAAAGCTCATTGCTTGCTCTTGTTCATGACTTGTTAATATAATGTTTGAAAGGTTTCTGCTTGACGTTGTCCCATAAAAATGTTCTCTAAAACCTTGCTGACATTCTAAGAGCTAGCTATTCCGCTAATTATTCATTACAATAGCGACTCAGACACCCCAAAATATCAAATTTAAAAACCTCCCAAAAAAGTGTCTAATCAAACCTTTTTCTCTTGAAATACATACTGATCATTGAAAGTTTTTGTCCAAAGCTTCTCTAGTAGCAGATGTACTGTATTGCTTAATGATGTGCTTTTGTTGTTGCAGGGGACGCAATTTGACTTTATCTGTTGCCGTGGGAAACAAGAGAGATCACTGTGAAAACATCTCTCTCAGGTTTGTTTAAAACAAATTGTTTTATAATAGGTATTATCAGTAAAAAAGTTGTTGAAATCAGTCACTCACAATAAATTATAGGGGTTTAAAATATTTTTCGATTGTTAACTCATCAAAGAAAATCCCGTCGGTTTTAACTCTTCATCACAAAAAAAATTGAAATTTTGTGGAAATCGAGATTTTATCGAAAAACTTGAGTTTTGTTGATAACATCATTTCTACTTAGTGTAGGTCAAAAACCCAGTCAACAACAATTCTTTCTTAGAATTAGTCAAATATTTCTAACCAAGTTGTTTTATTATCACGGAAAATAAGTGTGTAAATGTGTTGAAGTAGTTTTCCAGAGAGTTACAAGCAACACTTTGTTATTGATAATCCATTTTTCAGTGCCATTCCACTTGGTAATTGGACCCACGTGGTTGCAATGTGGGACGAAGAAAATGGTTGCCAAGTGTGGGTGAATGGTGTTAAAGTTGGTCAGCCAAGATTCTCCACGATTAGACATGAACGGCCAATGCCAAGTGACATCGAATTATTCCTCGGAAGAAGCACAATGAATAACACACGTGGCCAAGGTTAGTGAATATGGTTTTCGTTATAGACTATAGAATCACATAACGCCAAAAATCAAGTTAAATAAATAAGCTTTACGTAACGTAACGAAATAAATTTTGCAACAATTCCTTTCCGTCTTAATAGTACCGTTCCCCTTCAGAAACAATTCCATTTTTTACACACGTTTTAGCGCTTTTTATAACCAAATAGCCATTCAGTTTAAACTTTGACCTAACTTGCTGTGCATGTCTGGAAAGAATCAGTGGAAAAAAGTAATTTGCTATTAAAGACGTGATGCAATGTCGAAAAACGTACATGTTCGAATTTATGATGAGGCTGTTTTTTATGACAGGACTTGTGTCAGGATCCTACTCCGCTCTCAATGTGTGGTTCAATAGGATCCCAATGAAAGAAGTTGAAAGCTTATGCAAGTTCTACCAAGAACTCTTGAAGTTCTCTGGTCCTGAACCTCTGCTTTCTGCTCGCCATCTCCGAGGTTTCGCACCAGCGCCAGCCAAAATGTGCTTCAACAAGCCAGCCTTCCTGTCGCGTCTTTATGCGAGAGATGCTTTCTGCCAATAAGCGCTACCGTTTTCTCTTGGATTAATTTTTTTCATTCGCAAACATCATCCCCATTGCTTTCCCCTTCCATTTTGAATTATCAGCAAAAGGATTTAATAATAGTCTTACCCTTGTTGTAATATCGTCAACTGCTTTTACTACAAATCGACTATCTTTTGAATCAATTTAAAAGTAGAAAGCAACTTTCTGAACAGCTGAAATCTAGTCGTTTGTAAATGATTTTGGAATATATTTAGATGGAACCTCACCATAAAACAATAGTTGCCATCAGCAGGAAGTGTTGTCAGTTGTTTCTTAAAGGATACCGCTTTGAATCAATTTAAGATTTAAATCGATTGGTAACAAATGCAGTGGTAAAAATGGTACAGTGGAATTACATCTGAGGGCTAAACCCATATGACGAAGCATATTTACAAATACGTTCCTAAGTTTTTTGGAAAAGATGTTTTTTGAAATGTCCTTTAAAAAATTTTGCCGGATTTTTTTTCAGACTTCCTTTGTAATGCTTCTGCTTATTTAAAAGTCATATTGATGATATTTTGCTATTAAAGCGCGCAATTTTAACCAACTGTCCAATTTAAGCACCGTTGATATTAGAAAATCTGTCGTAATGCTATTATCAATTTTTTCTTGCTTTTCCTCATTTACCAACAGTCATATATATCATTGCAGTTTTAAGAAAATAAAGCATGGTTATGAAATTGGACTGAATGAAATAGTTGTTGATTCAGAAAGTTTTTGCGAAATGAGCGATTTTAGAATTGGTGCAAACTTACTCGCTTAAAATGCTTCAAAATATTCTTAATCTCGATTATCTAGTTGTCTATTTAATCTCAAAACTTTTAGCGGAGTGTTTTCGGCGAACGTTAATCTTTTACAAATATCGGTACTCCACTGCGTGATTGATTCGTTATAACGCTATTAAGTTGACCTGCTTTCATAAAAGAAGCTTGCCAGTTGTTTTTGTGTGTCTATCTGCCGAAATATGCCTTAGTCTTGTCGAATAAATGTTTTTTCATCACCCATGTTGCAGTAAAATATAAATTTTCCAACTTAAAACGCTTAAGGCGGCAAAAACAAAGGCTGAATCGAATGCGTCTTTTTGCGTCTTTAATAGTTATCAATAAGAGAAATTATATTCACACTTGCTCAAAATTGCTAATGCTACTGCTGACGCAGTGTATTTTAACTAAAAAATATAGCAACCAAGCAGGGGAATTGCGGTGAAATGCTGTACAGTATATTGCTTTCATGCCAAAGAGCTGAGTTCGCGATTATTTAGCATTCGATTGCGAGTTTTGTTTTCTTTTGGACTTCAACTATCGTTTTGTTCGAGCATAGATTGAACAAAATCATTCGTTTGGTGCAATCTAAAAATGAAAGAATGCCAACCAATTCGGAAAGATTTTTATCTTGAGAGATTTATTAAATTTTCTCGCAGACGCGTTTAATTAGTTTGTAGTTATTGTTTTACACAATTAGGTGTAAATGTAAATCTAAAAGAATAATTCTATACCGGGTTTTGGAAACCAGCCATAAATTGTTCACTCCAACGAAAATTGAAAACACTGGCTTTGATTTTGTGGTAGTCCCCTCCCTTTGAGACCTACTGTAGCAAGACACGTTCGGAGGAGGGCGCACGGACAATTATGTTCTTCAGCATAATTTGAATACAACTGGTCTCAGGTATTCACGTTAGATATCATTTTCATTGTCTTTTGATGAGAAAATTTTAATATTTGTTTAAAAACGCAGACTTTTTAAACAATTTTTAGTGCTAGAAAACTAAACTCATTATTTACGAAAGCAAATGGTGTAGCATCGCAATCTACTTTTGATTTTTCGGGATGCTTTGCTTTCATTAATCATTAAGCTGTAAACTTTTAAGATAGAAAACTTTCAATGTAAAACAAACGTCCATTAACGATAACAAAGTAAAGTTGCTCCCACAGATTGCAGTCGAAGGAGACTTTTGGGTACCCATTAATGGCAATTTACCTTTTTGGTGAGAATGAGATCTAAGCAGTCAGTCTTTTTGCATTCATGATTTGTTCAAAATCAACAGCTGCTTTCCCATAGCCTGTTTTGATCAGCTTTACCTTATCTATGAGGAAAACGACTTCATGCCGTGCTTTTGTCCCATGGAAAAAGAAAGGTAAGCGCAACTTTAGAGGCTAAAAGAAACAAAAAGCTGCTAAATTTCTAAACCAAAAACTCTAGAACCGAAATCTGCAAATGAAGAGAGTCAATGTGAGCTTCTTCAATCTACTACAAACTGCAAAAGAGAGCAAAGTTTCAAAAATTTTTTCAAATGTGGAAACGATTTATAGAGAGTGTTTTGGTCAGTTTTAAGGTAATTTTATCCACAGTATATTACCGACCGCACGTTAGGTAAACATAAGTTAAAGCACATTATATTGCCTCGTTCATGATAAGGAAAATTACGGCTTTGAAATTTTTTAATTTTATGAAATTCACCCATTAAATTCCAAGCATTAAAGCCGTAAGGTTATAAGGAAAATTTTGTGTGTGATTAGTTCATTTCCTTCAATAAAACAATGTTAGAGCAAAAAACTTTTTGGAATTTCTTTATTTATTTATTTAAAAATTTGTGTTCCCATTTGGCAACATTGGGAGGTCGAGATTAAGCTTTTATGAAATTTTTGTATAATGGAAACGCATTGTTTACTAGCAAATAGCGAGCAAAATAATCACCGTTTGTTGTGTTGTAATACAAAAATATGACTTGTTGAACTGTAACTGCTTAAAAAGCAAATACAGTGTAACACAATATAATGAAAGAAACCAAAAAGAAACAAGAATGAAAGAAAATATACGTAGAATAACAGCAGAGTTTACCCTAATCTTGCAAAACTGTTTATAAGGCTGACATAAAGAAGTTTTCGGGTGGTGTCTGCATCAAAGGCTTCACCGCAGCCACGGTGAAGAATACTGCGGAGCTGACACTTGCTTCTGGTATTGCTTTTGCACTGCTTGCATCTGCCTTGTTTGCCAGCACGAACACAAGCATGTAGCGTCTTTGAAAGACGGTTGGAATCCCCCGGCATTCGACTTGGCCCTGGTGTCGCTGATTTGTCAGGAACTTTTCCCAGTAAAGTTCGCCCGATCTGTCTTCTGAACTCTAAATGGCTGAGAGTACCGCCAAGAACTTTATGTATTCGCCATTCAGCAGCCACAGAAATCTTCAGGAAATTTGCAAACAGACACTAACACCACTTCTTGCTGCGCAGCCGTTCTATCGCATCTCGCTTTCCTGCTGTAATCACTGCTTGCAGCAAAGCTAATCCCTAAATTTGACGGGGGGGAAGGGAAGCACTAAACTATTATAATAAATCAGCCAGCGGACCTATAACTTGTAATACAATAGATCTCAGAGAGAACAATAATATGAAGCTGTGAGTGGAAAGGGTGTCAAGTCCAAACCCAGGATCGATCGTTCTTGAGATGTACGTAAACCCCCCAAAAACCTGGAGGACCCAGGTTTGGGCTTGATACTCCTCCCCTTATAAATCTGAAAGTTATTTGACTTTCCTCTGTAACACATTTGTATCCATATAGGAAGACAAACCTCCCAATTTTATCAACTAACATCTGCATATTTCCTAATCTCAACCTCCTAATGTTCTGAAATGGGAACATCAACATAAATCACTATAAAAAACAAGCTAAAAATTATCTTTTTAATTTGAAATTTGGCATGACTATTCAGTAAAAGGTAATAAAAAAGAATACAACACGAAAGTGTTAATGAGATTGACTGATTTACAACCAGAACACAAAATCTAAAGAGACCCCAAAAAGTCAATTTCGGCTTGACTTTTGACCCCTCCACAAAGTCACATGCAAAATATAGAAAAAAATAAAAACGTCAGTTATGTTGCCCAAACCCTTCTCTCTAACTTTCTTGTATGTAGAAATAGATAGGTTTGACTATAGATATCAAAAAACGTAAACGGAAATATGTTCCCATTTAGAAACATTGGCAGGTAATGGGCTAAAAAAGAATTAACTGTGGCTAAGAGAGAAGTTGAGCAATGCATTAGTCAGGCCAGATGTCAGAAGCTAGCTATTTCAATAAATGCAACGAAATTTTATCCAACAAAATATTAATATTGCGCGTGAAATCTTGCAAAGATTAAAGATGATACTTACTGATCAAGACAAATTTGAAAAAGTTATGTCTGTTATTAGCTGGAATGGCTAATTAATTCTAGAAGAAATCGAAGTCTTTTACCATCTAGTGGTTTTGATGATCACAAAATTGTCATGTTCACATGCGCTAAAGCAGCAGTTCTTCTTCATCGTTTAAGTTATTTATTCTGAGCATCATGCAGGAAGATGTATAAACACAGCGTTAGCGCCCATGCTTTGTTTGCGAGTCTTGGCCACCACGGCGGGTAGACTGCTTGGCCCCACAACCTGTCTGCCACATAAAGATGGAGGCATCTTGATAAGTGTCTTGCCTAAGGACACAACAAGCAAGCTTGCCGGCTTGTTCTCCACACCATCTCTATTTTGCTGAGCGCCGAGCAGCAATGCTGTGAATACCATTTTTTAAAGTCTTTTGGTATGACTCGACTTGATAAATGAACCCCAAGTCTACCGTCTGCAAAGCGGACGCTCTAAGCACTACGCTATCCCTGTCTCTGCAGTTGTGCTTCGCCCACAGAATTCTGTAGAAAAACTAATGCAGAATTTTTGTGAAACGCATCTTCTAAAGCAGCACTCTTTTGCCCTCAAAGAAGAACTGAGAATGAATGATGCGTCGTCGAAAGTGTTCGTTATTTAAGATATTTAGACTGGGTGAGAACTTACAGCTTGCACTATAGTATGTTCAGCCAAATGTAGGACATTTTGGCTGAGAACGTTTAGAGAATGAAGAACGTTTCAGCTGTTGACGTTTTGTCTGTGGACGTTCCTCACCCTATAATTCAATAACTCATTACAGTAAGTGAAAAACGTTTACAGTCGAAACCTCCGAATACCAGGTTAAGCTCTTGTTTAAGTAGCACGATTTACATGAGATTAAGCAGGCACCTGGTCACAATCTAGTGTATTTCAAAGCCACAGGCTTACATGAAATAGGCGATTGACTCGTCATTTTGCTGTGCAAATAATTATAGGAAATTAAATGTTTTTGAAACACTAGTAAAAAATAGAAGCAACTCGTGATTTAGTGGCAGTTTTTGTATTGCAAAACCGGAAGCAATGCAAGTCAAAGCACCAATATTTGTCTTAAACAAAGTCCAAATAGTAATTGAGGATTTTTTAAAGGAATGCTAGAAAAGAGATTTTATCTTGAAGTTGGTACCAACATCAGTAAACGGCAAGAATGCAAGCTTTAGCATAGGGATGACACAATTTTTGGGATGCACCTGTATGTGTTTTATTGAGATATCAACATTAGCTTAAATAAATTTGAGAAGCAAGATAATTGTAAAATACCAAAGATATAGGCTTTTAATAACGCATAGCTTAGACCGCCACACTTGCGGGATCTATACTAGATCCACTTGGTAGAAGGTCTGTCAGTACTCTGCGAAGCCGTATCACTCGTGAATAAGTGGCGGTTGTCGCATGTGCACTAAGTCTAGCAACTGCTAGAACAATAGTGCTGTCACAGCCTAGTGGGTCACAAAGTCTTACATGCATAGTAATGCAAGAGGCTAGCGATGCACTTAGCAAAACTGCAGACAGTGACACTATTTGGACCGTATCAGGTCTCTTCAGTGCAGTTGGTGACCGACAAGAAGCTAGAGGCTTTTAATAACTCATTCACGAGTGATACGGCTTCGCAGAGTACTGACAGACCTTCTACCAAGTGGATCTAGTATAGATCCCGCAAGTGTGGCGGTCTAAGCTATGCGTTATTAAAAGCCTCTAGCTTCTTGTCGGTCACCAACTGCACTGAAGAGATCTGATAGGTCGAAACAGTGTCACTGTCTGCAGTTTTGCTAAGTGCATCGCTAGCCTCTTGCATTACTATACACCAAAAATCTGTTTGGATTTTCCAAAAAAGAAATGACCATAGTAGTTTGATTTATCAAAACATTACAGGTTTCCAGATCTTTTCAAATAGCGTGTGAAAGCATTTTTGATTGCCAATGCACCGGACAAGCTAATTTGCTATCGGCTCAAAGGAGCTAATAAACTTCTTGAAATTGCAGTGTTGGGGAGTCATTGACTTGGTACTCGACACCAGTGACTCGAGACTCGAAAACTATGACTCCAGACTTGAGTCAAGATTCGACTGGTCTACTGATAATAAAGAAACTTGCATGAAAAAAATTTGATTTCTTTAAAATTGTGCCTTAACAATTTGTGTGTTGCAGAATATATTTTTTACACACTGGCAATCAGTGATCTATAAAGGGGACTCTTATGCATGCAGAAATCCTCAGAAAAACGATAAATATTAGTTTTAGTCATTATGCATGTAACGTTAACAAAAAACCTGTTCCACAGAGACAGAATTAGTTTAAATGTCTATGGTCATGGCAAGCAGTATCTATTTTTTCATGTAAAACTAAAGGAAAAAATTGCTTAAAAGTAATTACCAACATCGTGCTATTCCATACAACAATCTATTACAACGTGTCTTGCGAGTTATGGAATTGTTGTAATACAGTATATTTCTTGATATGTCACTCAGCCGTTACCAATAAAAATAGAAATCTACTCAACTTTACCTTAGTAATTGTTTGGGTATTAAGTTGCATGAGATATAAGGTAATGTAGTAATAACACAGCATAAAACAATATGAATTAAAAATAGCGATACAATTTGGTTGCTTGTGAATGGAGGATAAACATGGATAACAAATTTAAAAAAATAAATAAATTTTAGGTAATAAAATTTAAATGAAGAGCTCTCTAAAAAGCTTGTTGCACAGCTGTAGAGTATCCATTATAGCTCACGTGTAAAAACGCAAGCAATTAATAATTTCTTAGATGTAACAGTGATAAAACTAACAAATTTCAAACACCAATTATCTGAAAAGTGGTTCCAGAAAGCACTAAACTCGCGTATATACATGTGTAAATTTGCAAAATTTTTCCGGTGGGTCATGCCGCCGGATTCCCAAGGATTATCGTGCTCTCTGCACTCACAAAGCGCAACAAGGCACATTTTTGCGCCCACTCAAAAAATTTCTGCGCCTTCCCTTCTGGCAACTTTGTAATTGGGTCAAAATCTTGCAAATCATTTTAATTGTTTTGTATTGCAAGTCTGTGAAATTTTTGTTGTCAAAGATTTTGCATCTAGCACATTGCAATCGTGGTACTGTTTAAGGCTTGTAAGTACGTTTCTAATTTTTTGGAAATTTATTTTTAAACTACTAAAGCGCAAACTCGACTTTGTAATCAGCTGCAATTGGCAAAGTAGTAGACTTATTGTCAGTAATACCAATATAGTATTGAAAATGAGCGATAAACTGTGGAGATGAGAGCTTAGGTAAGTTTAGCTTCGGAACCGAAAATTTCCATTTACCAAACAACATGGCACAAATCGATTGGAAACTCTAAACACTAGCAATGAAGTGTTGAAAAGACTCGACTTGAATCAAGTCGTTTGAACGAATTGACTCGACTTGCTTCGAGACTTGACATCAATAACTCGTGACTCGACTCAAGACTCGAACTTTAGCGAGTCCTTAACAAAACTCTTTTAAAATTGTCCTAAGTAGCGAATTCATTTACTTCTTCGAAAATGTAACGAATGCCGCTAAACAAACGCTACCAAATGAACAGGGATTTTTTGAGCAGACCGTAGTCGCCACTTATTAAGCCCACGGTTAATAAGCACACCCGCTTAAATAGCCCAAAACTGCCCGGTCCGGAATTGCTTCATTCAATCCTGTACTATAAATCTTGTTTTGTAGACCCAAAATCCCTCTTAATCAGCCCAATTTTCAAATACATTTGTTTGAAATTGGGTAAAAAGCGTCGCAACTCACACTTCTTGTGTCATGCTTTTGACGGTTTCATATTTCGTTAATCTCCTAACTTAGTTCTTAATGCAGCTGTTTCGTCACAACCTGCTTACTTGTGTCGCAATCGGTTTGCAAGACAAGTGGTGCTTGTCAATTTTGCTTATTTTCAAAATGGCGAAGAGACGAAGACGTAGCCTTGTCTAAGAAGCTAAAGATTTGAAAATTGATTGATCGTTATCTAATTGATCATTATCTGTAACTGCATTGTACAGTATTAATAGATTCAGCAACTTTAAGCTACAGTAGTACAGTCTGCCATACTCACATATGCGCATAAAAGTGGCAAAATTTTTTTTTCGGCTACTAAGCTTACCTGCTTAATAAACCCATAATCTTTCTGTCCCGGAATGGGCTTAATAAGTGGAAACTATTGCACTACAAATGCATACGAGTTCTTAAAATAAAGATGCAAAGCCTGTGGAGACACTAGTTTAGAAAATTAAATTGACATCTTTTAAAAATAAAACTGGTTATCAATTGTTTGTCGAGTTCAAATTTGTAAATGCTTTTAGCGTCGACTGTGGAATATATACTTTATTCTTCTAAAAGAAACCATGACAAAAACAGATTTACACGGGAATCTAGTCACTTAGGACCAACTCATGCGATGCTCGAACATGTTTTGATTTTTACCATCAGACGAAAATCATGACGCATGTAATTAGGACTTGTATGAGTCAGCTACAGCTTCATTATTAATTATGGACAAAACGTCGAGATGCCAAAATAGCTAGCAAACTAGCATAAGCTTGTTTGATTTATTTTAATGTACCTAAATGTACCGGTAAGCATAGTGTTGATGGATATTGTATCTCATCTGCACATGGTGTTTTTTGGCAGTAAGGCATTAGAAAAGTAATTTTTTTTCCTTGATATAAAAGATTTTGCTTGGCTTTGCTCACTCGCTTCATTTGTCATAAATTTGAGGGCTTCTGGTAGTTGTTAATTGTTTATCCTCGATATTTCATCATTGCGATATACTTTTAAGATGGAGAGATTGCATTTTAGTTGGTTGACAATGTTTTTTGTAATGTGTAAGTTTGTGACATCGTCAATAGCCTGAAACGTCTCTCTGTATTTACACGCGCTACTATCTCGTGCTTTCCTCTTTTGTCATGTGTCGATCAAGAGCACATTTATCAGCCAGAACAGATGACTCGCCAATGAAAACTTTACTTTTTATGCTCACACAACAAAAACTAATTATTAAGTTTATTTATAACGAAAAAAGGATTCATTTCAGGTAGAGACAGATTTATGAATGTCTCACGTAACACCAGATCAATATTTGGTTTGCAAGACTTTAATCTTGATCACACGTGGATGCGATTCAGCGAAGAGAAACAAAGCTTTTTGAGGTATGTTGGAGAAATATATTTACCCATGTTTCTTTTATGACTTGTCGCAATTGAAAAAGTAAACTGTGATTACTTACAGCAACTTTTTGCTTTAAATAAGCCCAGATTGAAATCAGGAAAATTTTCAGGCCAAGGTTCAAGGATTTGAAATCCATTGTTGTTTATCCATTTGTTATCCGCTTTGGTTTGATGGCATGGAGCTCGATTGCGTTGGAAGTGGTTACACCGTTAAATTTCCATGAATATTTTTCAGTTGGCAAATATTTTTTTTAGCTATCGAGGTAGACAACTCCATTAATCCATTAAAGAACAACGTCTAAAATTTTGGACACTTGTTGAAACTGCGGTTGCAAAATGCACGGAAGAATAATCAATAGGACGTTTTCGCTTTAGGTAGAATAGGCTTTTACTAAAATATTTTTCGGGTAATCTCTTTTGACTGCAAAGTTTCTTTGTTTTACACCACTTTGCACCAGTGATGACGTCATTCAGAGGCAATAGTTCTCATTTCAGTTAAGTGAAGCTTCTACATATAATACGGTTTTTGAAATTTTGTTTTCATTTTTTGCTTGCTAGTATATGAGTCATTATAAAACACATCAGATGCGAAGGTGTATCTAAATCTTTATTGTGCAACAAACTACTGTGATATATATATAACGATATCCACAATTTTGGATGCTAGATATTACAGCACAGCTAAGTCAAGTTATATATCTTTTCTTGCAATGGACTTTATTGAGATAGTCACTCTATCATGCGGTTTTTTGTAAACCAATAACTGTTGTTTACTTCATTACAACTTATAGTGTAATGGATGAAAAACAATTCAATGTACATACACTGTTTCAGCTTATAAGATGTGATCAGTATAGCTGGCGACCTGTGAAATTATGTGGAATTTCATACAACTTCAATGTCTACAATAATTTTAGGTTAGCAACGCATGAAGCTCTAGCATTCATTGAGCATGAGAGTGCTAAATTGATAGGAGCTCATTTAGTTTTGCATTGTCCTGATCCCGAACGAAATGGACTCAATGATAAAGATTGTGATGAATCGGACTATGAAACACAAGGTGATATAAATCATCTGGGAAAAGAAATGCTTAACCATCTTATTATCGCAATGAAGCTGCTGAAACGGAGAAGCATTACCTTCCTCCTTCAGCTTATTACCTGTTGCAACAACAAAAAAGAAACTGAAGAAACCCAAAATATTTCAAGAAATTTTAAGGCATAAAGAAGTTACTGTTTTTGACATTAATCACTCGAAGCTCATTGTTAAATTAGTAGACGATGAAGTTTCAACTGTTGCCACTGAACTTAAATTGCTGAAAATGTTTATTATAGAAGATTTTATGACTGAAAATTTAAATCAAACTAACATTTACGCTCAGCAAAAGAACGTATCACTGAACGTCACAAAGCATGAATTGTCGGTGGTATTTGGGGCTTTTCTTCTTTCTGGGTATGCCAAATATTCAAATAAAAGACTTTACAGCTCAAGAGAAGATGGCAGTTCTTCCATTTTATCAAAAGCTATCCAATATAGGAGGTTTAAAAGAATAATTTACCATTTTTGTTTTAATGGCAATTCGAGAAGCGATCCCAATAATCGCTTTTACAAGCTCAAACCTCTTTTAGACCATCTTACCGAGAAATTTTTAGATCTTGGAGTTATTGAGGAGCATCACTTTATTGACGAATTCATGATTTCTTAATTTGGTAGGCACTATGCTAAGCAGCTTGTCAAAGGAAAACTAATGCTATTCGGCTACAAGCATTGAGCTTTGTGCTTATGGAATGGATATATGCCTGCTTTTTCGACGTATATCTTGGAAAAAATAATGCTCCTGATTAAAACAACTACTTAGGGAGAAAAGGAGAAGTAGAAAAAATTTTCTCTTGAAAGCAAGTGCGCTACCAAATGAAGGTTTCAAGATATATTTTTGATAACTGCTTTACCTCATACAACTTGCATCAGTATCTTTTTGATGAAGGAATATATGTTTCGGTTACTGTTAGACAAAATCGAATAAAAGATTGCCCACTTCCCAAACAAATACTCTTTGCAAAAAAAAGAAAGCAGGTATCAAAATGGTGTCCACAGACAAAATGATAGTAATAAAGCGCAACGATAACAATGTTCTAACATTAGCATCCAATTTTGAAAGTGCAAAAATTGGAACAATCAAAGGTATTCCAGAAAACACTAGCAAATATCCAGCATCCTCAACCAGCAGCGGTGAAAAATTATAATATATTCATAGGAAAAGCAAAACAGTTGGACCAAAAGATGGCCAATCATAATACTCGAATGCGTGTAAAAAAAATGGTGGTGGCCCATCTTTATATACTTTTTTGACGTTACCATTGTAAATGCATGGGTACTACTGCGGAAAATTTAATCCAAAAACAGCAAGCTAATTGATTTCAAAAGAAATCTTGCTGTAATCGTTCTAAAAAACTATGGAGCTCCATTCACTCAAAGCAGAAGAGCGCCACCACCTCTTAAACACTATCAGTGAGGCATGGTTTGTACACGATCGCTGTTGCGTGGTGAAGCTTTCTCGATGTTTTTGAGTGACAAAATTTTCCAGCGAAATTTTTTGTTTTGCTGAACTTTTTATAATTGTGCTGAGTGATGTAATTGGTTGCATGAATCCTAATTTTTAAATATATTTTTTTTTATTTCCATTCGCCCACTTCTCACGTGTTTTTTGTGGTTTTGTTTGGATTTTGGAGAATTTCTTCTATCTATTTCATTAGCTGGGCCTTGGTTTCCACCAAATGTAATAGCTTTTGGTAGACTATTAGCAGCCCGCCACGCATTACTTCTTCTCAATGCTTGCGGTCGGGAGGGTCCAGGTTGTTCGATTGCTGAAGCCGAATGTATTGGCACATCAATAACACAGGCCAACAAAAAACGTTTTTGTCCAAAGGCAAAGAATGTTGAATTGTTTTGGGGTTAAATCGGGGGCGCTGAGTCTGAAAATTCACCTAGTTTTTCCGAATTGGCTCTAGTTTGGAGATATTTTTACTTTTATTTTTTGTAATTTTGCTTGAGCACGGTGGATTCTCTAGCATGCGAAGCTTCTTTAACCCTTTTTGGACCATTGTTCCTGTGGAGAAAAGAATTATTCGGAAGCTTGAATAACAAGTCGGTTGTGTTGTATCAACGTAATTTTTAGACAAAGACCTAGTTTAATGACCGTACAAACATTATTCAAACAAGATTTTTCTTTAACTCGTTAAATTCCGTTGCAACGCCCATCGGAAAACAGCTATTTTTTTCAAGGCGGAATGACCTTGATTTGCGTAAAAATGCTGACTCAGCACAAAAGTGAAAAAATTTTACTTGCATTTTATGTAACTACAAAGCCTTCAAAAGGTAATGGTTTATCAGTTTTTTCACTACTTTGTCTTTGCCGTAATCAGCCGACGCGATGGCGTAGTGGTTAGAGCGTCCGCTTCGCAGTCGGTAGACCTGGGGTTCATTCCCCTTGTCGAGTCATACCAAAAGACTTTAAAAAATGGCATCCGCAGCTTCCCTGCTTGGCGCTCGGCATTTAGGGGAGGCTGTGGAGAACAAGCCGGCAAGTTCGCTTGTTGTGTCCTTGGGCAAGGCACTTAACGGGACGCCCCACCTTTATGTGGAAGACAGGTGGCCCATAAACCTCGAAAAAGGCAACTCCTAAGCGAGTGCGGACTTCCCGTCCAAAGTATAGCGATACAATTCGCTTTCTCGTGAATGGAGGATAAATATGGCAAATAAAATAAAAATAAAAAATAAATTTTTTTGGTCCTCTACTGGAACAATAGTCCAAAACGCTATCACCAGCTAACATTGCCCAAAAAATTTCGCTGCTCTGTCTACTCTGTAAGCACTTTCTATTGCGGAAACATTCCAAATGATACAAAACAACAACAAAAATACTGGATAGAGACATAATTTTATCACTTATGGTAATCCAAGAAGCACATAGGATGCAAGCAAACAACACATTCTTGACATTTTTACAGTGTTTTTTTTGCAGTTTGAGCAGCGTCCTTGAGTTTCCGCGTTTACAGGGTGGTGCATACCAACACTGGTGTTTGTTATCATTCTTCCATTGGAGCCTGAGGACGCAGAACTAGTAGTTTTTAACATCCCACCTACAACTGATTGGCTAAATTCAAGAAAATCTAAACGCGGGCAAGTTTCCATAGATGGAGCTTCCATGCAGCCGCTGTCAGCATCTCTACACAGTTAACAAACAACGGCCAATACCACTTCTTTGCTTGAATTATTGGTCTGTATTGGCTTATGAACCTATCAAGAAGATCGACGCCTCCCATGCCTTGATTGTATTGATAGAAGCAGAACGGTTAAACACAACTGAACTTTTTCTTTTCACGCTGGCTGTAACTTTTGTAACTTTGTTCTGTAACTTTTCTTTGAAAAAAGTAATGTTTGTTTTATCTTCTTAGACAGGATTGTGCATGGCTGCACAGATGTTCTGCTAATAGTTTCGTGCGGTAAACCAATACAGGCAAGCCACCTCCAGCCTTACTAATTTGCAACAGCTGCACTAAATTTGCAGCAGCTTTGCACCCGTATTGGGCCATTGTTCCTCTAGAGAAACGTCGCGTTGCTAGGCAGCCAAAAGCGGGCGGCAAAATATTTTACATTTTTTTCTTTGTTAGATCAACAGTAACCAAATACTAAAAACTTAAAATGACTTGTATTTCTGGTAATGGTCATTAGTGGGTTAATGGAAAATTACTGGTTTCCCATTTAAAGTTTAGTGTTTATTCATTCCATACGACCTATATGTACAGTATATCAATTCGTATAAAAACAAGTCATAATGTTGATGATTTTTATTCCTTCTTAGAGAAGAGTTATCAGTTTTAGTTTATTTATCCTTCTCTGCACATTAAAACAACCATGCTAAGGCCAAATAACAGCATAGTGTGGAAAGCATGCATCATTCAGCTAACTAAAGTGATAGATTTTGTAGATTTTAGAACTTAATGAACGATAAATTGCTGATTTTTGTCGAGCATTTTAATGGGTACCATATATTTATTTTCAGGAAAATGTAGGTACATTGTCTTGAATAAAGCTGTATATGAGAAAGTAGTAGAGATGAGCACTAAGCGAAGGCAATGCCAAAACAGTCCAGACGTATTTTGCTACATTTGTGATGAATATATGATGGCAAAGTACCGGCTCAATGTGAAAGATTTTATCAAGAGAGCTTATGAAGCCTACTTTGGCATGAAGTTAGGGGACCAAGACAAGTCTTCGGCGCCCCACAAGGTGTCCAGACATTGTACAGAAACGCTGCGCTTTTGGACCCAAGGCAAAGTTAGTTCGATGCGGTTTGGAGATCCTATGGCATGGCGTGAGTCCAAAAATCACCATGATGATTGTTATTTTTGCATGATGGATCTGAATGGAATCAGCGAAAGAAGAAAGATTGGTATCATCCTGATATTGAGTCTGCTCAACCACCCATGCCACATTGCGCTGAAGTTCCAGTTTTCACTTCCTTACCTGACCTTACTGAAGATGAAATGCTATTGGAAGCGATGGATGATACTGATAGCAGCGACAGTAGTATTCGTAGCTCTTCCAGCATGGATGCTGCAGCATCTTCGCTCAGTGCAAAACCAAAACCCTTTATTTAAGGCCAACTGAATGACCTACTGTAGTTCGTGATCTCGGCATATCCAAGAAATCATTTGAGATTTTGGCGTCTTGTATTGGTGAACATGATATATTAGTTTTCGGAACTAAAATTACAATCTACCTTGATAGGGATGATTTGTTGATTTGTATTTTTACTATGGAAGATGACTTTGTTTATTGGAACAACATCCAAGACCTCCTTTCAGAATTGGGTCTTCCAGAGTACAACCCAGATTGATGTAGATTCTTTATAAACAACTCCAAACGAAGTTTGAAATGTGTGTTTCTTCATAATGGCAACATGTTTGCATGCGTTCCAATCGGACATTCTGTGATTGATAAAGAACACTATCTGAATGTAAAGATGGTTTTGCAGAAACTGTGCTACAGTGAGCACAACTGGTTCATACGCGTAGACTTTAAAATTGTCAATTTTTTGTTAGAACAGCAAGGGGATACACCAAACATTCTTGTTTTTTCTGTTACTGGTACAGTGGCGCTACTGATCAACACTGGGTAAAGAAGAATTGACCGGCACGAGAAGATCTTGCAGTAGGCGATAAAAATATCATAAATGAGACAGTGGTTAATCGGGATCGCATTATCCCGCCTCCGCTTCACATAAAGTTGGGCTTGATTAAACAATTTGTTAAGGCTCCTGACAAAGATCGTGATTATTTCAACTACATCGCTTAAACCTTTCCTGGTCTCAGCATGGAAAAACTAAAAGCAGGTATTTTTGATGGACCCCAAATTCGCAAACTGATGCAAAATCAAACTTTTACTGCTTGTATGACAATGGCTGAGAGGGCTGCCTATTGCTTATATGTCTCAGGGATATGAGATTTTCAAGGTAACACAAAAGCTAGCTACCACCAGAACCTTGTGGATGTGACGCTCCTAAACTTTTAAGCTCTTGGTGCAGGGATGAGCATCAAACTTCACTATCTATTTAGCCATCTAAACTATTTCCCAAAGAATTTTGGTGATGTTTGCGAGAAACAACGGTAGAGGTTTCATCACGACATTAGGACGATGGAAGAAAGATGCCAAGGTCGGTGGGACTGTTACATGATGGCAGATTATTACTGGGCATTGATCTGTGATTGTATTGAACAAAGCCATAGCCGGAAATCATATAAGCGAACTTTTTTTCAGATGAACAGTTAATTTCTAATGTGACATGCTAGTTAATGTTTCTTTAAGACTATGAACATCTCCATGTAACTGTTTGTTACAGAGGCTGTGTTTTGCAAACGATGGACCGATTCAATTCTTTGTAGTTTTTTATGATGTTGAACATTGCACGTTTACTATATAGCATGCTTTATTCATTCCGTGAATTAAGAGCTTTGCCTGCTTTGGCTCAGTAATCATTTATGTCAGACCAATATAGATTAGTTACACTAAAAACACATTTTATTTATTGACCAGCTCTATGCAAATGTCCATTTAAAAGTAGCTCTGACTACGGCAAAAAATAAATAAATAATTCAAAATATCTCAAAAACTAGAGCCAATCTGCAAAAAATAACGTTATTTTCGAACTCAGCGCCCCCAATTCACCCTTAAACCGCTTTCATCTTATATGCCAACAATTTTTTGTTGGCCAGTGTAATAAAACCGTTGTCGGTATCATAGCTGGCAGATCTTTCCAGCTCTACTTAATCACCATTCTCAAAAATGTTGCTTGTATTAGAATCGTAGTTCGTAATAATTTCACTAGCATAATTAGGATCCATTTTTACTAGTAAGTAAAATCTAATATACTGTATTTGAAGTATTAGTATTAAAAAAAGTCTTAGAAGATGCATCAACACGATATCACACAAGCTCATAAATAAGGCAAATGATCTTACTCTTTCTCAGGCTCTGCCTTTACTGTACTACAAGCACAATCAATCTACAATATAAATAAATTTATGAGGTTAAATCAAAAATAAATTTTGTTTCTCGTCCCTGCTCACTTCATTGAGAAAAAAAGTACACGTGCTCTGTCGATTATAAATTAAAAACTATACCCTATATCATGCTTGATTTTATCCCGACAAAAGCATGCAAACGTAGAAATCCGTCCATGTAATAGAAACAAAATTGCTTTCCGCGCTCAACCGACACAATTTTCCAAGTAGACATACAGTAGATCCACGTCGTTCTGCACCCTATGCGTTGTCTTCGCTGACGTAGATCTACGTCGTTCCACACCCTATACATATTCTTTGTTGACGAAGATATACTTCGTTTAAAATTTTCCAAGTAGACGTAGATCTACGTCGTTCCGCACCGAAAGTGTTAATGGCGTTCAACGTGACAGCATATCGCATTGGCTAGTGCCTTCAAATTTGCGCACGGCAAATTCGTGCCGTGCGCAAATTGCACAGGAAAAGCGTTGTTCACATGCTCAAAATGTTACATTGGAGTTCATCCAAAGTGTCACAAAATGTGTCATAAATCTGAGTAAAAATAATTCTCAACTTCTCATATTGTTTGTTTATTTGTCTGCTATGAGACAATTTTTCAGACATTTTGCTTATGTCATGGATCGCTTTTCATTTGTCGATATGCATTTCATGCTATTTCACCAGCTCTTTAATGTACGATCAAGTGCTGTTTTGTATGCTTGGTTTGTTGCAACTTATTCAAAATAAAAGATATAGCTTCCATAATATTGTTTCATAAACATATTTCATATATACATGACATATAAACATATTTCATAATTTTTTCCAAAAGTTGAAGTAATGTTCAGCAGTTAGTTTATTTGCATTGAATAAGCTAATTGCAGAGCGTTATTGGTATTGAATCTAAAGCAGGCATTCTGTACCTCCTTTCAATTATTTTCTGTAGAAAAGTGAACAATTTTTTGTTGACAAAATTGATAGCGTCCAATTTTTTGGGCACCCCCTATCTTTAAAACAAAAAGAGATGGTTAAAATTTTTTTTTACAGCTTTTGTCTTTAAAATAATTTGAAAATATAAAGCACATTTATTTAAAGATAAACTTTGTCCACTGAAGGGTTAATGGATGTAGCTTTTAGCACAAACAATAATCCACATTTTTCTTTAGCACAAATAATTATCGAGACCGTAATTTTTTCAGCATTCTGTACAGTGGTAGTAACATAGCGATCACACTCTCTTTCGTTGGAAGGCAAATTAATGTGTGTGCAAGATGTATAAAACTGCAACACTAGAGTTTCTTCCAATAACATATCATGTTTCCATTGGTCTACACTCTATTTCTGATGGTTTTACTAAGTGCCAGTCTTTCAGCAATGTTTTTGGCAGACAACTCAGGCTTTTTAGCATCTTTGTCAAACCACAAAGTGCACAAAATTACCTCCTACAAATAATTCTTTGGCTAGGATGAATGCAATTATTTGGAAAGCCAGTTTTGATAGCTATGGCCAAAAATATAGGCAACCTCTTTGCATTCCAAATTATGAACTCATCCAAAGACTTGGTTGTGAAAATCGGCCAATTTATCGGCTTTCGGCAGCCATATTTTCCAACGAATTAAAAATTTCTTATGTAACTTGAAACTGTCTTTTAAATTAATTTTATACATGAAGAAATTTGGCGAGTGCTATCCTTTACCACTCAAAATTTTTGTTTGACTACTAGCTGGCCCTGCCGACGTTGCCCACTGGGCTCCCGTCACTCATGACGACGTTAAAAATATCTTTGTTGGTGGTGGGGCTACCAGTCATTCATTCAGTCATTCATGAGATTCAAAATAGACTGCCATCTTTTCCTCTAGCCTAATTTCAATTTGGTTGGCGGCGTGAACCTAAATTGCGGTTTGTGCCGTGCCTCCATCACGAGGAAGAGACGGGGTAATCACAACAACAACGTTAAGAACATCGGTTCTTCCGGTCAAATAAACTCCACCCAATCGATAGTTATGAAAGCAGTAATAAAAGTTTGGTATTGCTGTGACAGAGTCAAATCTCGTTTCAAAAACAAACTATCATTTTTTGAAACGCAATCGTATAACAAAAAATTGCGCTGAGCCGCTATAATAGGGTGGTTCTTAAAAAACTTTTTTAAATTTTTCGGATGGCAAGGGGTTTAAAATGATCGATTGGGGAAAACAAAGCCACCCGCAAAATATTTTTGAAACATCTTTACATTTAGGTGTAGCTCAAATCTCCAAGTGACTGAAACAGTCATATCTCACGTACCGCATGCACTAGAAACATTATTCTTACACCGAAAGATGACAAATATGTGGTTTCCTATCCAACCTTAACGCATTTTATAACTCTATAGTTAGTCTAGATTTTAAATTAGGTAAAAAACTGCATTTTTTACCAAAACTGATATTCGAGCGAGTCAAATATGTTCAAGTTGCTAGGCTGTACCAATCTGATTAAAATACATCCTGGTTTTAATAGCTACTACACACTACACGTACAAAAACAAATCGGATTAAGACTAAGAAATGTCTACAAACATCATGCATCGCGAGTACCTCGATTTAAAAGTATTGACAAAGAACAAGGATCAGCTCTTGCATCTTCTACAAGTCGTTTAGCAGGCTATACAGATGTTTCCCGACAATAAAAAAAACATTATGCATCAAATAACTACATGAATGAGCTCAAAAAATTTCGATTCTGTCCACAGGTGTATTGAAAATTTTGTTTCAAGGGTGAGTTGAAGGGCATCGTCTTTATCACCCCCTAAATATATTTATATTTGTAGACATTTCTTAGTCTTAATCCGATCTTGTTGTTTGTACGTGTAGTGTGTAGTAGCTATTAAAACCAGGATGTATTTTAATCAGATTGGTACAGCCTAGCAACTTGAACATATTTGACTCGCTCGAATATCAGTTTTGGTAAAAAATGCAGTTTTTTACCTAATTTAAAATCTAGACTAACTATAGAGTTATAAAATGCGTTAAGATTGGATAGGAAACCACATATTTGTCATCTTTCGGTGTAAGAATAATGTTTCTAGTGCATGCGGTACGTGAGATATGACTGTTTCAGTCACTTGGGTCCCTGCGTAGGAGATTTGAGCTACACCTAAATGCAAAGATGTTTCAAAAATATTTTGCGGGTGGCTTTGTTTTAGAGTTAAACTGATAAAGAGTATATGTTTTTGTGACATGGCCAATTCTTGTTCCAAAATTAAAAGTACAGTGTTTTCAATGGGAATCAAGTAGAGAAGCATTGTGTGGGTTGCGTATAGCCGCTATATTTTCCTCAGAGTTGTTAAAAACCCCCAAAACTTATTGTTTGCCCTTTCTGCAGCATCTACTTAAAAAGTAAACTTAATTACAATAGAAAAAGCCAATAGTTGCGCCAACTTTTATCCGTGTATTTTATCACTTGCATGAAGCATAAATATCAAATTGCGGGGCAGGGGAGGGGACACCAAATTGATTGTTACCTAATTTCTGAAATAAGCTGTTAAACATTTGGCATACTACTTACGGCTTTTTGTAAGTGTATGTCCATTTGTATGATTTAAAATCTCTGGCTGCGGTATAATGCTAGGTCCTGGCATAATTGCAGCTAGGGAAAATGAAAACTATCTGAAAGTCAAGCACTTAAGGATAAGTTATTACAATAGGTTGGAATATGACTTAAAAGTATAATCCATCGACCAGGCTTTTAAGGTAAAAATGCGGATAACTGTTGTGATTGCTGTAGCATTTAACCTAAAAAAATTGCAAATTTGTTCAACGTTGCTGCGTTTGATTAATAGGTCTTAAAGATCAGTAAAGCTTGCGATACGACTGTACAAAAATGTAATAACTTGCCATTGCATTACTAAAAGCAAGGTTTTTTACCAACGGCTACGGTTACACTGTAACGTATCATTCTTAACTTGCAGAATTTAGGTTGTTTGCTTTTGAAATTACACTGAGAAAAGCTACGCGTGGCTACTGTATGCTGCTTTTTCGCCTATTTTTCTTTTAATCGCACCAGACATCATTACGACATTATGGAGCGAGTTTGAAGAGTTTAAGGAAAAAGGAAAAGCATGCTCTAGAATGTTCAGAATGCGTAAATAAAGGCTTTGCTGTTGCCGTGTCAATTGAGCTCGACTCGCTCTAGAATTTATTTTATCAAAAGCACCTTGCTGATAACTTTCAAAAAGCTTTTTATCGCGTTTCTATGGACCGTACTTTTAAAGAAAATACAGAGAACGAATTGTGCAATCACGCAATAGCTGTGTGGTCATCTTACAGGCCAAGGACTGGCTTTCCTCGGAGCCATAAAGCACTTCCCTCCTTTTAAAAAAGCAAATTAAAATAAATTATTTTTATTTATGACATTATGACACTCAGTTGATGGGATAATTACTCGTGCCGACTTTGATGTTTGTACCCCATTAGTTTTGGAGAAGTTAAAACACACGCACCCTTATACACAGAGAATTGCATTTTAAATACCAATTTGATTTATTTACCCGGCATTATAACTGTCACTGATTTATGAAGTAAAGCCGCAACTGAGCAACAAAAGTAAGCTGGACGATTTCATAAAATTTGCCAGCCTGACCAATCGGAATAGACCTAGTTCGTGCAAAGTCAATGAACAGTGCGTGATTACACGACAAACACGCATGCAAACTATCCATTTTGGTCAGAACAGTTATTTTTTCATAATGCAAAATTATGACCACATAAAGAAGCTCATTTGAGCCATCTATATTTTATTATTGCAGTATTGGATTACCATTTTTCGCATTTCTATGATTAAAAAAATGGAATTTGAGATTTATGTTTTTTGTTTTGATCAAATTCTATTTGTCATCGCAGTTACTGCGTTCTGATAATATGAAATAAGTTTTCGACCTACATTTGTTTAACCATGAATTCTAACCGTAATTACTTTAATAGACCTTTAAGTAATCACAATTATCTGGAAGAGTTAAAACACTCACACACAGAGAATTGCATTTTACATACCGATTTGATTTTTATATCCGGCATTATAACTGTCACTGCATTAAATTTATGAAGTTAACACGCAATTGAACGACAAAAGTAAGCTAGACGATTTCATAAAATTTGCCAGCCTGACCAATCGGAATAGACCTAGTTTGTTCAAAGTCAATGAACAGTGCGTGATAACACAATAAACATGCATGCAAACTATCCTTTTGGTAAGAGAGATTATTATTTCATAATGCAGGTAAAAATAAGGCATCATAAATGCAAAGTTAAATAGGTAAATGATAAAAAGTTATTGCAAAGTTAAAATAAAGCATAACAAAATCACTTGCTTAGCTAGGATTTCTAGCACATTTCGCATCAAGCTTGCAGTAGTGAGCATGCAAAATATAAGATTATGAATTCTAGCTAAGCAAGTGCCTTTATTGTGCCTTATTTCAACTTCGCATCAACTAGGAACGAGTTTTAATTGGAACGAAACCGGTCATGGAGATGGCAATCAGTTGATTAAAAGAGTATGCTATTAAATACTGATTCAATCAACTGATTGAAGTTAGTCTTTAATATGCCTTACCATCAATAAATTAAATTCATATTTAAACAGGCAAACACTAGCTCCACTAATTCGAACTGTAACGTAAGAAAGGCAATTACTTAGCTAGAATTCATAGCTTATGTCGCATCAAGCATGAAGTAGTGAGCGTGTGAAATATAAGCTTTATAGTAATAATTTCAGTTGATAGGACCGATGGCGGACTATTATAAATCGCATGAAGTAATTGGTGAGGTTGTCGGTGTAAAATACGTGAATCCAGTTGACTGGTTCCAAAAGGAACGAAACCACTCATGTAGGTAGTATTTTAATCAATTAATATGCTTTACCATCAATAAATTAAAATAATATTTGTATGGTTTGGAAAAACAACTGTGTAAAACTAAAAAATTTAGATCAAAACAATAAAGATAAAACTATCAATCGTTGCAAGTCTATTATATTCGATTTCAAGTGTAATCAATTACACACCTTGTGGTTCTCGAAGTTGGAGTTACAGAATTACTCAAACTTTCAACGTCATGAAAATGAACAAGGCTTTTTCAATTTGATCATCTGGTACTGCGTACTGTCAATGACTTCATAAATTGTTTGCGACTTTTATGATGCAACGTGCTTGACATTTGAACGATGCCAGATATTTCGCAATATTGTTTGATTGTTTTATTAGCTGTTGAATGCGCCCTTTTCTACCTTCGTTGTGCATTAGTGTTGCAGTCGTATCGGCAAAAAATTGCGCCTTAGCTTGTTAGCTCTTTTGAAGCAATCTAACAACTTTGATCATCCGTGTAAAAGTAACAATATTGTAGCAAACTACTCTTGCAATGCTTTTATTTATCATTAATTTTGAATAATACACGTATGTGACTCTTAACGCTTTTTGTTTATTGCTGTGATAATTTCATAGCGTTTCTAATCCATAGACAATGCCTGGAATTATACTTTTAGGTGGGAATGGTTAGTGTACGCTTGGTAGTACTTGAATTGCTTATCAAACCTAGAAGCAGAAGAATTTAGGACACCTCTAACCCTGTAAAACCTTTTACAAGCCCACGTCAAATCTAACCGGAAATTATAAAGCAAAGTTCAAAGGTTAATGACTTTCTTTGTGAATTGTGATGCTGTTAAATTTGGTATGGCTGATTTTGACTCAGCTTATGACGCTTTGTGCAATGTGTGGTCTGATTTGAATAGAGATAATTTGTTGCTTGGAAGCTCTATGAATAAATTTGATTTTGACACTGCATTTTGGGCATTTAAACAGCGTGTCCAGATGTGGTTTAATAGCCTGTGTGCGACTGCTGAGATTGGTATTGTAGGATCATCTTTCGTCCTTGTGTCTCGTGAGGTTTATCCTATAATGCAGTCATTTTATGCGCTTCTCAACTGCCTCAAATGAGTAGCCTGGTGACTAAGAAAAATTCTGGCGTTGCCGCTCCAATTTCATTCGATCATTCCAACTTTCCCAGGCTCTTTAATTGGCCACTTTTTTCCAAAATCTTCCGTAGATCCAAATCCAATGTAAGTGATACGTCAAGAGCATTTAAACGTTTGGCTGAAGCAAGCTGGACTGACTATGTTCAAAAGAAGAAATGGAAGAAACTGAGCTATGTCGGTGCAAAATTTTGTCTTTGTCGCCTGAAAGTGGACTTAGATAATGAAGCCTCTTTTACAAGCTGGCAACAGATTTTAGTTCTTACGATTCTCAAAATGAGTATACTACAAAGCAACATGTAACAACTTGAGCAAACTCCATTAACCAAATTTTGTAGTCACGCTATTCCCAGCAAATTTATTCAAATCTAGCAGTTCTCAAAGTCATTCAATTGCAGGATCCTAAAGAACTAGTAAGTGATTCTTTTTATAATCCAAGAAACGCCAGCTACACTCCTTATACTTTTCCGAAAAAACGCATCGTTTGTACATCAAAGACAGCACCTCAAATTCAACCGCTCACTAATTTAAGGGACAGTGGTGGTCCATATAAACCTCCATCCTGTAGAATTCACAATGCTGTAGGAAGTTCTAAAGATTCGTTCAATCAGCTGCTTCCTAAGCGAGACATAAAAAATTGATGAAAATCTTACAGATTACCTAGTCTTTTACAATCGTTTTACAACTTGTAAAACTGATTGATTGCCACCAGAAAAAAATTTTTTTTACTTCTTGCAACGTTGTACCGGCAAAGTTGTTTTAATGTTTTTGTCATTTTGCCGAGAAACACGATGTTCGCGTGTTTCATCATCTTGCATGAGACGAATTTAGACGTAGGTATGGCCAACTCGATATTTTTTCCCAAGTTTTGGTGGATCGTTTGTTGAGTTTTCCTCCTATCCAAAAGATGTTCTGAGCCTCTGGCTAAGTTTTCTGTTGCATTAAAGCATACTTGTTGGGTCTTAGCAAACAAATGAGAGTCTTGTACTTAATACGCAGTGCAGTTCATAACTTGTTTATTAACAAATTTTCTTTAGACGTCAAGAGAAAATGGTTTGAATTTTCTTTACGCAAAACTGAGTCTACCTGCAAAGTTCCTTCATTTAATAAATTGGCCACATTTGTAGATAATGAAGTTAAATTGTTAATTGAACTTTGGATCTAAAATTGTTTTCTGCCTTCAAATTTGAGGATTTGTATCAAACCTAAAGCGTTAACTTTTAACACAATTTCAACCTCAAGAAGCATCACTAGCGCAAATCAAACTCAATCTCGCCCAAAGTGTCTGTGTTGTTCTGATTCCCATTTTTTGTATCGATGTCCAAAGTTTCTCGAGCTTAGTTTGTTTGCTAAACTTCAGGTCATTAAAAGGTTTCATCTTGGTAGCGCATGCTCAAACCTCGTACATGTGGCGCGCCATTGCGATTTAAGTCTCACTTGTAAAAAGAGGCTGCAGGGACAACCTGCAATCCCTTATTGCATCTCCACCAGAAAACGAGAACTGTTTCTTGGAAAGCAAATAATTTTGGTAGATCTTCTAATAGCAAAAACCGCATAACAAAATACAGAGAAAAAGTATTGATATTTTCACTTAATCCTATTTTTTTAATTTTGTCAAGCTCTTTCAAAGTGGGAATGTGTAGTTTGACATTGTTTCGATGAAGATTTGTACACGTTACTCGATGGTGGTTCCGACAACACTTTTTGCAAACTCATACCTGTAGAAGCTGTGAGCTTAAACTCGCAAACTTCTTCTGGGCAGTAGTGTACAATATTCAAACAATGACTTTCACCACACCAGAGGTTTTGATAAGCTATAAAGTAGCACTTGAAGTAAATTCTTTTGGTATCAAAAATTATTTGAGACTTGCTCAAGTCGTAATTGTTGATCACATTTCAGTTATTTTAGCAACAATGGCCAAGCCTAGTGAATTATCTGAGTATTTGTATTAAAAATCTTTATCGATTGCGGTTCGTACTTAGAATGGGGGGTGGGTGGGGGCGTTTTTTTCTGATTCTAAAAGAAACACATTTCTATCAAGGAAGACAATGAGGCGATGTTTTATTGCATGTGTTAGTCTTTCATGACTAAGGCGCATTAAGATTTTTTGGTGGGATGAAAAAAATTCTGAATTAGAGCCATCAGTATACTACACGACCGTTTTTGTATACTTTCAAAACAACATCTTCTTAAAGTTGCGCTCGTTTTTGTTTGCGAGAAACAGCTCGAGTGCTTGAAAAAGTTTGATCCCAGAGTGTCCGATGTTGTGTTCAAAAATTTTCATTTGGACAATTGCGGGATAAACTTTCCGAAAATTTACGCTCTTTTTTGTTAATGAGTGAATTCAACATTTAAAATGGATCTCCATTTGTGACAAGGTTACCATACCCGAACCTAATTCGTCAAAGGCTTTAGTAAATGATTTGCCCTCAGTGGGACAATGCAAACGTACTCTTGATAAAATTTGGCAGGTTGCTAATGACAAGTTTTTCTTTAAAAATAAATTTTCAAAAATGTTGTTAAAAAACTCAGCAAGCTTTCTGTTTCAAACTCTCTTTAAGAACCTTTAGATTCTATATTATCTGTGATAGTTCACGCACGTATTTAATATGGAGATGGTTACGGGGCCAGACTTGTTGGGATAAACTTCTAATTATTATTATTAAAAAACGTTGGTAAGCGTGGCTAAAAGATTTGAAATTTATCAAAAATACCGAGATTATATTATTGTTGCTTGAGTGAAGGCGACGAGCAAACACAGGAATGGTTGCATTTCTTAGCAGATTTTTTTTGTTTATCGCTTGGGTAGTGTATAGCTTTAAAAGCTGTACTTAATAGCCAAACTAAACCTGAGACTTAGATTTTTGTATCAAAATTTTACATCGGTCAAATGTCCTAAACCCTGTAAAAGATGTGGCCATGCCAAATAGTTTTTTACGGCAAGTGAGCAAAATTTCTAAATTTTTGTTGCTTACATAGCGTCATATATTAATATTATGCTCATGGTTAATGTAATGTGTTGGTCAGTTAATTAGATGATAGTCAAAATGTTGCAACCTATAATATGTAAGTGTGCAATATTACGACCTGTGGTTATTTATTGCAGTGTTGATGTAATTGTGATACGTGATACAAAATCAGGCAAGTATTGACATTTGAGTTAAAAACAGCTTTGTAGCAAGGTTTAATAAAATTTTTTGCTACTTTATTATCGGATAGTTACAACCAAAGGGTCAAAAAAGCTAAAATTCATATCAAGGTTGCACTTGAATATCACTATCATAGTGCTTAAAATAGTAGCTGATAATAATTTGATCATGGAGCAAAACGGTCAACCACCGGCGTTTTGCTCCAAGCTTTGGGTCATATTACTATGACCGCTTCGTTTAGGCTTCCCCTACCTTATTCCAAAGCACCGAAAAAACAGCACTCCTGTAGGTACTTCTATTTCTGTGGATGAATTGAATGACGCTAAACTTGCTGTATCTTGATAAAGTACGAGCAATCATTGTTTACAGCAAATCCTAAGATTGCTCGCGGGATTTTTCTATGCTAAATGAACACCTGACAATACTCTTTTCTCATTTGATACTCTTTACTCAATTACTTTACTTAAAGATCATGCGCTTACAAATGCGATCATCAGAAATCTTCGTTCTAAGTCAGCTGATCATTGTGGCGTAAACACGACGCTCTGCATTTTGTACGGTACTAAAGGTTTTGAATCATAAATGATAAGGTTATATTTCTTCGGATTACTCTGCCACATGCAACCTGCGAAAGGTCAAATGCTATTGTGAGAAAACAACTAATGGCAGATCTTCCGTCACCAAAATTCCAAGTTTATGAATCTCCCTTTTCTCATGATGGTATTTATTTTTTTGGTCCCTTGATTGCTACATGTAAATGAAATCGAAGTGTTTTGAGATGGTAGGTTGTTTGTTTACATGTATGACAACAAGAGCCGCGCATTTGAAATTAGCGTTTGACTTATCCACTTTTTCCTTTATAAATGCTTTTAGCAAGTTTCTAGCTCTTAGATGTCCTTTATACACATTTATTCTGACAATGGTTCAAATTTTGTAGGCGCTGCAAAATTATTGTGCTATTCTTTTTCAGAACCTGATCACCAGCATTATATGTTTAATTATTGTCAAACAAAAAGTCCAATGGTTGTTTAATCCTCCGGATGCCAGTCACATTGGTGGTATCTGGGAAAAAATATTTGGCTTGGAAAAGAAAATTTTGTTTGCAATATAGCCGCAAAGACCTTAAGCGTTGATGATCTGCAAACGTTATTCTTTGAGATGGAAGCAATTACAAACTCCAGATTTCTCACAGCTGCTACAGAAGTTAGAGAAAATAACCTTTTAACACCTAATTATCTTCTCCACTTAAAAAGAGATGTCGCCCCCTACTCAGTTGTAACCAACTTTGCAGACAATAATTCCCAAAAAGGTTACAAAGGTAGTAGATTCCTAGCGAATCAGTGTAGGAAACAATGGCTTTTAGAGTATCCATGCACGATTTTCCCCGAAGAAAATGGCATCAAACACGAAGAAAGTTTTCTGTTGGTCACGTAGTTTTAGTCGTCAATTTTTCCACTTCAAGATCTTAGTTGCTTTTGGGAAAGCTTACTTCAAAATGTTTTGATAAATATGGTATTGCTAAGACAGCCTTGAATAAAACTGGAAAAGAAGTTTTTAAAAGGCACATTAGAAACCTTTGCTTGCTGATTCTTGTTGACTGCGAGCTTTCTTAATAATTTGAGTTTTTAGAAATGATTGTATGCATGAATGTTATGTACTTTGAAAACTAAAACTTTTTTGCCTTTCAGTTTTTGAGGAAGTGATGTTAATTTTATAACCTCGATATTTTTTTTACTGCGATAGGCTTTTAAGTTGAATTGATTGCACTTTCGGTAGTTGGGGGATTTTTTGTAATTTAAAACTTAGCGGTGTTCTTTTGCAATTTGAAACTCTGTAATCAAATTAAATTTTGAAACACCGCCAATTGCCTAAAATGCCTTTCACTGATTATTTAAATGCGCATCTATCCTGTTCTTGTCTCCTTTGTCAAAAGTCGATGAAGTGTATTTGTTGTTATTGCAGTATTTGATTCTCGTTTTCCATCCTACTATAATCAAGAAATTGGAAGGTATGATTCATTTATTGTTATGATCAAATTTTATTCATCTTTTTTTTATTACCGCGACCTGTTCAAACAAAATTGTTGAATTTTAGGTTTAAGGAGGAATTCTCTCTGACATACAACCTCTAAGCACTACGCTGTAGAGCACTCTACTCACAAGCTAGTATCACTACAAGATGGAAAAAGTAAATTTTGGTTAGGTTTTATTTTATTTTTGCCCGACGTGTAATGCTTGAAATTATATACGTAGAGCTCCAACCTTGGTTGTTATCGAGCACTGTGCCAGCTACGTGAGACTTTTTCTCTTTGATACAATATAAGATATGTTGATTACTTTGGGTCTTTTGCGTAAAAAAGGAAAAAGTACAAACCTTATCGGTACCTACAAATCTTGACATGTAGCAGTAGGTCTGTCAACGATATTGTAAAGCGTAAAAGAACTTAATATGACAAATAGGCCTCCCAGTAACTGATTGATACGTTTTTACAGAGCGAAATAGTTTGTCAAATTACTCATAGATTAAACGCGTGTAAATGACTACGAGGTCAAAGGAAAAGTTAAACATTAAGCTTTGTGATTCATGTGTTTTGAGTGATATCAGAAGACCTACAATCCAACAAGGAAAATTGTCTACCTGATTTTTCAATGGTTGCATTCTGAAGCGCCAGAAAAACTATCAGAAGACACTTCTCTGCGTAACTCTGCTGAAGTTTCAGGTGAATATAATAAACAATGGTGGTTGTGTAAAGCTGACCTCCCGCAAAATCTGATTATACTTTCCTTGACATGACGTTGAAAATTTACAAAGATTGAACAGTCTTGTTTAAACAACTATACCAAACAACCTTGCAACAATTGGAAAAAAAGATGCTTTACAAAAAAAACAAAAAATTTTTTGAGCCCATCAACACAATTGTAAAAAAGGATCAAAGGAAGAAAATAGAAAGTTTTTTTGGAAATATGAAAGGCAGCAGTAAAGGTGGAGTATTATCACTAGATAGTGTAACGATGGCTAAAAACAAACGAAAACTTGAAGAGATTTTGCAGGTCGAGAAAGAAAACACAGAGAAGAACAAAGAAAAATGGTGCGCGCAATTAAATTATCCAGTATCGCTGAGAGGGACAAAGACAGTAAAGACACTATGTCAAATTATGTTGGCGAAGAGAATTTTGCGGACTTTAATCTACTTGAAATATGAAACAAAAGAAAGAAACCATTGCCAGAAGAGTGACCTTCTAATATTCTAAATCTTGATTCAATTTATTTGAGTGAAACCGTTGGTCTTGTGGCAGACGGATATCATTTAAGCTACGGATGGCTAACAGAAGTAGTTTCTGCTGTTGTGAGCTCTAGTAGTGGTAACATGAATGATTCGTCTTTATCAAAAAGACTTGATGAGTAGACACTGCATGACCATACGAGAGCGAAAGGAAAACCCTTTATTGTAGAAACGATTCAAGAATCAGAATCTTGAAACGATTCATGAAGCAGAGGGCAATGTTTTTCATCCCAATCCAGCAATAAATCTTTGCTGCATTGGAATGAAAAAATGCGCCAAAGCATAGAACACTAGGGCGCATCCAAAGAATTTACTGCTATTCTCTTCACCGCTATAATGAAAAGAGGGAAGTTTTATTAGAGATTAAAAATGTAAATCAAGGACATAGCGCAGCTACTGAATTGGCTAATGCCATTTTGAACGCTTTCGACAAGTGTAACATTGAGTAACAGCTAATCATACGTTTAGTGTCTGATCCAACAAACAAATGAAGGAGTTACTGTACAGCTGGAAAAAGCATCTTGTAGTAAAATTTCCCAACTGGTTTGTCGATATCATGTGCTGAACGTGTTATATGTTGCGGCTGCTACTTTGGTTTACAGAACAAAAAAACCTCCAAATGAGATGACTTTTTAAATCTTTCTTGATTGTTGGTCTGCCCTTGACAAATTAGACTTCTGCAGTAAGTGCACAAGCAAAATGTAGGGAAGGAAATACAGGATGAGAAAGTTCAATTGCCTTTTGCCAAGATACTTTTTTCATGGTCCTTTCTGAAAAGACAATCAAGAAATTTTATAGCTTACTGTTGTTTCTTTTGTTGAGTATCTCTTTCCTATTTTGATGTTACTATACCGAAAAACACAACAAAATTATATGATTGCTGTCGTAATTAGTTTACTCATAAAGTTAAGGAATTTACACCGACGCGATGGCGTAGTGGTTAGAGCGTCCGCTTCGCAGTCGGTAGACCTGGGGTTCATTCCCCTTGTCGAGTCATACCAAAAGACTTTAAAAAATGGTATTCACAGCTTCCCTGCTTGGCACTCGGCATTTAGGGGAGGTTGTGGAGAACAAGCCGGCAAGTTCGCTTGTTGTGTCCTTGGGCAAGGCACTTAACGGGACGCCCCACCTTTATGTGGAAGACAGGTGGCCCAGACACCTCAAAAATGGCAACTCCCAAGCGAGTGCGGACTTACCGTCCAAAGTATAGCGATACAATTCGCTTTCTCGTGAATGGAGGATAAATATGGCAAATAAAACAAAAAATAATAATAGTGTAATGTTTTTTGAAATATTGCAGAAGAGCTGCCAAATGAAAACCTATTTAGAATAAAGGTACCTGGTGCAAAGGCATTACGCACGCTGGATGTGAGAGGTAATCTAGACGATTAAGATTGCTATGTTGCAGCATCCAATAAAAAATGACATACCAAAAAGTTTATTAATGAAAGATGTGGATGTGGCCACGTTTCTATGCTTGTAATTGTGCCAAGCCATGACCGAGAGCTTCTCGGCCCCTTTAAGCCGCAATCAAGGAATTGATTTTGTTTATAACGTTGCTCACCAATCTAAAAGAAGACAAATATAAAGAATTTTGATAACTCAGCCAAGCCGTTGTTCAAAGTTTGAAAACCACATTTGGTATTTAACATAACGTTTGGTTGTTATTCGCTTTTTAGCAATGCTAATGTGCAACAAAAAGAAAGTATTGCTAGACCCATGTAAAAATGCAATAAAAAAATCGTCTTTTGAAAATACTATGTAGCAGATGCCTGTTAACACAAGAATTACCACCTTTTCAATCTACCTATGACCGTTTGCTTGATTGCTACAAATGCTTAATAATTTTGTGTCGTGAGCTACTTTTAACTGTTGTGTTAGACCTAGCAATGTCTTGAATTATTGTAAGTGGGAGTTCAAGCAGTCGTAGGTTCCATTTTGTGTTGGAATAAACTGCATGGGTCCTCATCGTAGGCCTTCAACTATTTTTTAGTACGTTTGGAGCTTGTAATCCACTTCTCGATTTTGAAGAAAAGTTGATACATTTCAATCTTGCTTCATCATTAGCTACGAATACAAATCAAATCCCACTGTGTCGGATGTAAAATGCTTAATAACTATCACCTAGGGCTTGCGCTGTAGTTGCCTACTTGCATCATTACTGTCTCTGTCTCACTACCAAAGCAGACAAATTTACATGATGCTGAATCAGTTTGCTGCGCGTTATCAATAGCAGTCAGTGAATTTGCTTCATTTGAAAAAAATTGTTTCCCAGATAGGCCTAAAGTCGAACGGAGTTTGAATGTGCCAACTCTTGATCAAAGCATAACATAAAAACATAAGCGTGAGACTTTCTTTTGCATGGGTAGAGAGCTGAAAGCATTTCTATCTCAATGAAAGGTGGAGGACCTGTGTTTTTTTGGAAATCAATATTTTCAGAGTGATGTTTTTCTATTTTTTGCTCCAAATAAAGGTGAAGACTTTTTTCGGAAATATACTTTTCGAAAGTGAGTATTTTGCCCAGTTTTGAAATTTTTGTTACGAGGCTTAAAGCGGTCTGGAGTCTTCAACCATTAGTCCTCGTACTTTTACCCCTATGTCGACAAACATATTTATCATTCGTACTGGTAGATAACTTTTACCTGTTAGTGAAGTTTTTGTTGCAAGATTGTTTCGATACCATAGCACATAAAAAGACTCTTCAATTGCAAAAATACTTTTAACGATTAACAAATTAGTGGTTATTGTGCACGGTCAAAATGACCGTTGGCGGTAATTTAAAGTAAATTCATTCACATCCTACTCTGTGCTCATTGCGATTCCAAAAAAATTGAAATGCTAAAAGTTATCCAAGATTTAAGAAAAGTCAGGAAGTTTCAGTGTTATTACACATACCTAACTAGAAATATTAACGGTTGAAAATCACGAACAGTCAAAATGACCGCTCCGGTAATTCTAGTGTTAAAACATTTTCCTTTCAGTCGAAAAACTTAGTTGGACCAGAGTCATTGTTACTTGTCAATAAACAACCAATGTTCATGACAAAGCTTGCTTCTCTTCGAGAGAAAAATGTGGACTATATTCGTATCAAATCACGATTTCTTTATCTAAAAGTTATAAACTATTCCTCAAAAAAAACACCTGCACCTGTTACCTACCATCATCACTCTTCGGTTACTGAATCTCTAACACAACAACAAATCCTGCGTCAGGTAGTAAAACCCTTTTTAAAAAACAAAGCAGTCTGATGTCGAAATCAAACACTGAAAGGTGTATAAAGAAATCATATCTGAAATGTGGTAAAATATAACTTCTTGTGTGTGATATATGATCCGATATCAATGAAAATACTGAAAGTAAAAGCAAATGTTTGACACAAGTTTGAGTTATTGGTCTTTATAGTGTCCACTATCGAGTCAAAGTGTAGTTAACCCTTTCCGGTCCTTTGTCGCCTCTGAGGCGACATTGGTTTTTTCCCCTATAGGTCCTATGTCGCCTCTCAGGCGACAAGGTTTATTTTAAAAGTCTCTGAACTTCTTAGCTACTCCTGACATCTGTTTGCTTTTCAAGCGTTATGAGCTTTACTAATCCGCCAAAAAGGACTACCAGATGTAAATCAAGTAAATAAAACTTTTTTTTCAAGCATCGATTTTTTATGCATGCCAAAACGCTTTTTAAAATTAAATTATTAAAAAAAAAGTTGGACCTGGCTAAAACCTAAGGCTCCCAAAAATAGGACCGGAAAGGGTTAAAAAGCGACAGTTAAGCAGTTTGGAGAATATTCGAAAAAAATTTTTCTCAAAATTTCAATGTGCGTAAGCCAGGGTCAAAAGTTAATATTTTTTCGTGAAGTTTGGTACAAAAGTTACATTTGCCGAACGGAATAGTATAACAAATCGACAAAAGAAATTTAAAAAATTCTATTTAGGATTTTGAACCAGCTATCTGAATATCCGCTTTCTGTTCTATTTTAATCCAATGAAAAACAAAGGTAAAAACAACAAAAAAAACAAGAACCAAAGAGTAGCTTGTACTATTATGGCATGCTTTATCTACTCAATAATTCTAAAGAGATGTGTTCTGGAAAAGAGGGGAACTCTTTCCATCAAAAACACAAATCGTTTTGCAATATGTCTTTCTGTTAATGAAAGAATTCGCTTATGATTTCGCAACACAATTGGGGCGGACAGGCACTTCGAACGTAATCCTTCTAACGTAAAGAATTTACTGTCATTATATAACTTTGATACAACATCGCAAATCAAAAACTTTTTAATGACATATGAGCCTAAAAGATACATTTTTGAGTACTTACCCTTCTTACTTCTTGCTGGCCTTCTTTTTAGTAATTGCTTTCCTTAGGAGCTTTCAACTGTGATTTCGTTGGAAAAGTTTTTAAAATTTTAAATACATAATCCTATTGTATTATTTGGAATAAATTTCCCCTCTCTTCCCCTTAATCAACAAATCTGCAGCTCATTTGTATTTTATGAATAGCCTGCACGTTAACAAATGTTTGAATTTGACCATTTTGTGCTTATAAAGCTGTTATTTTTTAAGCAGAGAAAGAAATCGGTTTAAGCAGAGAAAGAAATCGGAAAACCGAAAAGTTGTGTTAGTTTGTTTTAACAAGAATCGATTTTTTTGCAGCTTTGTTGTTTGCAGCATTTTTCGGTCTTACTTGCAGCAAGCAAAGTGCTTTTTCGTTCAGTGTAGCATTGGTTATGCAATTTTGGCAAAAGCTCTGTCCAAAATAGATTAATTGGTCTGGTTCTACGAAAAACAATAACCGAAAATACATTTTCAAAAACTGCCACCAATCACGTGACCTGAGCCGAAAAAGTGAGAGCGTCGTCCAATCAGGAGCTAGAAAACAAGTGACCTTAAAGCGAAAACATTGCGAAATGTCAATTTCCTGTTTATTTCTTTTGTTCAAATGTGCTATATAAGCGAAACGTTTTCTGTGACAATCAGTTTGTCGCTGAACTAGCATTAAGATACAGCAACGAAAAAATCTTGAAGATCATGCGTACAAACATGATAGGCGATGGAGACATTGCAGCCGATTTGCAATGTTTAGTTTTTTTTATAGACTTCATTTTAACGACAAAACTTCCATCGTTTTATTTTACAGCGACTAGTAAATTTTTTTCAATTTTGAATAGAATATTTGCACTTTAAATATGATTTATGTTCACTCACAACTTGTTTTAATATCATATTGATAGCTTTGCGATATTTCGCGTATGTTCTACTCAGGAGCAATCAAACTTTCGATTCATTTGTTATCTTAGTTATAGTTTAATTCTATGCAAATTGCACAAAAGTTCTTTAGATTACAGAAAAGTAGTCTACTGGAGTAGTGTTGCTGATTTTCTGCCTAAACTAAATATCAAATCCCAAGTAGCTGATGGTGGTAGATTTTGCTTAAAAGTATGTGTTTTTATTGCTTGATTTTTGTTGCAGAGATATTTTTTGTCACAAAATGTTATCCACGTCTGTTTTTCTGGCGCTAATTGGCGCGTGCGTCTCAGCGACGATAACCCCATCGATGGCGCCAGCGATGAACCACATGGTGACTACGCCTTCAGCATTGGAGTAAGTAATTTGCACTTGCTTCTAATCTTTACAGCTGATATAAGTTACGATGACTAAAACCGATTCTAAAATAACAAAATTTGAATTACTTTTTAATGCTTTTATGGCACCAAGAGTGGAAAATAAGAGCTAGTTTATATTCGCATTACATAAATTTTTGAGGGCAAACAATAAATTTTTTATATTTCTCATGCTATGGCAATTTAATTACCACCAATTTTTTTTCAATGTTTGAATGTTATGTGCTGTATCGTGTAAATCAGGCTGCCGAAAAAAATGAGGATCTGACCATTTTTATCATATTATGAATTTTTTCAACTTTAAATTTATTTCAAAATATGTAAACCAAAGTTTCATATTTTTCAAGATTTTAAAACGGGCAAATACTAATGCACTATTCTACAATTCAGAACTGATATATTTGTTGATATAATCCTTTATATCTTTGTTTTTTTTAATATAAAACCAATCACATAACGATAAGTAATGCATTGACATTAATTTTTGTGGTGTAAACGATTAGTATAGTAATATCAATTTAATTTTATTTTCTTCCTTTAGCCAAAGTGATACAACCACTGGCACAATCTACAGCATCTTCGTGCCACGTCACATTCGTCCAGGAATGGAACTCGTGATCAACATTCAATTGATAAAATCACGAAACCCAATAAACGTTTCTGTCAAGTTCGAATCATTTGATCACCGATTCCGTTTGAATAAATCAATTTTGGTTCACGATGGTGAGCTACAAGCTACATTTCTGTTGATAATAGTTTGTTCATTTACCGAGAACTTATTTAAACATGTAGAGTGTCCATTTCGCACTCGGCACACTTGGTTTGATATTGTTCACGACATATACAAAATAAATGTTCTACTCAACTATCAGAGATAGGAGCAATACAAAAAAATTAAAACATAAGTACAAAATTTAAACCATGACGATTGAAGGTTATTTTTTTACATAAAAATTGTTGCAATTTGAAATGCCAATAACTAACCTTATGTAATTATTTGCCAACCGAAGTGCTTGCAATTAGATGACAGTAAGCGTAGTTTCCCAAAGTTCGATGATCCTAGCGTGTCTTTTTAATAAAAGCACTTAAAATGTCGCGAATTCAGGCTACTTTACTTACAGCTATTATTGCATGCCCACTGGATGGTGCTTCAAGGTGATGTGAAGAAGAGATTTTATTTGGAAATCAAAAATTTATCAATTATACACTGATTCTGGTAAAATAAATACCATCAAAAACAGTTGAATAATAATATACAAACGAGCTAGACATCTTAAAGGTATTATATTAAAGATTTTCTTTTCCAATAACACCTTTTGGGAATAAAAAACAATGCCGCCCAAATGCTCTCGCGTCTGTTGGGAGAGCAAATGAGCAAAATTCTCGCTTTTAAAAAGCTCTTCAAACAATTTTCTCGTCTCTGTTTGGAAACCAACATAAGCTATAAGAAAAACTTTATGTTTCAAAAAGTGAGTCTTTAATCAAAAGTCTTCACATTTTTTAAATTGTTAAGCTCCTTTATATGTATTTCTAATACGCCTGTGGTAATGGTACAACAAAAAGTAAAAAGCATTTCCCTTTTCAGAAAAAAAGAAAATTTAAGTACATTTAAAATTTTAGCATATTTAGCAAAATTTTTCCATTTACTCTAAAAACATATTCAATTAATACATAAGACCAAATAAACATTAAAATAAAAACAAAAAGCTTTGATTAAAATATTTGCCAGCATTTTGCGTTAATTGCTTTTGTAAATAATGGATTTGATTTCTATTTTTTATACAGAGCCCCGCTGCTAATTTATTAACTTTATGAATAGAAACATATTTTAATAATTTTTGTTTGTTCTTTTTTAGGTTCTTTTGTGACGCTGCCAATTGGAATGGTAGGTGAACACACTTTACTTATTATTAAAAAAACTAAGCTTAGAAAACTATGCTAAAATTAATGTCCACTATCTAAAGAATTTTTTTTATTGTTACTTTTTTGATGTTCTAAATTATTATTCTAATCTGGCCAGTTTTTTAAGATACACAGTTTTTAAAGATTTTTTAAGATTTGATACAGTTTTTTAAGATTGTATTATGTCAATCAATTCAAAATTGCTTTGTAAAAAAGTCTGCAATAGTCTCCCTCCAAAAAATTATTAGTTTTAGTTTTTGTTTATTACAAACCCATCTGTCTCGTCCAACAGAAATAAGATTCTCGAATATATACTTTTTCAAATTTTTATAATGGCTAATAGTTCTTTGTTTTTGCCTTCTCAAAACAAGCGCTATTGCAAAATATATATCTTTAAAAGCCAATCTTTTGTAAACCTTAAATAAAAAAAATAACTTTTTGTCAAATAATTAAAGCCCGGCCGTGGTATGAAGACAATATTTGTATGCGAAATGGGGATAACCATTGCTGTTTATCCACATTTTGCATACAAATAATGATTTTTTTTTATAGCGTAGCTTAGTCTTGTTAAAGGTAAAATAAAAGACTTACTAGCCGGTTACTATTTAATAAACGTAGATATATACTACGTTTTTACACTAAAAAGCCAAAGACAAATTGATGAGACGTAAATAAACGACAACACTGCAAGAAACGACCCCACTGATCATCCTTCTATTCTATGTAAAATGACCGTCTAGTTTTGCATAAAACCGCTTAAGCAATTCTTTTCTCATTCGACAATAAAAGGTTGAAAACTTTACAAATACCTAGCGCCCTTTTGTGGATAATATAAAATGAAACTTTTTTTAATTTAAAAGATTAGTTTTGTTTTCAATTTATTTAAATAATTTTCAACAAATAAAACAAGGAAAGACTACCAAATACTTTTACGGAATCACATAATCATATTACATTGCAAAAAACACACACACATTAAATTAAAATATCATAAACGGATATAATTGTTTTTTCGTCAATTTTATGGGTAAATTTGACGTTTTGCTCTCCTTTGTAACTGGAGAGCTTCTTCGGAATACGGTAGATATTATTACGAGTGTAACATATAAACCGTTTGACCTTGTAACATTACTACAATGAAAAAAAGAACAAATTTTATACGTTACAGTAGTAACAATATCTATCATATTCTGAACATACTATCCGATTACTGATGGGAGAGAAATGCCAAGTTTCCCAACAAAATTGAAGAAAGAGCAATTATATCTGTTTATGATATTTTAATTTAATGTAAAATAATGGAATCAATATTGCGCCATATACATTAAAAGTTTCTGGAAACAACATGAAGCCAGTTAAACCAGGGGTGTCAAACTAGTGGCCAGCGAAAGGATTTTGTGGCACTGTGCAAATGCCTGGCCTCCGAACTTGGTCTTCGAAAAATTGTTCTCCAAAAGAAAAAAATCTTTAAGTTAATATTACGTGAAAATAGCCATGAGGTAAAGGTCAACAACTGCTATAAGTCGTGGGCGGCATTTGGTGATCAGCATCGTTTTAGACTACATCATGCGATTTACCGGAATCGGTGCCCGGAGAAGTGGTAATCCCCAAATAATGCTGCGGCTGGTGTGCCGCGATATATGATCAACTGGTTTCTTGTGTCGGTAGACAAAAATTTTGTGGAACACTGGTACATAGTCTTGCTTGCTTACATTTTTTTTAATAGAGTCTGGCTCGTTTGAAATCTAGTTTTGTAAATGTGGCCCGCGGTACTACATAAGTTTGGAAATTAGCGAAATAAAGCAACAAGAAAAAAGTAAGTATGTGAAAAGTGAGACAAGCAATAGTGCAAAAATGGAAACAGTGGTGAGAATGAAGGGGAAAATTTGAGGAGCGGAAAATAATGGAGCTTAAAAATAAGAAAAACAAAGGTGGCAGAAAAAAAAGTGAAAAGCACTATGGTATGGAGGGAAGAGCAGAAATTCATACCGAATAGAAGGTGGTTCAAAGTAGTGAGAGAGAAAGTGAAAGAGTTTAAAAGATGTGAGCGGAAAGGAGTAGAAGACAAAAGTAGCCTCGAAAGCACAATCATAAAAGAAAAAAGAGAAGATAAAGTAAAGGAAATTTAACGCATGTAGGGAGAAGATAAAGAAAAATCACTTTGTCGAAAATTACTTCATTTGCAGTGGAATAGCATATCTAATGTTGCTTTCGGCTTGTAATTTTGAGAACCATTTGGTATCAAAATATCTAACTGATGTTCAATAGGTTGCTATAGGAATGTGACGTGGTATCAACCCCAAAATTTTTGATAATATTCCAAATAGACAGCTTGTTGTTGGTAACAGTGTTACAGAGCGCTGCTTATCCATTGCCTCAAAAACAGGTGTTCCAAATGTGGCAATGTCTATTCCAACGAGCTGAAAAACGATTATTTGATTGCCCATCATGTTGATTGGAACAAACTTTGGTTAGTGCGGCGTAATTTCTATAGTGCCTGCATGCCTTATAGTGCCTGTTACTCTCTATCTTTACTCTCACCATTTTTCCTTCTACACATTTGTAATATACAACCTTTCGACCAGGGCTGGGTGCACGAAAAAAGACAGAAAAGTGTAGCGCAAATATCGCAGCTAAGGTTTTAAAACATAATACACATTCACGAATTTTGCAACTGAATTTATAACCTGCAGAGCGCAACCGCAAATTCTGCAACCAAAAGTTTATGCTCGCCAAACGCAATCAAAAATTTTGTAACCGTTTTTTAACCAGGGTTGTGCAATCTTTTTTCTCAACGTACCAACTATAGAGTAGTAAAAATTTCACCGATAAGTCAGAGTACTTCTCGTAAATAGCAAAATAAGGCAGTGTATTGTATGTACAAAAGCCTCGAGACCCAAAAGCTAGGGGGCTGGATACCCCCAAGATTTTCAGGCGCCCTTTTTACTCACTAATCTATAGAATTGCTTTTACTTGTTCGAACGTGCAATTGTGTATTATTTTCATTTATGTGGTCTGATCGCTGCGACAAAATTTCGCATATAGTTTCAGTTCCAAACGCTATTACAAGTCAACTCAAAGCCTAATTGCTTAAATTTAGTGGTTTTGCCCCCATACGGAAGCAGTGCTCCAAAATAATATGCATTCAACAGTCATAGTTTTCGGAAAATTAAACAATTTTGAGAATTGGAATCAATTGCACCCAATTAAATTAAATCTTTCTCCAAACACAACACTTTGGCACTGACTGCATAACCTGCACTTGTTTCTTATGTAATCTCAAGCACAACTCCACCGGGGCAACCAGGGTAATTGTCTCCCCAAGAAGTCGCTGTGTGTCCTCAAACGGAAATAGTGCCGCATAAAAAAATGTACTCTACAGCTTCCATTTGAGGGAAAATTCAACAATTATGAGAATTTTTACCAAATTTTTTGATCAATTAAATTTGTTTATTGAATGTTAAAATGTTACAAGAACGTTTGTATCCCACAATGTAAAATAACTAAAAATTTTGGAGAATTTACCAATAAAAAGTAGGGATGCACGCATCCTACGCTGATAAAAGTCTTTGCAAACTATTATTGCAGCAGTCAATAGTGGTTCTTCTTTGAGCAAAGTTCTATCAAAATACCAGTTTTTGTCATTAAAACGTCAATACTCAAGTTCTTGTGGTGTTTCCAATAACAGAAACGTCTGTGTGAATCCGATGGCAGTGATATAGTATAGCATACTTTTATAAAAACAAGTGAAACATTTTAGAATTTTCGTTTGCATATGACATCGGCCATTGCATACATCAGCTTATGAGGTCGGTCTCACCAGGGCTGAATTTCCTGTGAAGTCGATCTGAAAATGTATCCTTGTGATCGCAGTCCACAAGCACATCCTCGGCTGGCCGCAAGTTGCTAGCCCCACGTTGCACGCCTCTGACCAAACCTAATTGTTAAAATACACAGTGCAAATCACTGTTCACCACACTAAATCTCCAGTTGGCATTATCAAACATAACTTGAATTTATGACACATTTTGAAATTTAACAAAAATGAACTCACAACACTTCATCAAAACAATTTCAGCAAAGATTTCATGTAATTGTCCTCCTCAAATTATGGCAAGCCATCCGGCTAGTTAGGTTAGCTTCTCTTCTTTCTTTCCCCAATCATGTCTTCAAGTATGCTCTGGATTCCATTTTTCAAATAGAAGCTAGATAGCGTTATGCAAGGTTAGTTGATGGTTGGAAGGTTCACACCGACATAAACCACAAACATTATATTGAAAACAATTTAGTGTGTATTGCAAACAATACTAAACCGGGTTTGGTTTGGTGGACGGGACAGGCCCTGCTGAGGAGTCCAAGAGGACGAAATGCGTCCAGGGATGGCCTCGTCAAATTGGGTTGGGTACATTGTTTGCAATACACACTAAATTGTTTTCAATATAATGTTTGTGATTTATGTCGGTGTGAACCTTCCAACCATTAAATAGAAGCCCTAAAGATGCTGATACAGATCAGATTGGTGGCATCTTTTGCAGTTATCATACTTTTGCTACTAATTATGATACTTTCTGGGACGTTAAGAGTCTTACCTTGACCTGAAAACAAACTTTGGAGCCTGTTGTTGTCTACTTTTTTGTGAACTTTTATTAATTCGGGGATAAACTTTTCAAAATTGATAGTTTTGGCTTTGGATCAGAGATGAAACCGATTGGTATTTTCGCGCCCAGACTGTCAAAAGTCAAAAAAGTTTACTCTATCCGCCGGTTGGTCGAGCGGCCGGTCTGCCTCCAGTTGACCGTTTTTTATGACAAATTATGGCGACAGAATAAACTTGTTAATATTGATAGCATTATATCAAAATACTACTTTCATAAAATTACAAAACTCTCGCGTGCAAAACTGATTTCATCCAGCCCACTACGAAAATGTTATTAGTCCACAGCAAAAGCGAGGTAACTTCAATCATTTAAACATAGCCGCAAAACTTTTTGTTTTGTTAAAGTTTTGGCAAAAAAGAACATTGTTTGGAGATTTAAATTTCAGTATGAGAAATTGCGCATTCAAACAAAAATGGTATCCGCACATGAAGCGCACGTAAAATAAGCATTGTCCTCCACAACCGCACTGGCGCAATAAAAAAAAGTTGCCGAAAGCGCAGCGCAAATTATGCAACAAAAATATAAATCATTAAAGTGCAAAACAACTTGCACAAGGCCAAAAATTTATGGGCATCGCAAGCTTCGTAATTGCGTAATTGCGTAATTGCTCAACTTGCGCGTTACTCAGTTTTGCTTTCCACTTACTATTTTCATTTTTGCACTATTACTTGTCTCACTTTTTACCTACGTTTTTTATGTTGTTGCTTTACTTAGCAACCTAATTTGTTTTCGTGTTTCCAACGTTTTACATTTTTCTAGTGCTCCCTTTTTTCTATTTCTCTCAGGTTTTGTCCGCTTTGGTTCAACTGATTTTTGAATGTTCCCAGAAAGTTATAGTGTATATGACGCAATATTGATTCCTTTATTGTTGAAAGGGATTTACAATGAAATGAGTAACTACTTCTTTTTGGTGGTATAGAATTTCAATGTAGTTTTAAAAAAAACTATGTTTGTCTTAGCTTCTCGTGACGTTCTCATTAGGGGCGGTATCGAATCCAGATAATTGCGATAAAAAAACTTGCTCACTCTAGCTCTTCCATTTAGAAAAGATACTGCCAGCAATGACAGCGTCACGAAAAGCTTGCGGCAAAAATAGCTTTTTCAAAGCTATGTTAAACTTCATGGTTGATGTCATTTGAAGCGCTTACTTAAAGTAAACTTTAAGAAGTGTTCTAGTTTTTTAACTTATATTTTTTCGGCGTTGTTACAAATTGCAATCATTGTGTTATTACTGAACAACAAAGCTGATTTATCAAGTCATTAGTTAATAAATTTATTTTGATTGTTCCGAAGATGGGGAAATACAATAACCCTACCCTACGCTGGCAGGTTATATCAATAACAATATAACACTAAGACTTAGCTTATAGTATGATTTAGAGAATTGTTTGTGGTTAAAATTATCCTGATTTTAACGTCACTGTTAACTGTTATGACTATGTATATCTTTAGCTTCCTCATGACTACAACGGAGTTAAAAGATTTTACATCACTGTTAACGGTACCGATACTGAGACCGACAAGTTGGTATTCAGAAATTGCACCAATAACTTTGTGTTTGATTCCAAGTCAGCCTCTATTCTAATTGAAACTGACAAACCTATCTATCAGCCAAAAGAAGCAAGTACGTGTTTATCTACTAACTAGCTAAAGCGTTTGACGTCAACTTTAAAAGTTTGGAATAAATTAACCTAGCCCTAGACTCTCACAGACAAGTCAAGATTACCAAAATTTAAGTAAAGATCTAAAACATCTTCCTTTACATTTTGTTCATGTCTAATTTTTGCGGTTGTTTTATTTTTAATGCCACTTGGTCAAAGCTGATTAAAAACTTTGGTTTACATATTGGGAAGTTACCTGAATGATCGAAATTTCAAAAATCTTTATCCAGATACCAATGATGTCATTAATGTTCTAGACAACACGAGGAAATTAAAGTGTTACCTCAAAATAGGAATAATTTGCTTTTGTCAACAACCAATCAAACATACTTTTTTTAGAGCGAGTTGTTAATGTGTTATCCCCCAAAATAGTTTCACCAGGAATGTACTTCCCCCTTAATAACGCCTCTGCCAAGCGAGCATGTTTACAAAAGTCATAATCTTTATCTGTAGCATTAACAAATTACCACCCGGTTATTTTGTTTGCAGTCAGATTCCGAGCAATCTGCATGACCCCTGATCTTCGACCTTTGAGCGGCAACGTGACGTATGAAGTTCAAGATCCTAAGGGAAACATTGTTTTATTAAACACAAGTGTACCTTTAAGAAAGGGAGTTGCCGGAGACCATTTAAATCTTTCAAAACACGCAATGGAGGGTGAATGGATCATCAGATTCAGATACAACGTTAGTTATATGTGATTTGTGCTTGGAACTTTGTTGCTTTGTATCTATTGTATGCTTTTAATTTATAATTAGAACTTGATTGGTAGACGATCTTGTGATTGATATCACATAAAACCTACATTTCCTAGAGTGTATTTACTCAATATTTTGGAGCATCAAATTAGTTTTTAACACTAAATCTTGCTGTTCAAAGTTGGCAGCGTTTTGATATCTTGTGAGATGATGACATTAAGAGAAAAACGTCAAGATTTATCTCAACTGTTTTGCATCTGCAATCCAGCATAATGTAAGTTAGTCAATAAACATGACGTACTCACATTTTTTCCACCAAAATTGCTTCTAGTGATAAAGCTAATGTTTCAAAATAGCAAAGGTAATGTTAAATAAAAGTAATCAAAAATTTTTAGAAAACAGAAGCAAGCGTTCCTGTTAATGTTTTTGTCTACAAGCTTCCGAAATTTGAAGTAAACATGACTTGTCCGAAATTTATTTATCCTGATTCTGAAGGATTTACTGTTTTAGTGAAAGCAAAGTAAGAGGAAATTTTCTTATAGCTTGTCTTTCAGGATGATTTGCATTTACACCTTCAAATTATTTTGAGGAATAACGTGATTTAGATTCGAGTAATCGTGATATTAGTTTCTGTTTCCGAGTCCTCAAAGTGTCAAAATCCTTTGCTCTGAAATAAAAAATTTATAGCTTGTTGTGTATGACTAAATGAAGAAATTGAAGATACAAAATAAAAACCGCTCTTTTACAATAGAGTCCATAGTATTTAGTTCTCTTATTTGCCGAAGTATGAGATGATTTATATTTCCTAGCATGGGCTTTCAATTGAATACCAAAGTTATTAATAACATCATCAGCTATCACTATAAGCTGTTATTTTATCTTTTTTTTGCAGTAAAACTAATGGTGCTCCAGTATATGGAAAGTTCCAACTTGTTGTTAGCTCAAACAGACAAAACCTCAAACTTAATTACAATGTGAGTTATTTTCCTGTACTTATGTTCCGAATTGATATTGCAAAAAAGTTCAGATATCGCGTTATTAGCCATCACTTTAAGAAAGTAATTTTCGACAAAATTTTCTGCTTTGTTATAATGTTTAGTTTAGAATACAATTTATGGTGTTTATTGTTCTAAACTCCGGTCAAAACAGGTAAACTAATTAAAAACAGTTAAACTCTAAATTCCGTAATTTAAATTCATCTCAAAACTTGGTCTGAAAGTAACCGGTTTCATGTATTTTTCTACTATCAGCTTAGTACCAGCAAAAAATGTCTACGGATAGCTAGAAAAGTATGATAACAGTGAAGAAATTTTTTTTTATTATAACTGGATGGTTAAAGCTAATCCCTGTTTTTAAATCAAATGCACTTCAAAAAGTAGCTTTCAGCAAAAAAGATCATCTATTGAAAAGTCCATCACTAATCCTGGTGCTGTTTCTTCCCGATTTATAGGTCTTTACAAAAGGATAGAAAAGGTTTTTTAAGATTTCTAAATATCACAAAGGGATACATACACTAATGAAGTTTATGACTGAACCTACATCCACTAATTTCAAAGCCTAAATATTTTGAAAAAAATTTGCCAACAATTAAGAACATTAATTAGAGTACCTACTTCCAAGATGATTGAGCTCCATGCCACCAAACCAAAGCGGATAACAAACGAACAAACAACAATGGGTTGCAAATTCTCCGACCTTTGCAGACCTCAACGATTTGTGAACTATTGAGTTGTTTTACAGCCAGAAGTTGCTGCACGTAATTACAGTTCACTTTCTCAATTGCGACAAGTCATAAAAGAAGTATGGGTTAGGTCAAATGTTGATCTACAAAGTAGCAAATTCAGCAGGCAATATATGTTGAGCATTTTATATTAGAACTAAACATTTTTGGCTCGTGAACATGGCCTTCCTCGGAGTATCAAAATTACATGTTTATATCACAATCTAAAAATTAGAAAAAAATAGGTATAAAAAAATGCTAAAGACACATTAGCAGCACTTAACACATTGGCTGCCATGTGACCCACGAGAAGGTCACATGACTTTTTTGATAAGTGGCGGTGGCGCGTGATCCACGTGTGGGTCACGCGGCACTTATCTCAATTTTTAACATCAAACATAATGTGACAAAATTCAATTAATAAATGAAAAACTAGGTGCTTCAGGCCACGAAAAAACAAAAATCAAAGTTTTTGTGTAGTCAACACAGCTTAATGATAATTAGCAAAGCATTCGAGGCAGAAGGCTGGTTGACCTTCACAATCTTTGCAAAATGTTGATATTTTTTGGATTTGTGCTCGCCCTTTTTTCAATATCACTTTTCTTTATTTCATAGTAGCAACTAGAGCATCTTTTTCTCTTTTAGCGGATTTTTGTTATCTCTTTCTAAATACTTTTCGAAGCGATGAGGAACTGCTGATGCAGCAGATAAACGGTTTGAAAGTGTTTGTTGTGTACGTTTTCCGCTGCTTGTGAGTTCTGGTTGAACCATTTCGGCCAGAGAATAGATGCAGTCATTTCTGAAATTGGATATCTGTGTCTTATTGTTGCCACGTGTTTCTTGATAAATGATCAAAGCATTGATTACTGCGGTATTCAGCAAAAACTTAAATCCAATTTTATGATACCCTATGATCGTTTTTGATAGTGGTGCAAAGTAACTGTCCATTTGATCAAATATGCCTATTCCCTGCTTCCCTTCATTGTAGTTCATAGTAATTTCTAATTTCATTACTTCTACATTATGTCTGTTTTTCTTCCTGATTGAAATCAAGGTTAGTAGTAAGCATTAAAACATTAAGCTTGCTTTTCAATTTTGCTACGACAACACCAACTTGATTCTGTCGACCCACAATTTCATCTTTTTTCAAATGAGCTTCAACTATACTTTTTGATTTCCTGCTCAGTTTTTCCGAAGGGTTCCAACCAGATGGATTTCATTTTATAGCACCACGTTGGCCAAAGCAATTGATGTGTCGTAATTATCAGTTGTAACTATTCTGCGACTTTTTAGGTACCGTTTAGCCAGATACAAAACAATCTTGAGTCTTGTGGGTGGTAGTCGCAGTAGGTTGACCTCTCATTGTGTAAGCATCTTTTCTAGAATACGCACTGTTAATGTATGTGCAACTCTTTGAATCACACAATTTGTATATTTTGACACCATACTTGTGCGCCTTACTACGATTGTATAGTCGGAAAGCGACCCCTCCAAGGCACCATTGTTTCGTCAATCGAAGCAGTCTCCCCAGGTTTCTTGCATTTTGTGAAGTTTTTCTCCAAAAGTTCAAGCAATTTTCTCACTTTGAAAAGTCCAGTATCATTTTTGAATTTTGGTTATCGGAAAAACGCATGAATTTCAGTAGAAGCTGAAACCTATTGCGTCTCATAATTTGAGAGACAAAACTATTTTTGTTAAAAGGATCTCTACTCCAATACAGCTCGATGCTCGGATATTTTACCACACCCATGTATAACACGATAGCCAAAAACTTCTTTACCTCTGTTTTGTCTGTATTTTTTCATCTTTTCAGACAAGATTTTCGACTAATCTGTGTGTTCATTAGGACTTGTTGCGCATTAGTTTATTCTACAATTAGAACTTAAACATCATTGGTTACCATTTTTAGTATACATCATTGGGTTTTATGGCAGCTGCTGAAATCCCATTAAATTAATAGATACCAGAGTCATGAAAAAACCTGTTTACGATGCGTTTCATCAACCGTAAACCACGCACCAGTAGGTGGGCTGTTATTGGAACTGTTACCTTAAATGTCATTGTTCTCAGAGGTTGAATCCCCTAGAAATGCTTCATCAGAATTAGATTCAAACAATTTGCTAAATGAAGAGTAAAAGCGGCAGTAAGAGTCGGAATTATCACATGACATATATTCTTCAGAATCACTGCCAGAGGGCGCAGCTGGGTTGTCAGCTGATCCATAAACTTTACTTGAGTTCCTCATGGTTTTTTAGTATCAATCAAAAAATGAGTTAATTTCTAATAGAAAAATTTCTTAAACATAAAATTGATTTTGATTCCCGGGTCAAATTCGTGACCCGCCGGTGTGTCACGTAGCTTTTGAACAATATCTCATTAACGTAATGCCGTGTGACCCATCGGTGGTCACACCAAATAAAAGAAAAAATTATGTTGCATCAGCGCAAGGATAATGCAACAACAGCATCGCCATCAATAAAGTTTAAGAAAAATGTTTTAAGCCCAATGGAATCTCAATAATGGTCACCAAAACAAAAAATGTACGTCGGCAGCCAACATGTTAAGCAAGATTAATATGACAAAATTATGTTGTTGCTGACCTAATAGACAAATGTTGTCTACATTTTTTTTGCAGGTAGCATTTGTCTATTACGTCAGCAACAACATTATTTTATCATAATGATTTTATTTAAGTGCTTCTAATGTGTCATTACCAATTTTTTGATACTGGTAATTTTTTTAACTGGTGCAATGGCGTAGTGGTTAGAGCATCTGCTTCGCAGTCGATAGACCTTGGGTTCATTTCATAAGTCGAGTCACACTAAAAGGCTTTAAAAAATGATGTTTACAGCTTCCCAGCTAGGCGCTCAGCACAAAAGGAATAATATGGAGGACAAGTCGGCAAGCTTGCTTGTTGTGTCCTTGGGCAAGGCACTTAACGGGACGCCTCCATCTTTATGTGGCAGAAAGGTGGTAGGGCCAAGCGGTCTACCCGTCGTGGTGGCCCAGTCTAACTGAAGACTTGCAAACAGAGCATGAGTTCTTACCCAGTGTAAATACTTCTCGCTGCATAATGCACAGCACGAGAGCTCAAACAACGACGACTAATTATTTTGAATACATATTTATTTCTAATTTGTTTTAATGTAACCATGTAATTTTGATACTCCAACGAGGGCCATGTCATGAGCCGAAAACGTTCAGTTTTAATATAAAACGTTCAACACATATCGACTGCTTATTTTTCTACCTTGTGGTATAGCAAAAGTAAGTCTTTTCTGAAAATTTAAATATTGATCTACTGCTAAGTGTGATTCTTATCAGCCATCTGTCCATAGCTGCATCATATGTTTTGTTTTCGCAACAAAAACTAAATAAAGGGTTTATGAAGTGTGAGCACACAAAGTGAAGTTTTTCGTTGGTGAGTTATCCATTTTGATCAATGCTGTAAATTGAGCTGTCAAAATCATTACATTTTTTTATGTAAAATTCCTATCAAATAATTCAGAGAGATGGCAGTTAAAACTTTTTACTAACAGAACAAAAAAGCTTAAAAGAATAAATCATTTCTTTTGTAAACTTTTTTTGTCGTCAGCAGCTATTAGTTTTCTCACATGTCGAAACAATCAGTACTTTTTAGAAAAATGAATCACAAACAATTTCAACAGAGAAACGTTCAATACGACTTACCCCAAAGTGTTGGTCAATCGAGTTAAGTTTCATGTTTCAATGCTCAGTAGTTTTAAAAAAGTTGAAAAATACACACACACACACACACACACACACACACACTTACAAAAATTTATTGCACGCAAAACTAGATTAACATTTTCCAAGAACAGCCCGAAAACATTATCCTATGCATAAAATTATTGCTCCAATTTTCAATTAATATGTGAATTAACACAAAACTAAATATTCTATTTTTAGAATTTTACCGGAGAAATGGACCTGTTTATTTCAAGAAAACAAATCATGAGGGAACTAAGACTCAATGAGAGCAGCGAACATAAAATCAGAGTTGATTGTGTTGTCACTGAAAACCTCACTTCAATTGTTTACAACTCATCAGCGAAGATGGAATACAAACAAAGCAAAATATTGATCGATGTTCTATCCAAGCCACGAGTTGTGAAGCCAGGCCTTCGCTATCAAGCTTTGGTATTTAAGATTACTTTTTGCTTTAATCAAATTATAGCAACAAAGAGATACCGATCTCAATTTTAGGAAGATGTCGAGAAATTTCCGCATTACATACTGTTTTTAGTCCAACTCTCTTTTTATCTAGGTGAGATATTATTGGGTGGCATACTATCCCTCTCTCTCTCTCTCTCTCTCTATGATCTATCAGTATCAGTATATAGTCATAACTATTTACTTTATATAATATAAGTTATTATATTCATTACTGGTAACGAGGCTAAGTAATTTAGAGCGACCGCTTCGTAGTTGGTAGACCTGCGCTTCATTCCCTAAGTCGAGTCATACCAGAAGACTTTAAAAACAGTATTCATAGCTTCCCCGCTTGGAACTCAGCATAAAAAAGGGATAGTGTGGAGAACAAGCCGGCAAGCTTGCTTGTTGTGTCCTTGGGCAAGGCACTTAACGGGACGCCTTTACCTTTATATGGCAGACAGGTGACCTACCCGCACTTCACCGGGTTACAATTGTGAAGTTGCTAGCCCAGCATGTCGTGAAAGACGACTCTTGAGTACCCACCAGTGGCAGTTTACCTTGTTGGTGGTGGGGCTACCAGTCACTCATGACTGGTTCGAAATGGGCTGCCACCTTTCCCCTAGCTTAATATCAATTAGGTTGACGGCATGAACCTGAAATGCCGTACGTGCTGTACCTCCATCCCAAGGAAGAGGAGGGATAACCAAAACAACAACAACAGCAACAACAGGCTTAGTAATCGAAACGCCGTTTTCAGCATGAATAAATAATCTTGCGTTCAAATCTGATAATGATTAGGCGGCTGTCGCTTGTGAAAAACGCTGTATAAAGACAGTTTTCTTTCTTTTGGCGGTTTCTAAAAAGGAATAAATTTATTAAATACAGCATTAAAATATTTAAGTTCAACAAAGTGGTTTTAAACAATATTGTTCTATGTTTGTGCCACCGTTGCTATCTTGCCAATTTGAGAAATTTTTATGCATATCCTTAATTTTGGAAACTGATACATAAAACCTTTCTTTTGCATCAGCCTATACAAGAAAATCGCTAAAACACTACTAACTTTTCCCTATCAACTTGGCCGAGGGGCAGTATTAAGATTAACCGAGATACACCAATGAGTTCAATGGAATGCAGCCACACCGCCGTTGAATAAAATCGTAGAAAATTATTTTTTGTGACGTGCTGCAAATGGTTTGAAAGGCTCTGTTTATTACCTAAAGAATTGTTAAAATTAAGATAAAAAATTTGTTTTGAAATAGCGCACCAATTATTGTGTAACCACTTTCCGTTATCGAATGAAATAAATCTTAGTGCTAAGATAATTAAAAGTCTGAAAAAATGAAATTACAAGAAGCGTATAAATATTACTAGCTCAATGATCCTTATTGTGCAATAGTACATCTGGCTTGAGCGAAATTGATTTACCTCAATCAAAACATTTTGATTTATGATACTTAACTTCATGATGAATTTTTAGACGTGTTTTATTTCCGCTGATTTTACTGTTTAGGTAAAAGTTTCTGATCGAGAGTGGGGCACTCTGTTGGAACAAGACAGACGAAAGAACAATTTAGTAGTATTTGTTAACTACAAGTACGTTTATTTTTTAGTAGTTATTTTTTAGTACTTTGTTGAAAATATCTGATAACCTATGTGTGAATAACGAAAGAGCATTGGCTATATTTTAACATAAAGCTTGGTAAAAATAATCTGCTCATAATATTACGTTAATAGTGGTAACAATATGCTCGGAAAGAGAAAAAATATAAAAGAGTAGAATGAGTACATAAATACAAGGCTTGGGTGCTGCACCCCCTAGAACGCTATCTCGCGCTCTGTCAAAGAGTACAGGAGGTTTAAATTTAGCTAATAGTTATTTATGAATAGGTTGGTCATAAAAATCTGTCTTTCAATGTTTTACGCATTCGAACTGAGCTAAAAAACCGAAAGAAGTTTTGGCTCTTCGTTCAATTTCTATTATTTCGCACATAGGAATTGAACATCTCCGCTGCTTATTTTGTGCACCAACGCCGAGATTTTTCTTTTATTATTTGAAAGGAATGTTGTTTTCCTTGCATTCACGCTCATAATCATGATTCTTTGCTTTTTGTTGAAGATTTTAATCCACAGTATTCAAGCAGAGCTCAAATAACTGCTCAATAGAATATTGATACCCCGTTTGTGAAAATGGGTCAAACTATATTCCTTTGGGTAATTTTTCTCATAGCGTAAAATGATAAAGCAATGCCCTTCAACCATTCCCACCTTTCCTGTAATTCAAATTTCATTTGGTAACTATTATATTACGATAATAATTGAGGTTAAATACACTTATTATACGACTGAATTTTAAAATGTATTTTTTCAAATGTCTGTTTAAAGCTATCAACAGCTTCAGCAACTCAACCGCAACAACTCCACGAAACAATCCCAACCACTAACCTTGGTTTATGATGTTCCTCCCAGCGGTATCGTTCCCATTGACATTAAAATCAAGAATGATTCCTTTGAGTCAATGTTGTTAAGAGTAAGACGAATAGTTTATACGTTAGATTTTGTGTTTTTTGAAGAAAGGGCAACTAATTTTTCTAAAAGTTGATTGTTGGTGGTCACCAAACAAAACTTCTAAAGTTTTTTTTACTTCCAAGAGTTGGTTAAAAGTAATCGGCATTTATTTTTTCAGCCCAAATAATTGACGTTACTATTTCCAAATGTACCATTAGTAGTAAACCATTTTTTCAATGCAACTGTTGCCCTGAATGCTTTATGTTAAATACGAATTATGAGCATGGGATTTTTAATAGATATGTACAAATGAAACAGCTTCGATATATCCCAACTTAACCCAATGGAATGTTTCCAAAGCTCTTTCCCCATCACATTCCTTCATTCAAATTCTTCCACTTGAAAATGCGGCTGTCGGTGAAGTTGATGTCGGAAAACTGGTCAAATTTAACGTTAGCACCAACAAACCAGTCAAAGAAGTTCAGCTTATGGTAAGTAATCGAATATTATATTATAATGATATGTTTTAAAACGCTTCAAGATAACTAAGTTGTCTTTTGGTCATAAATCTTAAATTGAATTTAAATTATTTAGAACGAATTACAAGTTTTAATTTCAACCAAAAACTTTTTTGAGAACGATAAACAATTGAAAAGAAGAGCTCTCTAAAAAGCCAAATTCTTATAGCAGCAAAAGGGGTTATTTTTTAAAGACACCATAATTGATTAATGTTTTGAAAGAAGAGTTTGCCATTGTGCCATACACGATCGCAGACAACAAGCACCCATAGTCATACGAACCATAGCATTAGCTAAATTTTGGAATTTGTCTATTTAGATTTTGAAATTGTACTTTAGCGGCGAAATGTGTTTATAAAAGCAAAATATTTCAATAAATCACCAGCAAGCAATTTTCAGTGTGTATGCGTTGTTCTCCAAACCAAAAGTGGGCCCCTGACGTAGTGGGCTTGCTAACTCATACTTCCCCGAACATCCATAAACTTGGCCGTCTTGCTTCAAAAATATTGTCTAATATAAAATGGAAAACAGATTATCAATCAATTTATTTTTTAAATTCCCTTTTTGATATTTAACAACAGGCCATTTCTCGTGGTTCCGTTTTGTTTTCTCGCACGGTGTCACCGATTGATGCAGAAAGAATGATGTCAAACTTTTCCTTTAATGTGACGTCTCAAATGACACCATCAGTGATTGTGATCGCATCATATGTAACAGACAACAACGAAATTGTAGCTGATTCGATCAAAGTTAACGTTAAGTTACCGCTTGCACACATGGTAAGTTTTATTGATGACTTAACTTAATTTCTGCAGTAGGACATGTTGTGCTGACAAACTATCGATACAGAAATAAACTAATCTACTTAGTTAAGTTACCTTCATTAGCTCAGAGTGGCGTTGACGGAAGGTCCAGAAAGTACCAGCAGTTTTTGAACTTTTCAAGAGCCTTGGGATCAGCTATTGCTCCCTATATCTTCGCAAAAGAAACCCAAGGGTATAAAATTTGATTTTCAATAATTGGTCTTTAACTTGACAAGAGTGATATTGACATCGATTTGAAAATTCTATTTTCAAAAAAATCTGTGACATGAAGACCGCCAACAAGATTACTTTCAAAAGGGATTCACCCTGATAAATTCATTAAGCACAATAAGTCTTGAATATTTGATACCGGGCCAAGGTCAGACCCTCAATCGTCTTGCTAGTGCATTTAAATCGTTTTGTGCTACCATGCATTACCTTTTCCGTCTTGTCAATATAGCAAAACAATTAGCTTAATTTGTCGATATGCCGAGGTGCTTTGCAAACGTTTTTGGTATGTTAAGGGCAACTGGTGCTGCAATCGACTCATATCAGTTTCCTACAGTAAAAGGGGTAATGATAAATGACGTATATTTCACAATTCAACGGTGACAAAACAAAGAATAAGAAAATGAGCCCCTATCGTAAACCACAAATATATTTCAACGAGACGACGAACAAAATTGTTTTAAAATTTTTCCAACACTTCTTTCGATGTGATGTTTTTAAGTAGTAGTAAAAACGCATTATGAGCTAATTTTTTCAGATTTTAGGGTGGCAATTGCCGCAATCGCCTCCTATCTTCGAATCCTTCAGTGAATTCTTGAAATACCAACAGCGTTATACTAAAATTATTTTCGAAAATTTACAAAAATATTTTGCGCAAGTTTTTGCTCAGAAAATTTGTCATATTTTTTTACCAGCCCTCAGTATCTACGGGCAACTTTGCTTCTAAAAAACTGACATTATTCAGCAGGAAAGATGTCGTAAAATGCTTTTTCGATCATGCGCACATTAATCGCACTGCATTGTGCGGCCTCTTCTAGCTTTAAAAAAATTTTAGTTGTTTTTTTTTTGCAGATGATGAAGTTGAACTCAAGTGAAAAATCTGTGGAAGCTGGTTCCAATATCAGTATTAGCATCAACTCCACGGCACCCCACGCTTTGGTTGGATTGCGAGCAGTTGATCACAGCGTGTTGCTTTTGCAATCTAGAAATAACATCTCAAGAGAAAGAGTAAGAACAAACCTCTATTAGCAAATTTTAAAAAATGATGTACGATACAGTTTACAGTTTACATCAAAATTGCAAGGCAGCGGTATAAGTACTAAATATGGAATGTCTACATATGTGTAATATTTCCTAGTTTTTCACATTTCAAATTATTGCTTCATAGCAGAGGCGTACACATAAATTTTTTGAGTGAGTGGCCCGAAAATGTTGTTTTGTGAGTGCCAAAATCATAATGATCCTAGGGAGTTCGGAGGCAGGTCACCCTACCTACCCAGGAACAATTTTGCACAATTACAATCATACATGCACGATATTAGTGCTTCTCAAAACCAATTTGAATGTAATTTTTGTTGGAAAATTGTTTTCTTTTGCCCCTACCACTAGTGGCGCACGGAGGGGTCTCGTCATTTTTTCTTGACACTACAAAAATATAAAAATACTAATAATATGGCTAATACTCTACAGCTTGGACGAAAGATCAGTCAAAATAAGCTTGCCGAAGTTGATTATCGAAAGGTTCATCGAAGTGATTATTTCTTCATTAAGCTTATTATCACAGCACAACAACAAGGACTTGTGACAAAACGCCATTTATTATAGCATAGGTTTAGCACTTAGGTGTCATCTTCATTTTTTGATGTTAATTTCAAAAATGTTTTAAAAATATGAGGTGATAAGGGAAACATTACTAATAGTGCAGTAGGGAAATAACATGTCGACAGTTGAAGCCATGCACTCGAATTATGGGGGCCGCGCACATGAGGTGTTATGATATTTCTTTGATCGCAAGTGCTATTTTGATCAGTGAACGCTAAGTGATTGAACAAAAAGAATTACCAATAACATAAAGCAAATAATGCTTTCCAAGACCTAAGATATTTGAACAAACTCTATCATTGTAAAAGAGGTTAGTTGTTTGATACGGTTTCAAGCATAATGATTGAAAATAATATTTAACTTTTTCTGAGGAAAAACTGGGAAAGGGACGGGCGCATAGGAGCACCCCTTGTACGCCACTGCTACATAGTGCTTCAATAAATATTCTACTCGCAAGCATAATGATTAAATGTAACTATCGTTTACAGCTTGCCTCGCGTCTGCAGCGGCGTAGCGGCCCACGATTCACCAATCTTAATTTACGAATGACCTTTCAGGTTATCAACCAGTTTAGACAGGAATCTAATTATTCCTTTTTGTTATAGGTTATTTTAGATTTACAACAACTCTCTGGAATGAAAAACTTATCAGACTCTGTTTTCCCATTTTCTCAAGGTTCACAATCCAAAGTTGCTAAAAACGTTTTTGAGGTAGGTGGCAATGTCGAGACATGTTACATTAATTTATTAAAAATCCATGGACTCCTCTATGGGATTCAAAAAACAGTAACTACTGAGCTAGTTACTGTTTTTCGAATTTTAGCTAAATTTAAAATACAGTATGTCGCTTTCTGGCCCTTGCGATATCAAATTCCAGCGACGATCACTAATTTTAAAGCTCAAACTGCTTGATCGAAACACGGGTGTTTGCTCGAATGACGTTTTTATATGCTTTGTTACAAGAACATTAGTTGACTCTTTCAACAACATTTCAACAACAACATTAAATACAAGTTAGTTAGAAGTTACAACCACATTAGTTCCAATCGCAACAGGTGTTTCCTTAGTATATGCGTTTGCACAAGGTTCACCTTTCTTCATTGCCGTGCAGAATGACAAGGGGTTCAATGCCAAAACCCTCTTGCTAAAAAGAGCTATCTGGTTTCACCACTATTGCAATTATACCTTGCCTCTGACACTTGTTGTGGTTATATCTTCTTTCATCACCACTGGCAAAGCATTGGTTTACTTCTTGTACTGCTAGCGTTAGGGCTACCGGAACAGGAGGCGAGCACGTACACCAATAGCCACCTCTCCGCACATACCTCAGTGAATTTACATGAAAACCTACCGGCTAACAATATTTTCAAAAAGCCTGGGGATAATTAAACCGGCTCCGCACTAAAGTCAGTCGTTTTAAAGCAAACGTGACAAAGATGGACTAACAACATCTCATTAATGCGAGTTTGACTCTATCCGAAGAACTTCGAAGAACTTCTTGAGTGAATCCTAACCATAAAACCACCTTGCAGCTCTCCGATATCAACAAAAAATATCTACTGTGCAATCTTTTAGGCATTGACTTTTACCTGTCTGCCTCTACGCAGCAGTTGTTTATTATGATAGTTTGCGCGTATGTAGATGATAACTTATCGCCCACATCTCGAAAATTGTTTTTGGTATTATTGCTCTAAACAAGAGTCAGACAAAATCTAAAGATGCATGTATATATAAAACTAAATAAGCCACAGTGTTGTACAACCCTTTTACTCGCTCATTTTTTTTCAGAACGCCGGCATTACCGTACTCAGCAACGCTGTGCTGTATTCTCTTCCATGGCAGCCAAGTAAGAAAAAAATCGAGTGCACTACACAATAATTCAATTGATTAAAAAGTTGTTATTTGCAAAGCTAACTTAGACTAGATCTATAAAAGCAAATGCAGCACCTTGAGGCAATAATTTTTTGCATGAGATAACTAATAAATATAACAAAAAATTTTAAAGTTGTTTTAAACAAGTCTTTTTAATTTTTATTGAAAAAGGACTTGAATTCAATCGTACCACTGATGCAAATATGGAAAACCAGAAACACTCTGTACTTCAGAGAAGACCAGTAGCTACATGGTTGTGGGAATCTGGTGTAACAAAGTAGGTTAAGCATAAATTATATCATGTTTTAAAATTGCATGTAGTAAGGGTTTTAAATCTAGATCCTACAGCATTGGGAAAACTGTTAACATGTACTGAAATAAACCGAATACTTTGCGTTGAAAACGGTCTTTGATTTTTAGAGAAGTTGGTTCAAAGCATCATACCAGATATATACCAATAAAGTAAACAAAAATTCTGAAACAATACTTTCTAAACAACAGCGATGCTGATTTAGAGAGAGCGTTAAAATGGAGTTCTTAAAACTGCAAAGTTAATACCTGGTTGCTCTAAGGTTTTGTTTCCACCAACTGGCGCTTTCTTTTAATTACAAAAATAAATACCATGCTTTCATAAACGCATGGCTAAATGAATTAACATACTTTGATTTTAGATTTAGTGTCTCTGAGAGCAACCTGCTAGATTCTTTGAAAGTATTATTCCTCATTCAGCTTAGTTCTTGAAATAAATAAAACTGCCTTTTTTCTGAGATAAGCTGATTCGGTTTTGGTTTCGAGTTTGCGTTAGAGGGCAGCTGAAAAACCTAAATCTGTGCACTAAACATTTGTTTTAATTCCGTTTACTTTGAAACAGTAACAAACATTTGATAAGTTGCTTACGATTTTAAACTCAAGTTCAAACAAATTTTAGTGACAAAGGAATCGCAGTATTCAATGCTACCGCTCCAGACACAATTACTTCATGGGAGATCAGCGCTTTCTCAATATCAGAGTCACTTGGTCTTGGAATTGCTGATGTTCAGAAGGTGTGGCAATGCGACATAGGCTACTGCTAGACCTCATTTAAGTTTACATATTTTATAAACCTGACAGAATATTTGGAAAAATTGTTACCAGTAGAATATGCAATTAAATATACCGGTTATTTGCGGAGTTTCATTTTTGCTTCAAGTGTGTAAAGCAATTTGGATCAAGCGTTGTTTATTTGCCAGGCGCATTTAGTTAAAATGCCATTAATAGTTTTTTTAAAAACAATAACATTGATTTCACATCATTTTTGAAGTGAATCCTATTAAAAGTGTAAGAGCCATCAGCAAAATCTGGAAGTGTGTACCGTCGCCAAATGCATGTGAGCCACAGCTCCGTCAGATATTTAGACAAAGAATTTCGTTTATAATTCTCAAACATCTTTTGATAACAAGCTATTAACAGGAAAAATTTTTTAAAGATTTTTTTAAAAACATGCTCAAACAAAATATGTAAATCTGACACTTCTCTATACTTTTTTCTAGCTGAGAAATTCTGGATACGCCAATGGTAATAGTAGCTTTCATTCGACCAAGTACATTGCCATAGGTTAAACTTGTCATTAACTTCCATTGATTTTCTGTTTTACAGCTTACAGTGTTCCGCAAATTCTTTGTTACACTCAACTTGCCACTAAAGATTGTTCGAGGAGAGATTATCGTTGTCGAAGCAAACATTTTTAACAACTACGACAGTAATGTGACGGTACGAATTGATTCTCGTAAATGAGATTTTTATTGCTATGTTTGTTATGCTGGTTAATCACAAACTTATCCTATTCCAGAACTCCCGCACCAAAAAATAAAACAATAATAACAACAGAACACTTGTTCAATAGCGAAAACAATATCCATTTTTAAAACACGTTATACTGTGTAAATTGGTATGAAAACTTGTGCTTACCTCATTTGTTTTCCACAAACAATGCGTTGTTATATTAAACATCAACGGTTTTTCAAAGCTCAAATTGAAACTTGATAATTAAGATTCATTGATCTGTTATTACATGCAGGCCAACATTGAATTGAACATTCCCAGAAAATTCGAAGAGGTTACTCTTTTGCGTCCAGGCAATGACAAATCAACAAACGGTCGCCTTCGAAGTGTTCTGATCCCAAGTAGAGGCTTTGCCACAGTTAAATTCCCACTCAGAATGGATGCTCTTGGAGAAGTTCCCATCCAAATAAAGGCCTCTTCACCTTGGGCTGTTGACGTTGCAAAACGACGAGTGTACATCAAGGTAACTGAAATATTACTGCAAGAATGCGTATAAGCAAATTGATTAAATGGAAAATAACGTCATTGCTCATAAAGTTATATCATTGATTTTAGCTCAAGTACTGGCTGGTTGTAATATTTTTATAAAATACCTGAAACCGGTAGCGATGCTAGAAATCCACCCCTGTTTGCGTGAAAAAATGAAAAGTAAAACATGAATCTTCGAACTGATCATTTCAAGATAATTCTAAACTACAAATCCAAGTTATTCTACACATGACTGTTGAATGTGTCTTTTTTAGAAGATAATCAGTGCAGCTTACTCATAACAATAATAATCTAACAGTTTGACACTTTATTCAGCCTAAGGGTATCCAACAATGCTACTCTTCATCTGTCCTTATCAGAAATCCGTCTGAAGGACAACAAGACGAATTGCTCATCAAAATACCCTACGGAGTAGTCAAAGGGTCGGCTAACGCAACTGTTAATATTTACGGTTAGTGAAGTTTTTTACTACACCATTGCAAAGTTCAAGTTATATCAAAAATACAAACCAACTTTATTCATCAACAGTCAAACATGACACTGAAAATTTTTATGATCTTTGCAATTTTTACTGTAAGACCAGAGGCGATCTAATGCTCATGAAAAAGCTTTTGAGAAATATATAGTGTTTGCAATAGCTAGCCAAGCATATTTTATGATGTCATATAATTTTCAGGTGACATTTTGGGAAGTACAATTAGCAACCTTGGCAAGTTGTTGAAGGCACCTAATGGTAGTTGCGAGCAGAACATGTTGAACTTTGCTCCCAATGTCTTTGTGTCACTTTATCTTAGAGCTGTTGGAAACTTTAGCGAAGAAGCAAAAGAAAAGGCTTACCGACAGATCATTGATGGTTACATGAACCAGCTCAGGTAGGCTTGAACATCAAATGAGTAAATTATGCATTGCCAAACTTTATGTAAAAATCTTTTCCACATGTAATTCCTCCGCCTGAGAAACAGTTTTTTGAGAAAAACTTTCATATTTCTAAGTTCAATGCCCAGTTTGAAAGTAGTTCTAATAATACCGCATGGTCATTTCCCAGAATTTAAAATCTGGCGAGAATGGCTTTCTCTAAGCTCTCCGCTTGTGCTTTGCGCATGCAGTAAAGTTTAACAAGGCTGCAGAGAGATATCAGAGTGAGCACCAGTACTTTGAGTCGTAGATACAATCTTACTTTTAAAACGGATGTCGAAAAATCATGTATCCTTCCAATTCAGACAATATTAATGTCGCGATTATGTAGCAATTCTAAATGAATTATTCAACAGTGTAGCCAAAGCAAAAATCACGATACTAAGTTGTTTTATTTGTTAGCGGTACAACTTGCTGCAGGCTATGTTAAAACTAGTGGTGCAGTGGTCTAAATTGCCTAAAAATCTACTTAAGTAGTTTCGAGTCACTGACTTGAAAAAATAAAAGTAAAAGTAAAAATGACCATTTTTACGTAGGTAAAAGTAAAAAGAAATTGCTAATTAAATAGATTAAGTAGCAAAGTAGAAATTAGTTTCATTTTTTGAATAATTTTTCCTGTATTTTTATAAAGCAGTGTTTTTCAATTGAGTTTTCTCGCACTTCGTAATCTGCCAAAAACGATTTGTGAAGATGAAAACCTTTCTGCAAATTTATAACTTACGTATATGGGGTAGGCTATTGCGTCTCTCTGAAAAAAAGTCCGCTCTGGTAGACACCATGTCAGAATTTTATACCACTTCTAATGGACTCTAGCAAGCAATTACCTTAGTTTAGGTCGTTCACCTTGGTTTTATAGAAACGTATACAGTTAGGTTGATTATCCTAGTAGTTATATATTTCTCTGTTAAGCCTATTTGCTTTAGTTTAGAATGTTGTCTTATGTTTTTAATACAATCGTTGTTAATGATTAAAAATTGTTAAAATTTGAGAAATTTTATAAAATCAATATTCTTTTACATCTAAACAAAAACTTGAATTTTATGATATTTAAAATTTAGCGAAAAAGACAAGAGGCAAACGAAGTGGTTAGCTACAAACTTCTGAAAAAATTGGAACAAAATTGTTTAGGTTCTATCACAGGTTCACCTACGACCTTATTTGATTGTTTTATAGACGTCTCAGAATTTTCTATGAATCGGGAGTAGCATATTAAGCGTATGTTAACAATTCGCTGAGGTTATGCTTACGCGATATTTTTTTTGGGAACTCTAGGAACCTCAGCCCAAACCAAATTCTTATGGAATTTTTGAGAGAGCATCTGCCTACTTTGCTCCTCTGGCTACTGCTTTGACAAGAGCAGTAGCTGATATGTGAATAAACTAATATATGCTTGAAAGACAACACAAACTGCAAAAAATTAAACAAAATATCTTTGAAAATGCTTCCGATGATGGATTTATTTCGCTCTTTTGAAGCAATGAAAAAAACAGAGCTTTTTCGAATGGCTCTCACAGGAAGTTACTGCCAGAATGATTAAATCTGTTTGTCATAAATTACCCTACAAACCCCCTTCAACCAGTTCTAAATCTTTTCTCTTACCACTGCATCAAAGATTTTTTACTTTTTTAGAAAATATGCTACACCTTCACTTAGATCCAGCAGCCATCTTTCTCTGTTCACCAATAACCAACTGACAGAACCCATCTAAACCTGTGCTGATATTTTGTGCAACTGTAAATTGGTTCTGCATACCATTTTCCAAGGCATTTTTACCGAGTTGCTACCGGCGCGATGGTGCAGTGGTTAGAGCGTCCACATTGTAGTCGGTAGACCTGGGCTTTATTCCTAAGTCGAGTCATACCAAAAAGACTTTAAAAAATGGTATTCACAGCTTCCCTGGTTGGCGCTCAGCATAAAAAAGGGATAGTGTGGAGAACAAGCCGGCAAGCTTGCTTGTTGTGTCCTTGGGCAAGGCACTTAACGGGACGCCTCCACCTTTATGTGGCAGACAGATGGCCCTCCCGTACTTCACCGGATTATAATTGTGAAGTTGCTAACCCAGCATGTCGTGAAAGGCGACTCTTGGGTACCCACCAGTGGCAGTCCGCTGTGTTGGTGGTGGGGCTACCAGTCACTCATGACTGGTTCGAAATGGGCTGCCATCTTTCCTCTAGCTTAATATCAATTAGATTGACGGCATGAACCTGAATTACCGTTCATGCCGTACCTCCATCCCAAGGAAGAGGAGGGGTAAACACAAACAAACAAGTTGCTAACCGCAGTTACTACCTCTGTTGAATTCAGTTTCAACAATACAAACTTACATACAGATTGACAATGTTGCGACGGGCTTGCCACTTGGACCAGCTTTTGCCAATATAATTGGTGGAGGCTAAGAGAAGAAATTGTTTTGGCGAACAAGGAAACCCTTCCAGTATTTCTGGTACGTTAATGACAACTTTGCCGTCTTCAACAATGAATCCGATTGTAACTGTGTTGTTACGGCACTAAACTTTTTACATCCTTGCTAAACCTCCATTTCTAAAAAATAAGCTGGCGTCAAACATTTCTTTTCTAGGCGTGCTGGTAGAGAAAGCTGACTCAAAATTCTTTTCCTCCGTGCATCGAAATTCGACTTTTATTAAGCAATAAGCATGATGGAATTCTCTTGTCCCGAAAAAGGAAGACAAAACTCATTGAAATTTTAGTGCAGAATACTTTGTTTTTTTGCTCCAAATCCAGATTATTACAAAAGCTGGACAACATTAAACTATTCTTCGAAAATATGGCTTTCCAGGCATTGTTAGTTAAGTAAGTATGATCACAGTCATTGCCAAATTTAAGCTTAGTACTCCAAAAAAGAAGGTATCCAAAAATGCTCTATCCATCAGAGACTTCCATAAATTGAAAATACTTCTCATAAATTCTTGAAGCAAATCAAAACTACGATAAGTACTTTCTACACAGCAGCTAAACCTCGGATATTTTCAATCAAATCTATATTAGTTGCTATCCACATGGATGCCATCTCTCAACCGAAGTAATGTGATATATGACTGGGAATTTCGCTGCGACTGCCGGTACATTGCCCGCGCATCTCAAAGAAAACTGGACAGAATCAAGCAACAAGTATCCAAATTAATTAAACTTGGCAAAAAAAAGAAAAACAACTTCTACCCCTTTTCCCAGACTGCAACTAGACAATTGCACAGTACCTACAAAAAACCAGGACTTTGTCGCCACCTACAATGACAATCAATTTTCAGTGTTGTAGATCGTTGTTCTATTAAGCCATCTTGAAAGCAATCTTCTTCAAAAACAAAAACAAGCTGTAATAAATACCCAAAAGAAATTGTCCGCGCACTGCAATTGGTTTACTCGCAGCAGGGATTACTGACGCTGACAAAACGCACACTTTTGACAGCCCCGCCTACGATAAAAAGCGACGCTTTTTTTTTCTCTGCCTTATTCTGGCAACAGCATCTGACAAGAGCCACACCAACAACGTTCCAGTTTTTATTCGTTAACTCATAGGCCTGATTGTTGAAGCAAATAAAGAAGGTCGTTAGGTCTAGTATTAGCTTCTTTTGTCGTTTGAGTATGAGTTTTTAAATAACCTTAAACTTTTGGCACTTGATTTTTATGGGTCATGATACGTTTATTAATCGAACCAGCTGTAGTCGATGATCAAAGGAAAATAATCGAGTTTCAGAATTTTATTACCCGTAGATGAATTCTCACCACATCATTCTATAAGTCTACGCGCGGTGCAAGAAAGCAAAATATCGCATGCGCTTCTTACCAATACATGACTAATTTTGATGAATTTGAAATCACCATGGAAAGGCGATTAATGGCGGTGCGGTTGATTAAACGTATGCTTAGCTTCGAATAAAAACAAGCGATTACTTTACAAACGAAATACGAAACTGCAAAAAATACAGAAGGTATGTGGGGGAAAGACACAAAGTATATTGATAGTCCTCTGAAGCTTTATTCGAAGCAATTTTCAGTGGAATCACTAAACAATTCTTCAAAAATTAAACGCTAAAGGATATTCAAACTTACTTTTGGCGCCAAAAACTTTTTTGAATCAAAAGAAATGAAATACAACCCATTGATAATAGCTTTATACTGCCTAGATTGTTTTTAACGATAGTAAGGATACTAGTTGATTTTCAAACTGCAAACTGTACATTGTCTTCTTCAATAAATGATTTGCAAAAAATACAAATTTGATTTTGAAGCTATTTTTGTGCAAGAACAGGCAACTGCATTCCAATTCCTCAGGCATCAAAATTTTAGCATCTGCTTTAGTAAAAGTTATGACTAATCAAGTAGGGTTTCTTCCCATTTAATCTACTAATATAATAAATTAAATTTCTTAAGTAAATAGCACATTACTAAAAAACTAAGCAGCTTGTTTTAGAGGAACTACTTTTTTACAGATTAAATCTGACCAACAGTGACGAAATCAGCTCATCTTGCAATGTGTCTGTTTGTAAAAATTGTTTACAACATATACATCATGCATCAAAAAGTATAATTGGAGCTATTTCCAGATCTTATAATATCCAATTTGTTAACAACACGACTTATTAATTCTATTGTGACCCTATTAATATAGGCGCGCACATGTTGATTGAGCTACGCGTTCAGAGTTCACGTTCTTTTGCCGACATAAGACACAAAATACCCTTTCCTTTACAATGTTGTTCTGGATAAAAATTTGTTTTAATTAAACTGTCATCACTTTATTCAACCAAATTTAATTTTCTGTATTTTATAAAGCCATTCCAGAACCAGCTTATGACGCCATTTTAACCTCATCAAATCAAATGATCTTTATATACATTTCAAAAAAAAAGAAATCTCATAATAAAAGTTTTTTTCAAAAAATAGCAAAAATTTTTAAGAAAAGGGGTAAGAAAAAATACTGCAGATGGCATATATTTCCATTACAACGTGGGAAAAAGCTAGAGTAACACCTTGATATACTGTAATCATTTCATTGAATCACCACACAACTACAGCTGTTATAGCTTCATTTCTAAAGAGAAAATTACCACGCAGTTTTTAATCTTCTTTTATGCTGACTCTATAAGAAAGCAATGGAAATAGTCATTTTATTTATAAACATAAAGCATCGCTTTATAAGACATCATTTCAATCAAAACACAAACTAAGTTAGTGTTTTTAAAAAAATAGGGCTAATTGAAATGACTTGCCAACATTCGGTCAAAAATATTGCTGTCAGAGTCTATTTCAACAAAAAAGTCGAATGTTTAGATACTACGTCTATTTTCATCGTGGGTACGGCTTAAATTGTTACTGATAATGAGATCTTGAATTAGAAAACTGAAGTTCTGGAAATGGCGCAATGGCATGACCAACACTAGCAGGTTCATTTCAACTCGTAGTGATAACACCTGGAAAACATGTGAGCCATGGCGTAAAAAGCCTTACTGATTGTGGCTTTGGATAGCCTGTTCCAAAACGAGTAAGCTCAGACAAAATTCAAGAGTTAAATTCCAGCAAGCAAATTGGAGTGATATTCCATCGCTACTCAGCCTGCAAAAACATAAGTGAACAATGGGCTCTTTATATATTTGTGATGACTTTTTCTGTTGTGTGAAAAAGAAATGTACGTTAAGTAAGCTATAACCTGCCTTTCATAGGTCTTAGCACCAGCTAGCTAGCGGTATTCACTGCTGAGCCTGATGATCATAGAATATTTTGACATTTTTTGTTGACTTATATCAAATGATATTAATTCGTTGCAGATGCAAGCATGCTGATGGATCATTTAGTGCTTTTGGAGACAGGGATGTTCATGGAAGCACATGGTTGACGGCATTTGTTGCCCATTGTTTTTCGTACGCTCGTGATTTGAAGAAAGAACTGATCCAAAAATCTGTAATAGACAATGCTACTCGATTCCTTCTCGGACAACAAAAAGAAGACGGCTCATTTGAAGAAAAAGGTCAAGTTATTTGCCAAGACCTGCAGGTACAAAATTTAAACAATATTTTAAGTATGTTTGTACAAACAATGAATTGGCATCTTCAACCACAGCAGGGGTCACCAACCTTTTAGAACTACGAACTACTTTTCGGATACTGATCACGTGGTTATCAGTTGGTATTTCTGCTCTAAAGCAACAGAAAAGATCTATGTTCTTTTGGGGGATCAAGTGGCAACTCAGCGATTAGAGCAATTATTGCACCTAGGTTTTACGCTTTCCAAAGCATAATTGGGATAAGAAACTTTTTTTCTTTAAAGATCTGCCGTCGACTTTCTATCATACTTTGAAAAATTTTTAAAACAGGCTGACGGGCAACTGATAATGTCTCCACGGGCTACCTGACACCCATGAACATACGGCTGGTGATCCCTTATCTAGAGTCAGTTAAGATTTTGCCACAGAAAAAAGTATTGAATGAAAGAGTACAAGTATTAGCCTCAACATGCTTTTTGAAAACTTCTCAAAACTTTTTGAATAACGTTTCTGTCGATATAAAGCACCACATTTCATCAAAGTTAATCACAGATTGAACTAATTTTTTATCTGTTTAATATTTGAATTGAGGTTATTTAATCGGTTCCATTTTTTTGATAAATTGTGTCATTTGTATAGTTAATTTCACAAACTATTTATTTGAGTTTTGCAACTTTTGATCCAAGCTCGAAAAGACAGATTTTTTCATTTGCCGTATTTACTTGCATCGCTTACAAAAGTGTCAAGTGCTTATCGATACAATAAGCAAAGTTTACTGAAATTTATTATTTAGGCTGGTATCAACAGTCCAACCACTGTGACTGCCTTTGTGTTGATTACCTTAAGTAAACTGCAGTCGGAGAATCCTTTGGATGCAGTAAGTGTGCTTGCTATGTTTAAAAACCAAGTCTGTTAAAGCTGGAGGTTAGTTTATATGAATTTAAAACAGTTTTCGTTATTGTTGGAAAGAAGGCGTAGAAAATGAATTATAACTACTGGTTGAAGAGATGGAATTCTTAAAAGGTTTTGAATGTAGACCCGTTTCATAACGAAAATCATTTCATATTCTTTAGATAAACCTTCAAATAAAATTCTTTTTCTTCTCATACTTTTGCTTCATGGCTCCTTGGAATATTTCTGTTCATGTGTCAAATCCTACTGCTAGCCATCCTAGGGATTTCGAAATATTTAAAAAACAACTGTTTACCACAATCTTACAACATATCGTTGAACCTCTGAAAATTTCTAAGCATGAGCTGTCAAAATCATTTTAGCCTTTTTCTATTTTCCTGATACTTCATAAATTTTTAGCTCAAATTTTTAATTAGATACCAGAAACCATAAAAACAAAATATCGATTTTTGAAGAGCACCAAATCAAACAGGTCATTTTTTGATCAAATCGTCTTTTATGGTTCTCAGTTTTAAAAAAGGAGCTACATCATTTATATACCCGAATTTAGCAAAATTCTCGACAACTGCTCATTCACCTTTCAGAAACTTCATATTGCCGTTCAAAATGCTAAAAGGTATCTTGAACGTTCTATTTCTAAAATTGAATCGGATACATATGCTCTGTCTTTGGTATCGTACGCTCTTACTCTTTGTGGAAGTCGCAGAGCTGAAGAAGTTGGTCGACGATTGGATGCTCTTGCAATTAAAACACCAAGTAACTTTATTCTGATATATACAATAGAACATACTAGCAGTCGGAAGCATTAAATCTGACCACCAGTTTTAAAGCAAATATTGTTCTGTGCTAATCGTTTTTTAAATAATATGAAAATGGCGTTTAAAAAAATTGAATTAGAACATGTGTCATTAAATGTTTTGGTAATAGAACGTTGAATAAATAAATCGAGAGCTTAAATAGGCGAGCTATCACAATCCTTTGTGTTGCAGATGGATTCAAATTTTGGAAAAACCGAACTGAAGAACCATCCACGTATTTACCTCGCTTCGCTACACCTTACATACAAGCTACGCCTAACCAAATTGATACTGCTGCTTACGCACTTTTGCGTTTTGCAGAAAATAACGCTACGAATAAAGCCTTGCCTGTCTTGAAGTGGATAATTTCAAAACAAAATGAATTGGGAGGATATTTATCGACCCATGTAAGTGTATATTTTATCATATTGACAATGCAGTTTGCAAAGATTTATTTAGAAAATATAAGAGAGATTAAGAGTTACAAAAACATCAATTCATGAAGTTTCTCCATTGTGGTACTTGAGACGTTTAAAAACTCAATTACTTATGTAAATTTCATCTAAAAGTAATGGCTAAATATAGCTCTATTACAAAGAATAATTGCATAAATATGATTATCTATGTTGTTTTATAGGACACAGTCTTTGCTGTTCAAGCCCTTGCAAAGGTTGCTCCTTTGTTTGCACATGAACAAAATCTTTCGACCACACTTACTCACAGCGTGGATGACTCATTTGCTTATGACCTTTCTATCCATGAGAAAAACTGTTCTGTCAACAAATCAGTACAGGTTTGTAAAAGCATTTTTTGATGAAATGATAACCGTTAGATCGTTTGTTTTTACATTTTGGAATTGTTTTGATACATAGTGGCATAAAGTCCCATAACCAGATGCGATGTTTCCCAATGCACAATTTTTTCAGTTTGAGTTTTGAGTCAAATCTTAAAACAAAGCATGTAATTTTGGGCAGTATTTTTATGAAAAACCCCCTTCTTAAACCCTATTCTCTCAATCCAAAATAAAATAAATATAGCAACTCAATCTTTTACCTCACTTTTTACGGTTATTTTAAAAGATGATGAGAAAAAATTATGCGGTTCCAGGTAACTCCAATTAATGGAACGGTTAAAGTATCAAGCCAAGGAGTTGGAATCGCAGTTGCACAGTTGTCCGTTTGTTACAATACTCCCGAAACTCCTTATAATCATGAATCTTTCACTTGTCGCAACGTCAGTCTGAAAAAGGAAGACAAAGCCTTATCGAATATATCCATGGAATTCTGCTGCTCGTAAGTTATAGCTAGTTTCTTCGATACGGATGGGATCCCCGTACCAAAGTGATAGCATGCGCTGCGCGTGTGATGTGTGCGAAGGAATTTGTAATAGATTGATACTAAATTTTTCATATTATTGCAAATACGGGATTTTGGTTTTTGATCATGACGGGACAGGCCCTGCTGATGAGTCCAAAAGGACGAAACGCATCCAGGGATGGTCTCGTCAAATTGTGGGGGGCTTTTCATTATTTGCAATACTATTACACTGTGAAATAACCACTTCACTCGTATGAACATGCATATAAAGCGCGTAGATTGCCTTTGTAACTCAATAAATCAATGTATGATACGGTTATGGTGATCACGTGCTATGTTCATAGAGGTAAGGGTTTCAAATAGATCTCGTTTACTATAAACTCTTTGAGTGGTATACTGCATTTCATTAGATGGTAACGTATTTCATTAGATGGTAACGTACATCATCTGGAAAAGGACAAGGTTTTGAAATTTTTTTAGCAGTTAAAACTCCGAAATAAGCAATGTTTGCATGCTTTGATCAAAATGGCATAGTGTAACGCATTTGGAGAGCTTTGGTGATGGTTTTTTACTTGCTAATACTTCTCACCAAAATTGATTGAAATTTTTGACAGAATATGTTTGTACGACAGCGATATGCGATTACCGCCACACATGTAGTTGTAGCAAGATTATACTAGTACCATTGCAACAAATTAGCTTTTGATACCTCAATGATGCCCGATTTAACACTAAAACTGCGATTGAGCCTAATTCTAAATTTAAAAAAACAAAATTTAAATACAAAGTTGTTTGGTAACTAATTGGTAATCGAACTTCTTGCTGGTTACGCAACTGATCTGCTTCTGTTCATAAGCTGTCACAAACTTATCATGCATTAGCTAACGGTTATTTACGCAATATTTCTAGATTGAACAAAAGGCGTCATTCAACAGGAATGTTCTTGATTGAAGTTGGTCTTCTTAATGGTTACACTGTTGATGTGCTCCAAGAAGAACAAAGAAATCCAATGGCAAAATTGATTGAATTGAGTGAAAACAGTGTTAACTTTTATTACGATCAAGTATGTTGACATTTTCATTTGGAAAGCACTGCTGATTACAAGAAAGTTGATTTGAGACATTTTTTCGTTGAAAACATGGGAAACATCTGAAAAAAGATAGCATGCAACACATTGCACTGGTTGGCATGAAAGAACCTTTAAAATTTTTATCTTGTAAGCAGGAGATCGACTCACGATTCTCAAATCTCATCACAAAAATTTTGAAAAATCTGACCAAATCCTTTTTTACTGTGCTCGATTTTTGATTTCGAAGATTTACGGCTGATTTACCATGATTTTGTTTCAGTTGCACCCTGGTGACACACAGTGCATTAATGTTCAGCTTTTAAAGGATGCTAATGTTGGTAAATTACAGCCAGCGACTGTTAAAGCATTTGAATATTGCAGACCAGGTAAGAAGTATAACTTGATATTTTTTGCAGATTGTTTTATACTTCAAAACTTAATTTAGAAAATGCAGTTTATCGAATGTACAATCTCGAAGAATTGAGCGTGAAAGGTCCATGTGCTACTTGCGGATATGAATGCACTGGATGTCCAGGTTAGTATAAAATATAAAAAGAACACTTGTGCGGGGCATGAGTAGATTTGAGAGCTTGAAATGAAAAAAAGTATATTATTTGACAAAAATCGCTCTTCCAATGACTTGGATCGAAGACCTTATTATGACGAGAACTTTATTTGCAGCTTTCTATTGGAGTATCCTGTTCAGTTATCTTTTAGCTCGATTTTGTTCTGTTTCAGCTCCTGTGTTATCTGATTGGAAACAATGGACCGATTGCGTCGAGTTTTGCCAACTTGAAAACTCCACTCGAGTAAAAGATTGCATTGACCCCAGTTTGAAGGAAAGAATTGAAATGCACAGATGCGGTCTCGCAGCATCACCGACACAGATTAGAAGCTGTGCAAAAGATTTTAGATGTCCTAGTAAGTTAAATTTTTCACACAGTAAATGTGTTTGAACATAATTAGCCTAGTTTAACAAAGTTAACTATTACTTGACAACTTTAAAGTCTGGCCGATTTCAATGCTTGCTTATAGAAATTAACTGGTATGAAAAAATGTTTATTAAAACAGTTATTGTTTTAACAATTTAAAACGATTTGAATGAATTAGGAAATATTCCTAAAAAACCGTTTTGATCAAAATTTGGAATTGAACCACTTCAGATACAAAATAACTTTTTGGTAATAACAAGCCGGTTTGATATAATGACCGCTATATGTACGCATAGAACTGATAACAATTTTATTTTGTACTTAGACGTTTCGGATGGTTTGTGGAACGAAATGCCTTTAAGCTACCCGCAAAAATATAATAGATCGCATCCATGCCAAGTAATTGGTCTGCAGAGAAGTCCAATGACTGTGATTCCAGGTAAATTATTAACTCATGAACTTGCTCAGAAGATTTGATAATGTTTCGTTGAAATTCTGATATTTAAAATATCTTTAATTCTTGAGTATATTGCATCTAAACTGATAGTGATTTCATTATACCACAGTACCTACAACATCATTTTTAATCGACGTAAAGTTTATATATACAAGTATTTAGCATTGATTTATTTTAAGCACAAACAATTTACACATTGTGAGTGATATTGTCGTGTCATCTCAAACTATTGCATTCCGACTTGCTGAAGTTTTCAGTTTCAAAGATTTTTGTGTTTTGTAGGCACAACATTGAATGGACGGGATAGTTACATCCGTTGCAACATCAGCCTCCTAGGTAAAAACACCACCTTGGATATAAGAGAACCAGAACTGATTGAGGAAGAAGATCTATTGCTGGACTGGGATATGGATATGAGCCCAGAATCAGAAACAATCAAGCCCTCACCATCTCCAAAGCTAGGCTTCACTGTCTCCTTTTTGATCAAACTTAACTTTTACGAACCGGTCAACGCAACCACCTTGTTTGCGATCGGAAAAGCCGATGAAGTTCCTCTGATCAAACTTGAAAAGCCTACAATGTAAGCAGAAAATGTCTTTTCAAAAAATGCAACAGTCAACGCAGTTTTTAGGACAAAGAAGATGATTGTAGATTCTTTGACATATTTGAAGAAACTTGCTTTCCTGACGCTTGCATATTTATCAAATAAAAGTTTTATGATTCTAATTTAAAATTTGCCACAAAAAATTTCTAAATGGATCTTTGGCAAAAGAAATCTTGATTAAGTATAGTAATCAGTTGTTTACAGGGATAAGAATAGCAATGAATACCCTCCAGTTGACTTGAAATGCACTATTTTCAGCAAACTAATTTGCGACATTTTGCAGTCATTTTTAGCTTTGAAACTAGTCTTTTCACAATATTAAATTTAGGTGTATTTCTTTTCCCCCAAAAGAGACTTTTAAATATTTTACTGTTGTAAAAGCTCATTGCTTGCTCTTGTTCATGACTTGTTAATATAATGTTTGAAAGGTTTCTGCTTGATGCTGTCCCATAAAAATGTTCTCTAAAACCTTGCTGACATTCTAAGAGCTAGCTATTCCGCCAATTATTCATTACAATAGCGACTCAGACACCCCAAAATATCAAATTTAAAAACCTCCCAAAAAAGTGTCTAATCAAACCTTTTTCTCTTGAAATACATACTGACCATTGAAAGTTTTTGTCCAAAGTTTCTTTAGTAGCAGATATACGACATTGCTTGATGATGTGCTTTTGTTGTTGCAGGGGACGCAATTTGACTTTATCTGTTGCCGTGGGAAACAAGAGAGATCATTGTGAAAACATCTCTCTCAGGTTTGTTTAAAAAATTGTTTTATAATAGGTATTATCAGTAAAAAAGTTGTTAAAATTAGCTACTCACAATAAATTATAGGGGTTTAAAATATTTTTCGATTGTTAACTCATCAAAGAAAATCTTGTCGGTTTTAACTCTTCATCACAAAAAAAATTGAAATTTTGTGGAAATCGAGATTTTATCGAAAAACTTGAGTTCTGTTGATAACATCATTTCTACTTAGTGTAGGTCAAAAACCCAGTCAACAACAATTCTTTCTTAGAACTAGTCAAATATTTCTAATCAAGTTGTTTATTTATCATGGAAAAATAAGTGTGTAAATGTGTTATGGTAGTTTTCCAGAGTGTTACGAGCAGCACTTTGTTATTGATAATCCATTTTTCAGTGCCATTCCACTTGGTAATTGGACCCACGTGGTTGCAATGTGGGACGAAGAAAATGGTTGCCAAGTGTGGGTGAATGGTGTTAAAGTTGGTCATCCAAGATTCTCCACGATTAGACATGAACGGCCAATGCCAAGTGACATTGAATTATTCCTCGGAAGAAGCACAATGAATAACACACGTGGCCAAGGTCAGTGAATATGGTTTTCGTTACTGGCTATAGAATCACATAACGCCAAAAATCAAGTTAAATAAATAAGCTTTACGTAACGTGATGAAATAAATTTTGCAACAATTTCTTTCCGCCTTAATAGTACCGTCCCCCTTCAGAAACAATTCCATTTTTACATACGTTTTAGCGCTTTTTATAACCAAATAGCCATTCATTTTAAACTTTGACCTAATTTGCTGTGCATGTCTGGAAAGAATCAGTGGAAAATGTAATTGGCTGTAAAAGACGTGATGCAATGTCGAAAAACGTACATGTTCGAATTTATGATGAGGTTTTTTTTTATGACAGGACTTGTGTCAGGATCCTACTCCGCTCTCAATGTGTGGTTCAATAGAATCCCAATGAAAGAAGTTGAAAGCTTATGCAAGTTCTACCAAGAATTCTTAAAGTTCTCTGGTCCTGAACCTCTGCTTTCTGCTCGCCATCTCCGAGGTTTCGTACCAGCGCCAGCCAAAATGTGCTTCAACAAGCCAGCCTTCCTGTCGCGTCTTTATGCGAGAGATGCTTTCTGCCAATAAGCGCCACCGTTTTCTCTTGGATTAATTTTTTTCATTCGCAAACATCATCATCATCATCGTTTTTGCCATTCAATTTAAATTATCAGGTCAAGGATACAAAAACAGTCTCACCCTTGCATTAATTTCTTTAGCAGTATAGTGTACAAATTCATTTACGTTTAAAATGAATTCAAAAATAGAAATAGTTTGTGGTTTGCTAAATACAGACTGTTTTTGCAGAATTTTGAAATTTAATTTGAATGGAACTTCACAATAAAACGATTGTTGCCATCAGTAGGAAGTGTTATCTGGTATCTAAAAGGCTACCGCTTTAAATTGATTAGGACTTAAATTGAAATCCAATAAATGCAATGCCAGGAAAGGTACAGAAGAATTACATTTGGGGACTAAACCCCTGAGGAGTCAATTTTAGAAAGAAATTTTATGTTTTTCGGAAAAAGTTTTGTTTAGTTGATTTCCGAAAATTTTGTTAATAACTTTTGATTGTATACTGTAGTAAGGCTTTTTCTTATTTAAAAAATCACGTTGATGCTATTTTGCTGTAATAGCGCGCAACTTTAACCCAATATGTGATTTGAGTATCGTCTGTATTAGAAGATCCATCGTAATGCCGTTATTAATTTTATCTTGCTTTTCCTCATTTACAAACAACCATTTATATCATCCAAGTTTTTAGAAAAGAAAGTTTTGTTGTTAAATTGGATCACATGAAGTAGTGCTTGTTTCAGAAAGTTTTCGATGAATCGGCGGTTTTAGAATTGGTGCAGAGTCAATCGTTTAAATGCCTCAAAATGTGACAATCATCACTTATTTAATCGTCTATCTAACTTCAAAACGGAGTGTGTTCCGCTAACTTTAATGTCTTGCTAATATTGGTACTCCACTGCCTAATTGATTCGTTATACCGCTATTGAGTTTAAGTGCTTTTGTGAGAGAAGCTTGCCAGTTGTTTTATTGTGTGTCTATCTGCCGACATTTGCTGTAATGTTGTCAAATATAGATTTTCATCACCAACGTTGCATTGGAAAAAAATTTTTTGAAAGCAAAATATACAAGACAGATAAAAGGTTAATTAAATTGATTGCGCCTTTTTCCAGTCAAATTATATTTACTTTATGATGATAAAATGTCAGCTACAAAGTTTATTTATTTTCCGCACTAGGAAAAGTTTTAATGGTTATATGTAGGACGATTTGTGCTTACACTTGCTCAAAAATACCAATGCTGCTTCTGTATTTTAATACCAAATATTGCAATCAGGCAGGGAAATAGCTGTGAAATACCTTTCTCACCTGTATTAGCGCGCAGTGCTTGGAAAACATTTTGCTTTCAATCGTCAGTTTTGTTTCTAGTTGGTCTCGGGTATCATATGAATTGAGCATAGATTCTTCAAAACAAAGGTTGCATCATCTACACTCTACAGTTTGTTACAATCACAAATAAAAGGACGCTAACCGAATTGGAAAAATATCAATCTCCGACGTTTATTTTTTACTTTTCTCGCAATCTTGGTTGGCTAATTTTAGTTGCTTTTATTTTGCACAATTAGCGTGAGATGTAAATTTTTAAAAAAGAGACAAAATTTTAGAAACCAGACATAAGTTTCCGCTCCAACAAAAACTTAAAATATTGTATTAGTTTTGATTTTGTGATAATTCCTTTTTTAGACCTCCTAGCAAGAGGTTGTTTTGAGGAGAGTTTGCGGCAACTCTATACGCTTTCCCGCTTTGTTTTCTGCTAGAGCGTTTGATAGTATAATAAGTCTAGCAACCGTAGTGTTCCTACTTCATCTTCCAGGATGTAATGTTAACTTAGTTCTGTGGCAAACTTGAAGACAAAATCTTGTGTTGTAACCTGGCTACATATTTGTTTTTTATTGAGCGCAAATGCACTGATGCGTGCCAGTTTCAAAGCGTGGTGGAAAACAGCAACGAGTTACCGACGGGTGTCTGCTGTAACAAAATACTGCCAGGGCACTTGATTAGTTACGTCAACACCATGTTTGGTCTTGTAATAAAATTCCACTTTCTTTGGTTTCTTTTTCTCAGATACGCCAAGTCCATCGGACATACGCAAATAACTAAGAATGCAAACAATTGCCTTGAATTTACACTGATACACAATCTAAGCTAACATATTGCAGCCTTCACAAGCATATTAGAGTAACGTTGCTGCGCTCATTTTAAAGATTTAGGCAGTCTAACCTTGTTTACAGTTCCGATAAGAAAGTTTTTTTCTTTTTCAACTCTAAAGTAGGCAAAAACGACGAGATATGATTAATTGTTGAAACATTTCTCTCTTTACTCATGAATAGTTCTAATGAGATTTTAGACAACGTTCTCACTAAGCCGCTAGGTGGATGAACGTGACCCCCTTTTTACCCAGCATGAAATGGCATTGAAGATATACTTCGATTCCGCGTCAACCGCTACCAAGAACTCTACGCCAAACTTGTCTGGTAGATTAGACATATACGCTACTGGGTGTGCCTACAACAAACATTAATCGCAACAGCTGTTCATGAATTGTAGTATTTTCTCCACGTCCGCTAACTGATGCTGTTGTTTACAAATCTATTCCAAATATCCGAGATAAGAGCGAATTTGTCAGTTGGCAAGCGTGCTACACAAATAGAAGCGCAGAAAACACAAAATCTCAGCACAACTTTTCTCGACACACTTTATAAAAAATAATATGACTCATTCTTTATTTTAAAAATTGTAAAGAATAAAGTTCTTATCTCGATAAGTTTCTTGTACACATAGCAGTGTAATAAATGCTTTCCAATCACAAAGTGAAACCTCCTTGTTTTCATTGCCTAAGACTGTTCAAGCCTTAACATTGGTACACTGCTGAATGTGTTTAAGCTTATGGTTATAAAGTAGAACTTAAAAAGCACCTGAAACATAGTCTGCCATTTCAAGGGCAAAGCGATAGAACTTGCCGTTCAGTTAGGACATTCTGAGATGCGTGTCTTTTTCGTGCTTCTACACTGAGTTCCATAAATTTTTAATTTCTGCTGTCTCTTGCTGTTTGGTGAGAGCTCATCATTTGACCTGCACCCAAACGAGAATTACAAGTTATTAACAAAACATGTAGCAGTATGGATTTCAACGTTTGTATCAATAGTTTGTCAGTCACCTACATAAACAATGGTTGTTGCGTATCATCAATTTACTCAGTTTCTACCGTACATCGTCGCACATCTCATCCGCGGAGCAGAGTTTCCAATCAAACATATCGCTTCCTCCATTTTTGTTTTCAATCATCTTCGGCTTTGAATGTGAGTGTAGCAACAGCTTGTTTTCCAGGAAGGCGTTTTAGTCTTTAACATATAAAGAAATAGAATTGACCATGTTTTGTTTCTTAGTCAAGTAGCGGACTTCACCTGTGAAAGCAAAATAGGCTAGTACTAACTAGACAGCCCACACTGTTTTTATTAAAAAGGTTATGATTGATTTGCTAACCTAAGTTGAAGGCTAATTGTCTATGCGGTCAGCTGCTTTTTCGTACTTTGAAAACAGGCTATGTGTTCACAAAAGCTTGCAATTGTCAACAATTACTTCAAATAGCCTGGACAGGCATTTAAGTTATATCTTAAATCCTTCTAACTATTCCCAAGGTGCTTCAAAAATGTACTATCTAGATTAAAATTGAAAAATAACTACATGTCTGTTTCAAAAAACCTCATCTGTTTTACAAACTCTTCAATCATCTGAAATCTATCTATATCCAGATTAAACTGCTAACTTGGAAAAAATATCATAACTGTGTTCTCAGTTGTGAATTACTTTCCAATACATGACGTGGTGGCGTCACAAATAAAATCAGTTTATCAAATAATAGAAAGACAATGTTTGAGAATAAATCGCTGCAGCTACAAAGACGATACGGTAGTATGAAGTAATGTACAGCAGGATAAATAATTGTTTTTGACAAATAACGGCAGCTGGAGGTAAACCATCCTATGAAACATTTGTGAATTCAATTTTCGGCTTGACACTCAGCATAAGATTTGCCGTCTACTATTAAAGAAAACTCAAAAAATGTCACGCCAATGCGATTTTTGTAAAAAAATTAAAAAATTTCACCTTAAAATATTCAAGCGGTCAGAATGATCACATCAGCCGTTCTAGTGTCAGTGTACTGAAAAACTAGGCTACTACGTGCTCCACACCACACGCAGCAAAAAAATGCTTTTAACCACTTCCCCACCGCAATAATGAGATGGTCTGGTGACTGCTGCATCAACTTCCCTGTTGGTGCGGCTGGGTTCAAATTCCTTATATTGTTAAATTGAACACCTTAAAATTGCTATTAACAACATTCTGGCTAGCGCTAAATGTTAAAGAAAAAGTCGACGGGTTGGCTTATTGTGTGCTTGGAAAAGACTTTTTTGTTTGTTTTTAGCTTTATTTGTTTTTTTGGAATTTCTACATTTTTATGTGGCAGACAGTTGGTGAGGTGTTGCACTCTATTCATTGCCGTTGTCGAAATAAAGGTCCCTCGTACAGCCAATCGGGTGAAAAATGTAGAATCCCCAAACCTACCTGTGACTTAATTTTGTGCATATTAACAAACAAACCCAAACTCACTCAATTCCTTTTTCAACATTCATGTTTACATACAGTAATGATATGGAAAGCCACGAGAGAGATGTGAAGTGCCATCAGGGTCAGTGACAGGGGCGGCCAGCTCAGCCGTCAATTAATTTGCTTTGCGACGTCTTCTTCATGCTAAAAGTGATAAAACACTTCAGACAACCGGTAACTCATAATTCTTCATAGATCAAAGAAATTGATCTTCCCACCACTCACCACTAATCAAAGCTTTGATCAATGCAAAGTGAATTGTAGATAACTTCGATGTCATCATTTTGTTTGGTGTAAGTTAGTTTGGTGCAGGTGTGCACCATCTTTGTGCTATTGCCGGCCGTATTACAGACTTTATTTGCTAACGGCCGCCAGTAAGTCCAAGTTATTTTTTAAGAATTATGTGTTACAAAAGAGTAGGATTATATATATATATATATATATATATATATATATAGGAGTAGGAAATATTCCAATTATCTCATGAACAGATATAAACGTTCTTTGGCAATTTCATTTATAAACTTAAGAATACGGTAAATATTATAACTGAATTGCATGTACCTAAATTAACAATAGCTAAGGCATTTCATATTTTATTATAAAGTTTAAACTAACTTATGACTATGTATCAAGTCTACAAAGAAAACTCATCCGGTGGTACGTCTTTACGTCTTATAAAGACATACCACCTGATGAAGCTCACGGCGAAACAGAGTGTTAAAGTTTTAGTGTTTATTCAGTAGTGTGTATAAATAAACGAATATAATGCGGCTTTAGCAAGTTTGCTATCAACCATTGTGAAGCCGAGTGATTTTTTTCTGTAAATATTTATGTTAAATATTTTGTTGTGCCTGATTTGCTAAATAATAGATCGTTTGGCGCCCCCAATATTCAGGCTTGAGCAGGGGGGAGATTTCAAGCTAGATATCGCCTGTACATGACATGGCCCAGGGTAAGTAAAGACTTTCAAACAGAATATGAACTCATACGCACCCACCTCGCAAGCGTAAGATCCAAGTTTGAATTCCGGCTTGGTCGGAATTTAAAAAATAGTGCGTTACTAGTCCTAAGTGATCTACGACAGAGAGACATGTGTATGAACGGAAAAGCGGTAGAGACAATAGAGCTGGCTCCCTATCCTCATCAGTACATTTGGCCAAGGAAAGTAAAAGCTTTTACTTTTCCAACCCCAACGCTTCAAATCAGGTATGGGGCTATCTTCTGTCACATACAGTATATCAGCCAGATGTGCTATCAATACGTACAAAACGCAATTGAAGAGGAGGGCTTTGATTCATTTGCTGACTATTCAATTTGAAATTGCTGTATCCATATTTACTAACCACTTGTCAGCGGATGACGTATATATACGCAAAATTCAATGTAAATCTATAAGCGATCGACGTATATATACGCCTATATATATAATAAAATGATCTATTTTTATCATTATATTGTATAATTTTATTCGTATTTTTTCGTTGTTCTTTTTTTAAGAATTTTCAATTTTATGTAATTTTTCTAAAAAAAAAATCAGCTAGCAGGACATAGAAATGCTTTTAAAAATTCACTGTCAAGTGGCTAACTGTGCGAATTGCTACATCCGTAATGGTTACCGGTAATTGTTTTTATATTGTTGCCAAAATGTGCTTTGTTTTTCCACCAATTTGCAAATGTTAAAATTTGCAATTAATTTAATAACTGCTTTTCTGGAGGAATTCAACTTGAACTGAGCAGCAAGAAATAACTTTTAGCTACAAGCTTTTCGATCTCATAAAATAAAGTGATTTTCAATGTTTTTAGACTTCAGTACTTCCCCAGATCCAATGTTATGTTTCAAGATCTAAAAAACAAAACAACCTTCAGTCTTATTTTGTTACTTTCTTTTGCTCCATTTTTGACACAAAATGCCAAATAACTACCGTAATGTAGGCAAACAGATAATAGTGTATGATCGATGTTGACAGCCCTTTTCTAGCTAGTAGGTTTCATCTGATAGTCTAAGTCAAGCTTACAGCGTAATAGTGATTCAATAAATTGTGGGGAGAAAACTTTAATGCCGGCTTGTACAATACTAAAAATATTTTGACATTTTCTGTGTATGGTTGCCAACATGGTCCATCAAAGAAAATGTTTTTCGATTCTTTAGGCATTTTCCTCGGCGTGCAGGGTGAGCAATGGTGCAGCCAAAGACGGCGCTGTGCCATGCCCCATTTGGTCCCAGGTAGTATTTTGTACGAAGCAAGAAACACGTGAACGCAAATTTGTCTGCAGCTGTTTAGCCGAATTTCATTCTAAGTTTCTCGCAAAAGCCTCATGTTTTAAGAAGTTTTTTGATGCAGTACAAGAGAATGTTGATGTCCTGCGTTGTACAATATCACTGCTCATTTCTGTAAGAAACTCACAGTCTATTTTAAGAATAGACAAATGCAACACAAAATTTGAAAACTTAGGAACTCTTATGCTAAGACTTTTCAATAGAGGGTGATTAAGCAATTACAACACTGTAATTTGAGAAGCGGATACTGTTTTGTTGGTAACGGCGCAGCAGTGATTGCGCTGCCCCAATTAAATGTATAATATCATGCTGCAACACACGCAAATTGTTATCTTGTCTTGGCATAATTAATTCTTTTTCCTTTTGTTAATGTGTATTATGAGCTCATTCTGTATATGTTAATATTTGGTTAGACCAGGCACCACAACCGGTAGAAAATTTACCCCTCCACCTGAAGGTATCCCATTAAGCGCTTTAATCAAGCATACAACAAATCAACTTGCCATTTTTTTCATATTATATTTTGTGGGCTAAACGCCAAGTAGGGAAGTTGTCAATACTGCTAAAATTTTGACATGTATTGCTTGACTAATTAATCCAGTGGTTCCCAAACTGCGGTACGCGAGAGTTTTTCAGGTGGTTCGCAAGCAACTTATTTAAGTTGATAAGCTACAACAATAAATATTAAAAATTGAAAATACTTTAAAATTATTATGTCACACTTGCTTTTATTTGGGTTTTACACGCCAATTGAAAGGCTAATTGTCTAATAAATAAAGTGAATATAAAGTTGGTTTGAGCTGTAAGGTCAACTGCTGGTTGCAGTAAAATTGTTACCTATTTATTCCTCTAACATTGTTAAAAACTAGTTTTTATATTGTTAGTAATAGTCGAAGCGATATAAAATATTTAGCTGTATAAATATAAAAGCTAAATTATAATTTGTTTAAAACTAATTAATCTTTAGCTGAATATATAAAATATTTTTCTAAATGCCGAAGCGAAAGTACTCTCCAACGTACATAAAGTATGGGCTCATAGCCATTGACCGTGGAGGAGAATCTCTGCCACAATGTGTAATTTGTATGAAGACACTTTCTAAGTCAGCTACGAAACCCAGCCTCCTCAAGCGTCACTTTGTGACAAATCATGTTAAAGAGAAAAAACAAGACGAGAGTAACTTCCAGCAACTTGGAGAGAATGCAAAAAGACAACGCCTAAACAAGGGTGTGGTGATTTATCAGAAAAAGAAGGGTGTTGTCAAATCATCGAATGAAATTGCTCTCCTAGTTGCTAAAAGCATGAAAGCACATACCATTGGCGAGTTTCTTTCTGGTAATGCCAGCAGCAAAGATTATGGTTAAGAACGTAGTTGAAATGGAGGCGGCTGCGAAGCTAGAAATTGCATCCCTCTCTAACAACATGGTTAAAAATCGAATAGAGGAGATGCCCATCGATATTGCCAACCAAGTAATTTCGGGTGTGAAAAACTCAAAGTTTGGGTTTTCGATGCAACTGGACGAGTCGACGGACATAACAAACAGTGCTCAATTACTCGCCTATGTTCGCTGTCGTACTCAAGACAATGATGTGAAAACTGAGTTGCTGATGAGCAAGGAACTTTCCAGCCCAACAAAAAGGAAAGGATGTTTTTGAGGTTTCAGACAGTTTTTCAAACAGAATGAAGTGGACTAAAAAAAGTTGATTGGCTGTGCAGTCGACGGGGCTCTTTCCATGCTGGGACGTAAATCTGGGTTTACAACTTACGTGAAAGCTGTTTCATCAAACGCAACCATTGTTCATTGCTTCATACATACATTTGCTCTTTGTACAAAGGCGCTTCCTGAGAAAATGCTATTACGTTTGAAGCGAGTAATCAAGCTGCCAATTTTGTAAAAACATCCGTAAATACCCGATTATTTAAGCGACTTTGCGAAGATTTTGGCTCCAAACGCACCTGTCTTCTCAATTGCACAGAAGTGCGCTGGCTCTTCAGAGGTGATGCGACAAGGTATCTTTTTGAACTGCGGCATAAACTACTTTAATTTTTCTGGAAAAAGAATTACGATTTTTAGGAAGATTTTGAGAGTAAAGAGTTTCTTGCAAGATTGGTCTATTTATCCCACATTTTTGAAGTTCTAAACAACTTCGATATGTCATTTCAAGGTACCAATGGAACTTTATCTGAGTATATTTCAAAGCTGGCACTCACGATAGAGAAGGTGAAGAATAAAAAGTACGCAATATTCAAACTCCTCACCTCGGTTGAGGACAAACCTACTGATGAATTTTCAGAAGCTGCTCTCTTTCAATTGTCTGCTCTCTTTCGCAACTAAAAAAGGAGTTGATGCATTACTTTCCAGACGTTACATCTTGCGCTTATTGCATCAACCCATTCTTCGTTGATCCAGCCGATCTGCTTGTGGAGACTGGAGAAGAAGAAGAGCTAATAGACATTCAAACTGATAAGGCAGCAAAGATCAAGCATAAGGAATACGGCTGTCCTATAAACATCTGGCTGAGCATAGAGTCATCGTGCCCTAACCTAGTCACTCACGCTGTTCCACTATTATTGATTTTTCCGTCAACGTGGGAGTGCGAGCAGGGGTTTTCAGTTTTAATGAGCATAAAATCAAAAAGCTGGAACCGCTTTACTGCGCCTGGGGATGATTTTAGATGCGCCGTAAGCAAAGTTATCCCTAGAATTGACCAATTAGTGCGGAAAAAACAACTACATTCTTTTCATTAAAGCTATTATTGTGTTTTCAGTCATTTTTTAGTTTTTTTCAATTCTGGACTGATGCTTGTTTAATAAAAACATTGCTACTGTACATTCCTGAGCTATTAAATTTTCCAAATGTAGGTGATACGCAAACACAGAGCAAAAATTTCAAATGGTATGCGAGTTAAAAGGTTTGGGAAACATTGAATTAATCGAATCTCGCGAAATGCAGTGTGTTACAAAAAATCTACAATACAAATTGACTCTCATTCTGCTATACATTACCTGATTTATTTCATTTTTGCAGATATTGTAGATCGAAGCAAAAAATTTCTTTAGATGTAATTTGAGAGCAATCTATTGAGTATGAAGCTTACAGATGAGAAAAAACAAATTTGATTGAATTCTACTTTAATAACTGTCGCGTTTTAATGTAATTTATATAGAATTTTTGGTTCTATCTCAATCTTAAATTTCTTTTGAAAGTGAGGCGACGTATGATAATCGCTCGGATAATTAGGTCTAACTGCAATTTAATAAAACTTGGAAAAAGATTGGCTTCCACTAAAAACACCTTAAACTACGTTATGAACAGAATAATGTATTCACAGAAATAATACTTCACGACTTCAAGCTTCTTCGCTCAACGATGTCAGATCTAATCACTTTACCACACAATCAAGAAACCGCCAAAACTAATTTCACCAATAACTGCTTAATACTCGCCACATCCACAGAATCCACAATAAATTATCACAAAAAAAGCTCTTCTTTACTCTGTCAATCTCTCTCTCTCTCTCTCTCTCTCTCTCTCTCCCCGTTAAAACGCTTCTCTACAGTACTCTCTACTCTACTACAAAAAAAATCCAGTCGCCTTATATATAAATCGAAAAAAAACAATCCAGAAAACGCTAGAACAAAATCACGTGAAAAAGAAAAAAAAGCATTACAAAGTTATGTAATCGGTTATCGAAATTCTTCAAAAAAGCTAGAATCTCTAGATCAATCTGGAATTTTACTATGCCATACACGATTGTGACGTAATAAAATCGTACTTACAAGAAATCCAATTGCGAGGAAAAAAGGTCTTTTTTTCAATCAGCAGCCGAGCGAACAAATAATACACATAGATGAAAACTATTCTTACAAGACAAATTTCCTTATTCGTGACAATAACAAATCTATTGTAATATCTCAACAGGTATATCAGCGTTATTTTGGGTTGAGAGCAGCACCGGACTGAAAGGCAGTGTGGAGGATTACAAAGACCTTTCACACTAATGAAAATGTTCATAATCTGAGCAAGAGAAGATCTGGTAGACGAAGACAAGTCAGAACTACAAAGAACATTATTGCTGTCCGTTGCTCTGCCATTCATAGTCAAAATGTATCAAACACCAAAAATTAGAGATATTTTTGAAATCGCCAAAGCTTGGGCAAATATAAGTAAACTTTGGAAATAACCTCGGCAAATAAAATTCCTTAATGTGCAATTGAAGATGACATATTAAAAACATAAATATCTAAAGTGTGATGGAATTTATGTAATTATTTTTTTGTGGTAATTTTTGTGACACCCAATATTTGGTTAATTGAGTTCATGATTTGCAATTTTTGTGGTAATTAAAGCATACACAAAATATCTTGAGATTTGCATGTAGGCACATTGTGTTTCCAGTGCAGAATAGATAAGCTTCTGGTCCCAGTAGTTGGCTCTTAACGTCTCACATCATTTGTCTCAGGTCTAATCCAATCCGATTTCATTATTTCAGCAGCCCTGTTGGCTGGATGAATGTTACACAAACATAATTATTCGTAGCAATGTATTTACAGATTGAAAAAGTTGCACGTCAATCGAATAATCCTTGTTTAAAGCAGGTGCATCTTTTTATTGTCCCGTGCAGATTTTGTGCTATCGGGATCAAACTTTTTATGTTTAATCGATTTTCCGACTGTATCTTTAGGATCCAAGCTATAGCGTAGAGTACAAGATACACTATTGCTGAATTCTTCTTCAAGAGGATTGTCTTCATTTGAAACTTAAATTTGTTTAAAAATAATTAGCAAAGCAAATATTTACTAGACCTTCTTTCTTGAAGACAAAATCTTAACATAAGATGGCGTTACTCATGCAATATAATGACTCTTTCAGTTGCTGAGCTATTTGCACACAAACGTATCAATAGAGTAAGGTAACATTTTAATAATAAGTCGATTTGCTCAAAAAAGATATGACGGGTGGAATAGAATTTTCGAATTTTTATCCGCCCCACGGTCGATGAGTGATTGTGCTACGAGGAAGGATAACTTGCAATAATTTCTATGTGCTCAGCAAATTTTACCAAGTAATAAATTTATTCAAAGGAAATCCAGGCAACTCAAGCAGAATGTTGAAACTTGAAATTTCCAAATCACGTTTAACCAATCGCCTTGTGTTTTGCAACACTGTGGCTCTTATCTGGGAGATAAAAATGTATCTACTAGTATTCTTCATTTTATCAATCACTAAAATCATTTTTTAAATCTTGAATAAAAAAGTCTGTTTTCAGACCAACGCCAACATATTCCTTTCTGATTAAATATGAAAGAATGTTGCTCAGAGTACTGACCAACTACTACAGCGAACCCAGTATAGGTCCCACAAGTGTGACGGTCTGAGCTATGTTTTACTTAAAGTCTCTAATTACTTGTCGGTCAGCAACTACACTGAAGAGACCTGGTATTTCAAAATAGTGACATCGTCTGCAATGAGCCCCTTGTGCATCGCTTGCCTTTTGCATTGCTTTAGTATTGCTTTGATTTGGCCAATCTAGCAATATTTCAACTTTTTGTAATTACTTGATGGAAAATCTCTCATCATCCATAAAACATATGCTTGCATTCGAGTGGCTAGATCTTCCTCCGTACTTAAGCCGAGAGCTTTCATTTTGTTGAAATCTCCTGCACAAAATATTTTTCCTTTATTCAAAAATTCGAATCAGTTCTAGTGATGCCAGAAACTCGAGAATAAAGTTCAACTTAACAATAGAGCCGATATTTCAGCAATCGTAGGATTGTTTCACTAAATATGTCATATCATTGAAAAATAGTGCTGATAAACTTACCTATCCTACAAACAAGCATATATATATTTATTTTTGTTATGCAGTTTTCACAATTTGCTTTCTACGTGCTATCGTGATACAAAACATTCCTTGATTTTTGGCTGAACGACCATGAATTATCGCTTTGAATTAAAAAAACATCTAAGCCAGTCTGCGACATCATAGCATCGGTCCGATACCCACGATCCAGTAACTTCTGAAATTTGAACAAAGCTTTGGTTAAAAATAATGAAAAGATACTAGATTCATTCAAACGTATCTTGACCTCGCGTATTACATTGTCAACTATCATTTTATACATGTGTTAACATCTAGTCTTTTATGCATGATGATGTAGCATAAAAAAGGTATCAAAATTTTTCAAAGTAAACTATAATAAAAGAAATCACAATTAAACTTTTAGGGTGCTTTAGTTAAATTTGCTCTATGGAATCAAACTTGACCTGCATTTCACTTCTTTTTAAGTAGGTTATATCCGGAATTACCATCTGTCGAAACAAAATATAAGAACGCTGTTGCGCATCAACGACAATTTTCTAAAAATTAAAATTTTCGTCCTTTTTCAAGTTCACGACTTTTTTAACAGATCGACTTGACATGCTTTCAAAAAACAAAAATTATGCTCTTTTTTCAAGTTGAAAACTTTTTATAAAGTCAACTTGAGAAACATTGGAAGAACTACGTTTTTGTCATTTCTTTTTTTTTCTTCGAAAATCAACTCTATGAAATCGATTTTTGTGATAGTTTCTAAAACAAACTAAGTAAACAACTCAAAATGAGCACACTTCTTAGGAATAACAACAACGATATTTGATATGATGTTGCATTTAAAAGTAAGCACAAATCTGACAAATAAGCATAAAACGGCAACCCTGCCTATACCCATACAATGTGTGGAAAATTACAGAAAATATCATAAGCTTGCATCTATCAACAATGCTTTTCAAATATCGCGTTACATTATGCACAATGCTGGCTCGACCAAGTATTGAATATTAGCTTTAAAGCAAAAATTACATTGGTTTAATCAAACGAGCATTTTTCCAACAATCATCGCAAGAAAAGACAATTTATGAGAAATCTGGGACTCTCGTCCACTCAATTGTTTCACAGATAATATAGTATATATAGAACGTTGTTTTTTACTTACACATAAATACAGGTTCTTTTGCAGCCATTGAAAACAATCGTTTTTTGTCGAGCAAATGCAGAAAATGGTGGTCGGACAAAGTGATTTGGTCGGTGATCAACATCCAACTTCACAATGCAGCTTAAACACACCTAAGCACGCAATTATTCAACCTAATCAAAGCTATTTTCGCAATCAAAAACAAATCTCATTAACAATCGCACAGTATGAGTTTCAAATTGTGAAGATCATACTGCGTGGCTCTTTATAGCCGATTTTGATAACCATTTCTTTGACTATTGGAATTGACTTCGCAGTGCCACTACGTGAATAGTTCTGCTTTTTATCTTTTATTTTTAAATTTCCGATGAAATCTTGAAGCAAGCGAAATCAACTTTTCCTTTGATTGATAAATAAGAAAGTTACATACAAATACAAAATCGATTTAAAAGGCTGCAGCTAGTGTCTTTGGCCGTGCAAATACAGTATGATATTACATAACGCCTTATGGAGATGAAAAACGGGTAACTTTAGTAGTACGCCTCCATAATGTAAACAAATATTGTTTTGTTTAAGATGATCTTCATATTGGCACTTGGTGTCCTTTCTGGTAAACCTTTTCATTCCATTGATTCAAGATCCTCTACCATCAAAACTAACTTCAAATATGACTTTATTGTAACGACTAATGGATCTAGCAACTGCGCTATCGTTACTGAACCATGCGAGCTATAAAGCTATAGTTATGTAATTTCATCTTGAAGATATTTGAATTAGGAGATCATGCTCTCAGTAACTTGAAAAGCTAAAGATTAAGAACGACCTTATAACTACTTTACTTCGGATATTCTCAATTGTGTAATTTTTGTTTACTGGCCAACATTAGCTTACTTTCTCAATACACAATTCTAACGGTTATGTTTTTTCTGTTTCTTATAGGTTTTCTTGAATAGAAAGTCTGTTATTGAATAACAAGGCTGAACTTGCCTGTCGACATTTTACTGCACGCCAACAACTCCCAAACTCTACAGAGAAAAACGAGAAAAATAGTTTGCACTTACATGCAATAACAGAGAATGCCTAAATGATAATGGCCACAAAAAGTGAGATTGCTCGCAAAAATATAAGTAAACACAAACCTCTTTCAAAAATTGAAACACAAAAGTCGATATTGAATTAGAATACTGTGAAACCAGTACAAAAATTCATAAAAAATGACATTGAAGCTGCAATTAGTCTTGGAGCTAAACTGTAGCGTAGGCAATTGAATAACTTTTAATATCATCACTGTGTGCTATTGTCATTTTCTTGAGTTTATGCGGAATGAAATTAGATGAAACTTTTAACTTTCGCTTCCATTTAAATCATCGTATTATTTTTATTGTTAGGTAAAATTGTTTGAAGGGAATTTGATCCGGATGGGTTGTTAAATGAAACACTCAAAATGAGTTGAGCTAGTTAATAAAGTTATCACCATAAACTCAATATTCCGACTCAACCTTTTCTTGCAAGCCCCATTTATAAATGGCGTGGATCTATAATGTCTGTAGCATTTTAATACATTTTTGCTCGCTTTTTTTCATAGAAAACTTTTTGCTTTAGACAACACCTTCAAACTCGTGCAATGTGTGTTCCAAACTTCAAAATAGGTGATTTAATCTTGATTCATTATGCTGTGAGATTAGACACAAAAATGCAAACAAAACTGCGGAAACTCATTGACATATTTTAAGAATCAATACTCAAAAGGATTTTCCTAAACACTAAATAATATTATTCTTGCTTCTCGAAAACCCTTTTTCAGTGTGCAATGATATCACATAGATATAATTGATTATGTAATAAGCTGGCCGGGCACCGAAAACGATTAACAAAACAACCAATAAAATCGCTTGGAAAATAAACAAGAAAGGGTTTAACTACTTGGGGAGAATTTCGGTAACAATCAACGAAACCAACAACAACATTGCTTAGAAAATAAAATGATTAAGAAAGGGTTTGTATATGGCAAAACACCAGACATGGTTACCAAAAACAATGAAATACATTGAAACAGCATAAAGGTAACCAATCCACAAATTATCATTGTTACTGTGGTCTTACTTAAAAAAATTACAATAATTGCAGCTATTTTAGATATATATTTATTTAATTCTAAATATATTGATGACACATGCAAGCTCAAACTGAGACATAAAAATCAAGTTAAGACCCACTCAGAAATAGAGACAAGTAAACGCTTATTCATAAGCTTTTAACTTCCCGAATAGTCCTGGCACATTTCATGTTGAAAAACACGTAATCTACACCAGAAGTTAAAGCTATGTATGAACTTATGCCTCAACAGCTCGTTTTCAGCAATGCGCAAACTCAAATTCATGCTCTTTGTAATTGGAATTTTCATGTTTCAGCAAATATCTTGGTCCACATTGTATAAGTTTTGCAGCAATTTTTCAATTCAAAGTCAATCTCTGTTTTCAGTAGCTTGAAATGTTGATAAAGAAACAATTGCTCTCAAATCATGTGAGAATATCGAAATTCTTGCTACAATGAAATGGTTACACTCAAAACTACGAACGCAAGTTTTGTTTTTGTTTTACACACAGATCGTAAGAATTATTTCGTTAGATTTATTTCACATTCTCAGAAAAATTTTAAACAAATAACGTACCAAAAGTCTACAATCGGAATTTTTTGAAAGCTTTATCTATGAAATGTATCTAAAACGAACTGTTTGGTTCCAGGTGTTTCAAAAAGTATTTTAGAGTACAAAATTTGCTCATTTGCTATGGTATCACACCTCTAAATAACTTATTGGCAAAAAAGTGTTAATTTGTGAACATCGACCAATGGTGTTATCCTAACTTTGACCACAATGATTTTGACAATCGGAATTGACAGAGCCGTTGTCTGATGTGTTTGTTTTGTTATTTTACGATGTGCTATTATCTAAATGCATGTCCATCTCGACTTTTATTTTTTAATTTTTAGTATAGCGTTTAAACAACGAGATCACAATCTTCCTTCAGTTGTTATTGAAATCTTTTTATTATAAACTCGATGCATAGACCTAAAATTGTTTTGTGATAAGTTTTGGTTGTGGAACCCTTTTTCAAAATTTTTCAAAATACAATATTAATCAAAGAAAGCTATTTAGAATAATGTAAGAGGCTAGCGATGCACTTAGCATCATTCCATCTATCCAGTGTTTGATGTTACAATAGGTCGTATTAAATGTGTAAACTGGAAAGTATAGCAGTACCGTTGACGTATTGCAATGGTGGATAATGGGCGATGGTTCTTATAAACGGTATGAGAGTAGCAAGTATCGTGAAAAGCAATAGTTTTAATGTCTGTTTCGACGCCGAAATGGGCAAAATTCTTGCTTTCAAACAGTTGATCTACAAGAAGAAGAACTTCATGTGTGTTTGGTAAACAAATCATACAAAATTTTCGGCTTCAAAAAATCCATCTTCAAGAAACAACATTTTGCACTACACTGTGCTCTTTCCTCCGAAATAAATTTGTTTCTAAATACGCCAATCAACACTACGCATCCGAAACTTCTTACTCTCTCTTGGAGAATGTTGCACACATGGTTTGTTGTTTGGTAAACCTTTCCTCTATGTCGATTAAAGATCCTCCACCACCGAAACTAACTTCAAATATCACTTTGATGTTACAGTCAATAGATCTAGTAACTGTGCAATGAATGCTGAACCAAGCAATCATGGAAAGTGTCGTGATGTAACTTCATCTTCAAGATATTTCAAGTGGTAATGCTCTGGCCAACTTGAAACATTGAAATATCAACAAACCTAAAACTATTGCACCTCGGTTCTATTTCATTGTTTGAGTTTGTTTGCTAAGCAAAACCTAGCTTGCAATTTCAACTAAACAATAAAAGATAATATTTTTGTTGTTTTGCATAAATCTTCTTGAATAGAAATTCAATTCCTGATAAACAAGTCTCACCTGTTGACACTTCATTCTCACCGGTCGACTCCCATCAACAAAACCCAGTTAGTGAGACAGAACCAAAAAAAAGTTTTTCGCAGTTACAACGAGGCCGATAACAGTCACGAAAATGAAAGACAAACTGCTCTGTTGAACACTTACATGTACATGCGTTCATGCGGTAGACTCAGAGATATTCAAATAATCCTAAATCACAATGATCGACGCTGCATAACGTCATAACTAGGGCTCGCTACAGTCAATAAAGTCAAAATTTTTTCAGGAATATCTTTCATTATCAAACTTCTACTAGCGTTAGTTTCTGTTGCTCAAAACTGTTTTCGATAAGTCTTATCGATCAAAGTAAAGTCAAATTTTTGAATACAGTCAAATTTATGTCACTTCATGCGTATTTGTTAGAAAAGTATTCATTTTAAAATGTCGATTGTCCGTGCATGAATGCATAATTGTTAAGCAATTAATCTAGTCTTGTAAAACAATGTGTCTTGCTACACGTGATCATTTGAACCGCAACTTACGATTTTGATGTACATAAAAAATGCCCAAACAAGCAAAATTGTCTACACTCTACAGCGAATGTTAAACGCATTTGCAGCCAATATTCGAATGAATTTTTGGCAACTTTCGCAGGCGATGTAATAGTCAAATAACTTTTTGTGGAAAGTCACAGAAAAAGTGAGCATCACCAAGCTGAATTGAAGAGGAATAACAGATTTCAAGATAAGCAAAGCTTTTTACAGTCATATAAACTAAACTTTAAGGAAAAATTAGTCTCTTCATTTCTATCAGCAAATATTCCACTCCATAAATTTAACCATTTAGCTTTAAAGTCTCTGTGTGCTACAATGGAAAAAGTTTTATCTTTCGAGATTGCAGCCCTGGCTAGCGTTTTCCAATTAGCATCTCAAAAAGAAAATCACATTCGAGAACTACTTCACTACTTTTTGATTGTGGATGAAGCAGTGGTAGCGAGAGCGACACAAAAGTATATATCAATGTGCTGATGGGCAGCTTGCAGACTCCAACTCACACATACTTGGCTGAGTGTCTTCTAATTGAAAGCTGTTGCAGAGTAAATAACGGTTTCATTTTGCATACTGTGGATGCCATATTGCGACAACTTTTCTCCAAACAAGAAAATTTTGTATTGCTTTTGATTGATGCTGCTCGCTGCATGTCTGTTGCAGGTAAGACCACTAAAGGAATTATGCCCTTGTTTGATGCATGTCTCCTGCATTGCACACTTACCACATAATGGCGCTATGTGAGTGCGTGTGTATTTTAATAATATTGATGACGTGCAGCAACGATGAAAACAGCAGCAATCAAAACAAAGAACGTTAAAACGATTTTCATTAAGCTGGTCTGCCATCAACTCTTGACACGGAGATTACAAGATGGGCAACTTGGCTTGGAGCTGCATTGTACTATAGTGAATACTTTCCTGCTGTTCGTACTATTGTCAACAATTGGACAGGTGGCGGACTCTTAGTTGACCGAGCAAAACAAGCTATTAATGAGGATAATTTCTTGCCAGACTTAGTTCGTATCAATCAATACCGGACTCTAGCAGCTATCGTCGAGTTCTTAGAAGCAAGTGACTGCACTATGACAGAAGTATTATTGAAAACTACGCAGTTCCACAATGACCCCTACTCAATTCAAGCTTACATCAAGAAACCGCTATCAAACTCTGATTTATAAGCACTGATAACCTGTGCTAACCTGATAAATGTCTCAACCATTAACGCATTATTGCAAAAAGCCCAGCCAACCACCGCTACCGCTGAGCGATCATTGTCTATGCTAAAATACTGAGAAAAGGCAGAAACTTTGAACCAGACAATTTTGAAAAATACCTGATGCTGTGTTACAATGAATAATTTTGGTAATTTTAGGGTGTGAGTTGTTGTCAAGCACATGATAGACTGACAATAAAATATATACAATTGTAATAACATAGCAGGTGTCATACGCAATAATTGCCACGCAGAAGCTACCGTTTTATACCGTTAGTTGTCGTGCATCACTACAAGGCAAATTCAGATTTTATCTAACCGCTCACGAAAAAATGCAAATTATACCTTCTCTAAACTTATGCAAATTTTCTGCAACGTTTTAACCAAAATTCGTCCATCAAAACTTTAATAATAGGCCAAATTTTTGAGTCAAAGTTTAATGAAAAACAATGTCAAACAAAATAATTTTGGGGTCAAAATAAAAATATCCCTACTTATTATACAATAGAAATGAAGGTATTAGTTTAAATAGGCTTATTATAAAGCATAATAATCATATGTAACTTTTTTATTTCTGCAAAAACGCTTTCGATTTAAAATGAATTTTTTTTTTGTTTGCTTGAACGTTTTTTATACGAATAATTCTTTTCAATGGTTGTGAAGATTCAAACAACTATGATTCGAATTAAAACCACGCACCTAGATCTTCAATATATTCTTTATGCTGATCAAAGCTTTCTTTTACTTCGTCAGATTTATTTTACACTCTTGATAAAATTTTTAACAAACCTTTTGCCAAATATCTACAATCGTAATCTTGCCCAAATTTAAAATAAGATTTTATTCAAGCTTGAGTTGGTTCTAAGCATTTCAAATAACATTTCAAACTATCACTAATTGAGCATTTACAGTGATTTTACAGTTCAAAATTCCTTTTCGGCAAAAAAAGCTATCATTTGACTGAGTCTTTGCATTAAAACCATCAGTTCAAAAATATTCATTCTGGCACTCAACTCGATGTCTAAACACCAACGTGTCCCTAGACAAGATGGACGTTAAAAATTTGTGTTTTGACGTATTGTGTTGAATCAAATTGTTACTTTATTACGTTTCACAATAAAATCTATTGAATTTCTAATGAACACAGTTTTCCATAAGGTAGACACAAAAGAGCATCAATGGCATTTGTAAACGCTTCAATCAAAATCTCAACAAAAACATCTCAAAATAAACTGCGCAGCATTACGCCTACCTGTACATCAACATTCTATCAGCCAGATGTGCTGCCTACTCGTACAAAACGCCATTGGGGAAAAGGATTTTGACTCGTTGCTGATTTAGGGCCAACTATTCAAATTGCTGTGCCTACATAGTTCCTGCAATTGTATTTGCACGGTTACTAAAATATGCTTTGCTTGATCGTCAACTAGCTCAATAGGGTTTGAAGATTGCAGCTAATCCAAAAACTATTTTTTCTTGGAGTCTTCAATTTAACCCATTAAATCCCAAGTATAGTAAAACGCAATATTTTTGTGTACATTCAATTTTGCAAGGCGAAAATACTCTTAATAACACATCTTTGCTGATAAAATATTAAATTTATTTTTTTAAGTGCTTTTTTTTTATTGTTCCAAAAATGGAACATTGGGAAGTTGAGACTAGGCTTTTTTGCGTAATTTATGAGCTCGCTATAGACCGCATACAGAAAATCAGCGATAGCGCTGGCGAATGATTTTTGTTGCTTTACTTTTTATGCGCCACTTTTTCTTCTACCAAAATTTGTTTTTCTGGTGCAATATTATTGAAACTGACATTTACCAGTTTTTCTCGCAATTTTATTGCTTAAACACAATGCATATAAAATGCGATCAAAGAATCTTATGAAACATATCAGCACATTTTAGGTGAAGCAATACATCACATTGTTTGCACATGTATATGGTATTTTTTTTGCATTGTTTGCAACGTCCTTGTTTTGCAGCAGGTTCACAAGCATGAAAAACTCCTCCAAATCTTGTTCCATCAACTGGCATTCTGCTGGGACCAGGTCTAATCGTTTTATCAGGTGCTTTGCCAAACAATGTTCGAACTATTTCTCGACGAAACTGCAAATGGCTCATTTTTCCTTTCAACTCTTTGTGCAATCGCCAAGCAGCCACAACCGACATGTTGAGAAAGTTGGCGAAAAGATACCACCACCATTTTTTACTACGAAGCCGTGGCCTGTAGTCACTCAAAAATCGATCTAAAAGATCTACGCCGCCCATATGCTTGTTATAGCTTTGGATCATCCGAGGTTGCGCAATACTAACTGCGTTTCTTGTTGCTGAGCTCCACCTTCGCACAGGCACTGTTGGGTCAACGCCTTCATGGTTACTAACTACACAAACTGGTCGGTTGTCATTCCATTGGCAGAGGGTTACTTTGCCATCACTAAATACTTCAAATGCTCCACGTTCTCGTTTTTTCATGGTCGACGGATTAGAGAAGGGACAACTTTCTGTTCTATTTTGTCGAACAGTACCAGTGCATCGAAGACTTTTTTCAGCCAAGTCTCTGCAAAGAGTTGTAGAGCTAAAAAAGTTGTCAAAATACAAGATGCGGTTTGAATTTTCTTCTAACACCTCAGTCAGCTCATTTACAACTCGTTCTCCTAGTGGTCCTTCTTTTGAATCACTCTTTCCAGTATAAACTTGAAAAGCGAAAGGATATCCTTGAGAAGACGCCAGAAACCAGATTTTCATTCCAAATTTCACCGGCTTGTTTTTCATGTACATTTTAGTAGAAAAATGTCCGAAATATGGTACCATTTGCTCGTCAACAGAAAGACATTTCGAAAAAACTCCAAACTGAGCAAAATTTCTCTGCATTAGATTTAGATACGGTCTGACTTTTGCTAACTTGTCGTTTTTTGCTAACTTGTCGTTGTCAGCTAAATGCAAGTAGCGTTTTATTTCCTGAAATCTATTTCTCGACATTTTTCTTTTTACCAAATCATTACCGACATCTTCGTCGTTACACCAGTATAGGCACTCCTGAGGAAGTGAACAATATCCACTGAGAAGTATGATTCCAAAAAATACATCCAACTCTACAGGAGACAGAAAGAAATCATGATGTAATTTTTGTCGAGCATACCTTTCCGACTCGGACATAATAAGCGAGTAAATATCTTCACTGAAAAACTGTTGAAACATAATGTATGGGGAAAGACTACATAATTCTGGATGTTGTTCTTCAAGGGTACCAGGTCCTTTGTCCGGCAGCTGTATATTAAACTCCTTCTTGCTCCGCCATTTAACTTTACACCGTTTTTTCGAAATTTTTGGTTTTGATGTGATACTCTTATCCTGACCATCTACTAGTAACGCAGGATGAAAAACTTCTAAATGTCCAGCTACATCTTGCATACCAAGGTTTTGTTCAACTAAGTTTTCGTCATCGTTTTCTTCGTCTGTAACTTCGCCTTTATTTTCTGGAGATAAAACCACTACTTTGCATTCCTCGTCGTCACTTAGATCATTGACAAACTCAACTGCTTCATTAAGAGTAATAAATTTTCTTGACATTTTATCTTTTTACATTTAGGAGTAGCTAATATTTCTTAAATCTGCAAAACTAAATTTACTGTTCAAACAGATTCTTGGTGAAAACAAACTATGTTTTAATGATGGAAAGATGGCTGATGCAACTTCAGTTGGATATTGCGTCATGTAAACTGTAATATATGTTCACAATGATAAAATCTACAGATGCTTTAAATCTAAATGACTGGTCTTTTGCTAATTGCTGTAGTACAATGATGAAACCTACAAATGCCTTAAATCTGAATGACTGGTTGTTTGCTGATTACTGTAGTAACCGCCTGCGACCGCTAAAGCGGCGCGGTTGACATCTACTGCCTTGAATAAGAAAAAAGTCTAGTCTGAACAGCCCAATGTTCCATTTTTGGAACATCGGTAAACAATAGCGAAAAACAACTGCTTAAAGATAAAGTTATGATTTCAAACTTACAGATATGTTAGAATGGAATATAACCATGAATGTAAACAAAATTTTCGGCTGAAAAAGTGTTACACATCTGCGTAGTAAAGTTAAACATGAATGTCGCTTATTAGGTCACAAAAGCGCCATACTTCAACCTTGACCCTAGGGCAATTATACGCTCCAGTGCACAATAATTGATGTCATTGGAAATGGTAACTCAAGCACTTTCAAAATATATTTCGTTTGTAAGAAAATTCCAATTACAAGTTACATTAAATCTTATTTGAAAATATGTTCCAAAAATGGAGCATTGGGCATTAATGGGTTAAATAATGCATTGGAAACTTTTCGAATGGCTTTCAACTACCGTTTTCTCATGAAGCCAACACTATTACGATGCCTCTAGATGTTTAAACTCCTCAGTTTAATCTTCAAATTTTGTTTGTTTTTTTACATAGATAAGCCTTGATTGCCAGTTATTTCAACTATGAAAACAAATCAACCGCCATAAATTAGGCTAATAAGAAGCAGTGTTTGATGAAATTGTTCACGATGCATTAAATAGAATTTAATTGCTTTGTTTTGTTTTATCGGTGAGTTATAACCACACAAATTACTTGATGCTGTCTTATTTAGGCTGAAGTTTGGTCGACCACAACAAAACGTTTTTTCAAACATTTTTTCAAACGTTTTTTCAAACATTCAAACATTGTTTTGTTCTGTTTGTTTTTTTTTGTGGTTTTGTTTTTTTGTTTTTTTTTCTTTTAAACTGTCCTTTAATTGCTTGAATTTAGGGTTTAGCGGCCATGCAACTATTGCTCTAGTTTTATGGATCCACTGTTTTCATTTGCATGTTTTAACGTCTGACGTTGTGTCGCTTCTTTCTTTTCTTGACTCTATTTCTCTCATTATTATTGTTGTTCAGTGTCGTGTGTAATGGTGGTGGTCATGAATAAAAAAAGAATGAATGAATGAACATTAGTTAATATGTTGCTTTTAAATAATTTGCCGTTTTTTATCAAATGTAGTAGGTCGTTTTGGCCAACGAAACGTTTGCCTATCCGTGCTTCATCTGGTTACAAAGTGAAGCAATGGCGGTCTGCCTTGCTGGTAGTTGGATTATCAGTCTGCAGATTGCATACATCATTGGCTAGAAATGGACAGCCGTTTTCCCCTATCCTAACATAAATTAGGTTGACGGTGTGAACCAAAAGTGCCGTTCACGCCGTACCTCCATTCCAAGAAAGATCAGAGTAAACTCATTTGCTCAATCAATCAAACGTCAGCCTCAATTAAGACACCAACATGGTAGCTTGTGTGGTTGTTAACCATCGATAAAACAAACAAAACGACTTTAAATAGCAGGATTCTGGAAGGTTGTAGAAATAAGCAAAATATAGCTTAAGGCATTAAAGCAGTGCTCACCAATTCTTTTAAGCTTCCTCATCATTGTTTTTGATGTTGTTTTTGTTGGGCAATCTGCTGTGCTGCTCCACAATTTCCTTCTTTTAAATGTCACGAATAAGTAAATTTGCGTTGAAAGAATAGTTTTTACATATTTATAGTTATTGTAATTTGTTGTTTTATTTTGCAGTGATCGTTTTATTTGAAAATCTAAATTGTCTAAAGCTCTAAACTTGCAAAACTGTTTTCCAAAAAAGACATTTTTTTTGGCATTTATTGATAGATTTGTAACTCACACGCCTTTTATAACGTCACAATGGTTGACAACTCTAATGAATCTTGTTTCTTCTCAAACATTTTTGTTATTACTACCGATTATGTAATTTATCAACGGTGTTTTTTTTGCGTCACATGATGCTCTAGCATTTTCTAAAAGCTTGCATTTTTATATACAGTATAAGGCGGGGAGACTTTTTCGATTTAGAGAGAGAGAGTAGTTCAGTAATGGTAGTTAGTGGCAAAGTAGAAAGAATAGTAAAAGTGTGTTTTTCTGTAGTGATTGTTTTGAAAGGAGTCAAGCAATTATTTTGGTGGTTTTAGTTTTGTTTAGTCTGTGATATTTATATATTAAAGTGCTTTAGTTTCTGTATTTGACAAGCGCAGGAATTCAAAGTTTTAAAGTGGTTTGTGAATATATTTGTTTTGTTCTTGATCGAGAAGTGCGTGAGTTAAAGTATCTTGGTGGAACCCAATCTATTCCTAACTATTAAGCTGCAACCAGACTTAATTATTCGAGCGATACTACAAGTAGCCTCAATTTTAAAAAGTAAATTAGAGATTAAGGTAGAACGAAAATTTCTATTGAATCGCAACATCTGGGAGCTCGTCCGGGATCTTTTTATCGGTTGGTAATTTAAAATGGCTGAGGAAGAACTCAATATGGAGAAGTTGGAGGATTTGAAGAGACAAGTAGGATCGTTGGGCTTGGATGAGAAACAGAGGATCAAGCTTATTACGGATGAATAGTGCGAAATAAGAGAGGCTGAAGCCGAAAAACGAAGGTTAGCAGCTCAGGCTGAAGAGCGGAGAATAGCGGTTGAAGAACGAAGGATAGAGCATTGAGATAGATAGAATTAGAGCATTGAGATAGAAAGAAAATTTCTATTAAATCGAGACACCAAGCAAGGAACATAATTCGCTTTCAATAACTTGATCTTCAACAATGAAATGATTTTTAACTAAAGAAGTACACTAGTATTGTTTTTATTTACTTTCGAAGACTCTACTTAGTTTCAAGGAACGCTTTGGAAAAGCGAAATATTTTAAAATCCTATTAATTCCTTCTAAAAGTACTTTGCGCGGGCCGGCTGCTTGGGAAGAGGCATTGCCCGGCAGTGCCGGCACCAACACAGTTTATCGAACGACATGTATTGAACCTATAACTGTACCAACAGTAATTTAATCAAAACGACAGGGTGTACATGTTGAACTAACCATTTATTGAAAAACAAATGACTTATTTCCGCAATATTTCGGGATATTTTTGTGTTGTGTTTTATTTTACAGAAAGCTGCACTGCTGCTGTGTAATAAATCAAATATTGCTCGCATTTGTTTCAGGTTTTGTAAAATGGTTAAGGACAGAAATATATACAATGTTCTAGATATGCCTGTTCAGTTGTCGCACATTTAGTCAATAAGGACGCCAAGTCGGACAAAAGTTTATCGACTGCTTATTATACAACTTAATGGGCCCGCAGCATTTACTGCAAAATGTACAATGATGGAGAGATAATGGTTATTTGTGTGCACAAAATATTAATAGTTTGTACTTGTGATATAAAAGAAATAATTGTCAGGAGTGCAAATAGGAATGGTTTGTGAGTTGAAACACCATATCAAGTATTATTAATTTTTCTGTTTCAACCGGAACCTTGCATTGCGCATGAATAGTAATGGCAGTACTGATTAATTGATCAATCTTTTAATTTAACCTAGCAACAGCCATACTGGTAGCTATATAATTTAATAGTTTCAGCAACGTCTTGTACCAGCCATGCTATCAAGTGTGTGTGTGTGTGTGTGTGTGTGTGTGTGTGTGTCTAAAAGAGACAGAACTTATGCTAATTCTTCCAAAGCACTAAACAGTTAAACCTGCATGCGATTTAGAACGGCTAAACTTTAAGACTTAGGCGTCATAAGTCATGAGCATACCGATTTAATGCTGGTTTTGACAATAATAGGCTAGCTGCATACATTAGAGTTAGACCTAAATGATTTTAAACGCGTATTTGATCATCAATTAGTTTTTATATATTTCCAATATAATGTTTGAAACTTAAATATATCGAATAACAGAGAGAGAGTGTTTGGGAATGAGTCACAAGAGTCATAGAGACAATATGATCGTCTGAAGTACAGCAGGATAAATAATTGTTTTTGACAATTAACGGTCGCTGGAAGTAAACTACTCAGTAAAATATTTGTGAAATCGGTTTTTGTCTTAATACTAAGCGTAAGATTTCCTGCCTACTATTTGAGAAAACTCAAAAAATTTTCACACCAATGAAATTTTTGTAAAAAAATTAAAAAAATTTTTTGTTCAAATGTTAAAGTGGTCAAAATGACCTTATCGGCCGTTCTAATTTTAGTGTACTGAAACACTAGGCTACTACGCGCTCCACACCACACGCTGCAAAAAAGACTCTGTGATCACTTCGCCACCGCATTTGTGACATGATCTAGTATTTAGTGCGTCAGCTTCCCAGTTGGCGGGGATGGGTTCAAATTCCTTATCCAGTTATATTGAACACCTTAAAATTGCTATTAACAACATTCTGCTTAGCGCTCAGCGCAAAGGGATGGGTGGAGAAAAAGTCAACAGGTTCGCTTATTGTGTGCTTGGAAAACATACTAAATGGAATTCCTCCAATTTCATGTGGCAGACAGGTGGTGGGGCGTTGCACCCTATTTTCCACCGTGGTCGAAGTAAAGACCCTTCGTACAGTCGGGACTCCAAAGCTGACTATGATTTAATTTTGTGCATATTAACAAACAGAACTAAATTCATTCAATTCCATTTTGAACATTCGCGATTACATACAGTAATGATATGGAAAGCCACAAGAAAGATGTAAGTGCACGAGAGTCAGTGACAAGGGCGACAGCTGATCTGTCAATCATTTTGCTCTGCGACATGTTATTCATGCTAAAAGTAATAAAACATTTTAGGCAACCGGGTACTCATAATTCTTAATGGATCAAAGAAATTGATCTTCCCAACACTCTCTATCAATTTAAACATTGGTCGATGCAAAGTGAATTGTAGATAGCTTTGATGTTATAACCTTTCTAAGTATAAGTTAGCTTGGTGCATGTATATATCATCTTTGTGCCATTGCCGGCCGTATTACAGACTTTATTTTCTAAGAACGCCAGTAAATCCAAGTTATTTTTTATGAATTATGTGTTATAAAAGAGTGGAATGTATATATCGAAAATATCCCAATTATCTCATGAACAGATATAACCGTTTTTTCGACAATTTTATTGGTAAACTTAAGGTTTCTCACCCAACGGCAACCGGGTAGCTTTATCAGAATACGGTGAATGCTATAATTGAATTGCATGTACCTAAAATAAAAAATTGCAATAGTTCTGTGAAATCATATTCCTTGACACACATTTAAAGGTGTTTTTTGTTGGCTCTTTGACAAATACGACGTAAAAACAAAATGAAAAATCAAGCTTAGCTTTCATTTAATGTAAATGTTGATTGGCGTAGTGTCTGAGTAAAGCAGTTTATATTCATACTACATATTGCATAAATTACACTGCAAAACATAAATACCGAAATTTTGCAATTCAAATATTGGCGTAACTTAATGACATGATCTTTTCTGGTGTGTAGTAGAGTGATGGGTCTAATCATATTTTATGTTTGTCGTGGTTGCCACACAAAGCACAGTCACCACACGGAAATCAACAATTGTTATCCAATCCATTGTTTAAATCATGAGGTAAAAAGTTGTAATTAGTCAGTCTATTTGCAATGGTGCAAGGACTTTTGTAAATCACACACGAGTCAGGTTTTTAGTTCACATTTTTTATTAGTTACCTTCAATATATTATTGAATGGGGTAGCCCATGTCATTCGATGCTTTGTAGTATGATTTAGATCTAAATCTGTCTTTCCAGTCTTTTTCAATGTTATAACAGAATTATCAACATATATAGCATACGCTATGTCTGAATTATTAATTATCAACAACCCTGTTTTATCAAGTGTTTATTATTTATGCCACATTATATTCTTTTTATGCACAGATACAAATTAACAAATAATAATATATCATTGAGACGAAATTGATTTTGTTTGATGATAAATGATACAGGACAGATTTTGATGCTTTAGTTATAATTTTGACACTTTATAGTTTATTGAAATTGTTGCAAATTCGTTGTATTAAAGTTAGATTCCTGAACAAAACCGTATATCATCATAGCTTTTAGTATTTAGCACTATAGATGTCTTGATATGTATATATTTAACAGTTTCTATGTTACATTAGTTCTAACATTTACCGTATTTTGACAAATCTTCCGGGTAACTGAGGGGAACGAAACAATAAGTTTATAAATAAAACTGTCAAAATATGGTTATATCTGTTCAAGAGGTCAGTATACACGACAAACGGAAAATGCCTGCTACATTCAATACCATATTTACTCGTGCCAAAAAGTGTACTGAAATAAAGTTGATAATGTCACTATACCTATTGTTGCACTTTGTGTGTTTTTCTAAATGCTTTCCCTCACTGATTCTATCCTAAGTTAAGACTAGAAGGTGTAGGCGCAAGTGTGCTTGGCCTGTAATATAAAATCTTTATGTTTGCTCCCTCTAGTCCGGTTTCAAAATCCAAATATTCGCATACAGTAGCCAAGACTTTTTACCAAAACAGGCCACCCTGACTTAATAATATGGTTGGTACAGGTAAATATGGTTGATGTACGTATGCAAGTTATTATCGATGGTCATAGAGTTGTGCTCGAAACTGTACAAATATTGGATACGACTGAGATGATCGAAACATTTGCACTTTTAAAAGCAAGAAAAATCATATTTTCTAGCTCTATATGTCATGTAAAGCATGTGCGCTATAGTAAATGTGCTTTATCTTTATCGTTATGTAAATATCAACAAAAATTGAGGTTTTTGTTGACGTTTACACAAACATTCAAGTTATTTATTTATACACATTACAGAATAAACACTAAGCTCACATAAGTCTGTTTTTTCATGAGGCTCATCCGGTGGTACGTCTTTACGTCCTATAAAGACATACCACCTGATGAAGCTCACGGCGAAACAGAGTGTTAAAGTTTTATTGTTTATTCAGTAGTGTGTATAAATAAACGAATATAATGCAGCTTTAGCAAGTTTGCTATCAACCATTGTGAAGACGAGTGATTTTTTTCTATAAATATTTATGTTAAATATTTTGTTGTGTCTGATTTGCTAAATAATAGATCGTTTGCTAAATACTGATTTGATTCTAAGCGTCTCACATTACTAATTAAAGTAAGATTAATTGCGTATTTACAGTGATTTTAAATTACTAAAAAACTTTGTTGCAAAGATATCACGTTGCGGCACATTTAATCTAAACCATTAAGTCAGAAACATTCATTTTGATGCTCAATATGATGCTTAAACACCAATGTGTCACTGAGATAAGTCCGACATTAATACCTGTATCTTTGACGTATCAGGTTGAAATTGCTGCCTCATCTTATTTCACAATAGGATCTACTAAATTTCGACAAGCATGCTTTCCGTATGTTTGATATGAATGGGTATTATTGCACTTCAAACAAAATTTCAACAAAACGTCTGTCTTATTTACAAACTACAAAAAAATGCCTGTCATTACATTAACGTTTTTTTCGCACGTGTAGTGGTTAAGAAATGGTTGATTCCACATTTATAGCAATTTCAAACCACTAACAAACTTTACGGCAAAAAATATCACTTTGTGGTAAATATAAATCAAATCATATCACAAGCATCCATTTGGGCTCTCAATAAGATGTCTAACCCCCAATATGTCACTGGAAAAGCCTGGCATTACTATCTTTATCTTTGATGTTTTCTGTTGACATTGCTGCCTTATCTTATTTCACAATAACATCTATTAAAATTTTAACAAACATGGCCGCAATATATGGTAGACATTAGCGGGTATTATTGGCTTTTATAATCACTTTAAACAAAATTTCAACAAAAAGTGTTGATTTCAAAACAAAATGCGTGTTATTATATTAACGTTTTATTAGCAAGCTCAATGGCGCAGTGGTTAAAGAACTCGTCTCGCAAGTGCAAAATTCGAGTTTGAATTCCGGCTAGGTTGAAATTTCAAAAATAAGCCGCCGATAATCTAGGCTCTAGGGGTTTTATGTTACTGATACAAATTCGTGTCGATGTAAAGGTAGTAGAGATGTTGAATCTGGCCCGCCTACACTCGTCAGTGCCTACTAAGTCTAGGAAAATGATGGCCTTAAACATTCCATCCACAAAGCACAAAATAGAGAATGGAGCTAGGCTGCTTTCCTTCACATATATCAGTCAGTTGTGTTATCAGTACGTGCGAAAAACAATTGAAGAAAACGATTTTGACTCATTTGCTCAGTAATCAAATCAAATAATGATTTGTTGCTGTATCCATAACAGCCAAATATACAAATTGCTGTACTCATAATGTTTTGCGTCAATCGTTTTTCCATCAATGCTGAAATATACTCCGCTTTGTTGTCGAATTACAAGTTTTAAAGTTTGCAACTAACTTAAAAACTGCTTTTGTAGTTCAATTTAACTTGAACTGCGAAACGAAACATTTTTTGAAATGACGTTCAAATATAGTACAAGTAAATTTATCTCATATTCCAAAGTGATTTTAAATATTTCATGATCTTTACACTCTCCAGGCTCCAGTTTTAGTTCGTTATTACTTTTTGCTCACTTGTTTTGACTAAAAACACATAAAGCGACAAAAACTTGAAATAACATCACAGCCTGTTAGTTGGTTTTGCTATTTTTGGTTGCTCGTTTTTGACAAAAAATGCAAGATAATCGCCTTATAGTAGGCAAACAGATATTCGTGTATGACAAATACTGACAGCCCGTTTCTATCTATCAGATCTCGTGAGACAGTCTACGACAAGGAAACCGCATAACTTTCATGCAATAAATCCTTGGGAGAAAACTGCAATGCCAGCTTACATAGTCTTGAAAACATTTAATTATCTTTTATCTATTTTCTGTGACGTACTGAGTAAGTAAGGATGCAGTGACGAGAAGCACGGAGCAATGAACTAGCCCTTTGGTTTCAAGCAGTAACATGCACAATAACACAAACAGTTGTACGTAATTTTATTGGTAACTGTTTGGCTGGGTTTCATATTGGTTTTGACCAAACAGATTTGTAGTGTTGTTAGCTTTTTTTAAACAATAGAATGTCAACGTTCTGCTTTATGGAAAATCACAGCACATTTCAGCAAAAACAGCACATTCCACATCAAGAATAGAGAAATGTGACACTCGTCTGGAAAACTTAAAAAACTCCTGAGTTTTGCGGAAGGTAGACCAGCAATTAGAAACAGGAGGCCAATACTGTTTTGTTGGCAACGGCGCTACAGTAATTATGCTGCCCCAGTTTAATATATGGCATCAAAAAAATATACGGTATATGCAAATTTATGTATCGTCTTCGTCAGATTTAGCATTTTTCGTTTATATTCTTCTGTATCCTGAGACCATCCTCTGTTTGCTGGTCTTAGATAAACAGGGCGTTCGCAACTGGCAGACAAATCAGCCCCGTCTCATCAAGATACAAGTATGCTATTATGTGTTTTAGTCATGCATATGACCGCCGAGCCGTTTTTTCAATAATTTTGGTGCTATGCGCCAAGCAGGGAAGCTGCAAATACGATTTATAAAGTCTTTGGATCGTATTGTTTGACAAAAAATAATTGGATTATGGAGATTATGACTTGCAGTTGTTGGCTATAAATGAAACATAAGCAAAACAACTTGAAATGCGCTTTAGATACATTGTGTTTCAAGTGTACAGTAGAAGTGACAAGCCTCTGGTACCATTAGTCAACCCTAAGCGTTACACACTGAGTCATTTATCTCAGATCTAATCCAATTCGATTTCATTTTTTATCAGCCCTATTTGCTGGATGAATGTTACACAAATATGATGATTATTAATCACATATTTATTTACAGATTGAAAAAGCTACAGATTAATCGATTAATGGCTATTCAAAACAAATAAATTGTTTGACCACTACGTGCTGCATCTCTGCAATCTCCATCAAAGTCATCATCCTCAATCAACTTTCCATTTGTGTGATTAGGATTCAAGCTATAGCGGAGAGTACTAGCTTTATCGGTTCTGAATTCTTCTTTAAGAGGATTGTCTTCATTCCGAACTTAACAGTGTCCAAAAATATTATAAACATAAATATAGGCAGCACAAGACCGGTGTGGTTAAGACACAAAATTTTAACGTAGAGAAAGTTGACGTTATTCATGTAATATATAATGCCTCTTCCAATTGCTGAGCTAGGTGAACAAAATCGTGTCAATAGAGTAAGGTATCAATTTAAAAATAGTTGATTTGCTGAAAATAGCGACAACGGTTGGAATAGAATTTTTGAATTTTTATCCTCCTCACGGTTGTGTTTTTATGAGGAGTAATTTGCAATAATTTTCATCTGCTCAGTAGATTTTATCAAGTAATAAATTTATTTAAATAAAGTTCAGACAACTCAAGCAGAATGTTGAAACTTGAAATCTCCAAATCACGTTTGACCAATCGCCTTGTGTTTTGCAACACTGTGACTATTATTTGGAAGATAAAACTGTATTTACAAATATTCTTCATTTTATCAATCACTAAAATCGTTTCTAGATCTTGAATAAACAAGTCTGTTTTCAGACCAACGCCAATATACTCCTTTGTGATTAAATACGAAAGAATGTTACTTTGAAGCAAACGATTGGGATTTTTCGACGATTCTCAGCAAAGACAAAACAGAGCGAGTATATTTCTGTACATATGTTAATTAGGGCGTTTCGCTAAACGCTGCTAGCATTGTCAACCAAAATAATGCAATTATAGTATTATAACATGCAACTATTGAGTTGCACTATTTTGGTTGACAATGCTAGCAGCGTTTAGCGAAACGTATTAATTAAAATTTATACAGCAGTATGCTGGCCCTGTTTTTTTGCTGATAATGTTGCTTTGATTTGAAAATATTCTTCATTTTATCAATCAATGAAATCGTTTTTTAGATCTTGAATAAACAAGTCTGTTTTCAGACCAACACCAATATACTCCTTTTTAATTAAATACGAAAGAATGTTGCTTTGATTTGGCATTCTAGCAATATTTCAACTTTCTGTACTTACTTGATGGAAAACCTTCCATCATCCATAAAACATATGCTTGCATTCGAGTGGCTAGATCTTCCTCCGTACTTAAGCCGAGAGCTTTCATTTTGTTGAAATCTCCTGCACGAAAACTTTTTCCCTTATCTGAAAATTCGAATCAATTCTAGTGATGTCAGAAACTCAAGAATAAAGTTCAACTTAATAATACAGACAATATTTCAGCAATCGTGGGATTGTTTTACTAAATATGTCATATCATTAAAAAGTTGTACTGATAAACTTACCTATCCTACAAACAAGCATATACATATTTAATTTTTGTTATGCAGTTTTCACAATTTGCATTCTACGTGCTATCGTGATGCAAAATATTCCTTGATTTTTGGGTGAACGACCATAAATTAACGCTTTGAATTAAGAAAACATCATAAGCAAGCATGCGACATTATAGCATCAGTCCGATACCCATGAACTGGCAATCTCTGAAATTCGAACAAAGCTTTGGTTAAATATAATGAAAAGATACTAGATTCATTCAAACGTGTCTTGACCTAGCTGACTTGCACTTCACTTTATTTTAAGTAGCCTATATCCGTAGTTACCATCTGTCAAAACAAAATATAAGAACGCTGTTATGAAACACCGACAAACGTCTAAACATAGAAGCTGTCGCCCTTTTTCAAGTTCACGACTTTTTTAACAGATCGACTTGACATGCTTTCAAAAAACAAAAATTATGCTCTTTTTTCAAGTTGAATACTTTTTATAAGGTCAACTTGAGAAACATTGGAAGAACTACGTTTTTGTCATTTCTTTTTTTTCTTCAAAAACCAACTCTATGAAATCGATTTTTGTGATAGTTTCTAAAACAAACTAAGTAAACAACTCAAAATGAGCACACTTCTTAGGAATAACAACAACGATATTTGATATGATGTTGCATTTAAAAGTAAGCACAAATCTGACAAATAAGCACAAAATGGCAACCCTGCCTTATACCCATACATTTTGTGGAAAATTACAGAAAATATCATAAGCTTGCATCCATCAACAATGCTTTTCAAATATCGCGTTACATTATGCATAATGCTGGCTCCATCAAGTATTGAATATTAGCTTTAAAGCAAAAATTACATTGGTTTAATCAAACGAGCATTTTTTCAACAATCATCGCAAGAAAAGACAATTTATGAGAAATCTGGGACTCTTGTCCACTCAATTGTTTCACAGATAATATAGTATATATAGAACGTTGTTTTTTACTTACACATAAATACAGGTTCTCTTGCAGCCATTGAAAACAATCGTTTTTTGTCGAGCAAATGCAGAAAATGTTGGTCGGACAAAGTGATTTGGTCGGTGATCAACATCCAACTTTACAATGTAGCTTAAACACACCTAAGCATGCGTTTATCCAACGTAATCTAAGCTATTTGCTGTAATTAAACACAAATCTCGTTAACGATCTCACAGTATGAGTTTCAAATTGTGAGCATCATACAATGTGACTCTTTATAGCCGATTTTGATAACCACTTCTTTGACTATTGGAATTGACTTCGCAGTGCCATTACGTGAATATTTCTGCTTTTAATCTATTATCTTTAAATTTCCGATGAAGTATTGAAGCAAGCGAAATCAACTTTTCCTTTGATTGATAATAAAAAAAGTTACATATTGGTACAAAATCGATTTAAATGGCTGCAGCTAGTGTCTTTGGCCGTGCAAATTTCCTCCAAAATCTTACTAAATGTGGTCTTGATAATACGAACTGATTTAATACGTTATTTACTTACAGTATGATGTTACACAACGCCCTATGCAGATGAAAAATGAGTAAGTTTAGCAGTACGCCTCCACCATGTATGTAAACAAATATTGTTTTGTTTAAGATGATCTTCATACTGGCATTTGGTGTCCTTTCTGGTAAACCTTTTCATTCCATTGATTCAAGATCCTATACCATCAAAACTAACTTCAAATATGACTTTATTGTCACGACTAATGGATCTAGCAACTGCGCTATCGTTACTAAACCATGCGAGCTATAAAGCTATAGTTATGTACTTTCATCTTGAAGATATTTGAATTAAGAGATCATGCTCTCAGTAACTTGAAAAGCTAAAGATTAAGAACGACCTTATAACTACTTCACTTCGGTTATTCTCCATTGCGTGATTTTTGTTTACTGGCCAATACTAGCTTACTTTCTCAACACACAATTCTAACGGTTATATTTTTCTGTTTGTCATAGGTCTTTTTGAATAGAAAGTCCATTATTGAACAACAAGGCTGAACTTGTCATGTACTTTCATCTTGAAGATATTTGAATTAGGAGATCATGCCCTTAGTAACTTGAAAAGCTAAAGATTAAGAACGACCTTATAACTACTTCACTTCGGTTTTTTTCTATTGTGTGGTTTTTGTTTACTGGCCAACATTAGCTTACTTTCTCAACACACAATTCTAACGGTTATATTTTTCTGTTTCTCATAGGTCTTCTTGAATAGAAAGTCCATTATTGAACAACAAGGCTAAACTTGCCTGTCGACATTTTACTGCACGCCAACAACTCCCAAGCTATACAGAGAAAAACGAGAAAAATAGTTTGCACTTACATGTAATAACAGTCAACGTCGAAATGATAGTCACTACAAAAAGATTACTCGCAAAATATAAGTAAACACAAACCTCTTTCAAAAATTGAAACACAAAAGTCGATATTGAATTAGAATACTGTGAAACCAGTACAAAAATTCATAAAAAATGACATTGAAGCTGCAATTAGTCTTGGAGCTAAACTGTAGCGTACACAATTGAATAACTTTTAATATCATCTGTGTGCTATTGTCATTTTCTTGAGTTTATGCGGAATGAAATTAGATGAAACTTCTAACTTTGAAACTTCTAACTAACTTCTAACGCTTGAACTTAGATCTTTATATTATTTTTGTTGTTCGTAAAAATTGTTTGAAGAGAATCTGATTCTGATGGGTTGTTAAATGAAACAATCAAAATGAGTTGAGCTAGTTAATAAGGTTTTACTCAATATTCCGACTCAACCTTTCCTTGCAAGCCCCGTTTACAAATGGCGTGGATCTATATTGTCTGTAGCATTTCAATACATTTTTACTCGCTTTTTTTCCGAAGAAATCTGTTGCTTTAGACAACCTCTCAAACTCGTGCAATGTGTGTTCCAAACTTCAGAATAGGTGATTTAATCTTGATTCATTATGCTGTGAGATTAGCAACAAAAATGCAAACAAAACTGCGGAAACTCATTGACATATTTTAAGAATCAATACTCAAAAGGATTTTCCTAAACACTAAATAATATTATTCTTGTGTTTCGAAAACTCTCTTTCAGTGTGCAATGATATCACATAGATGTAATTGATTATGTAAATAGCGGGCCTGGACATCGGAAACAATTAACAAAACAACCAATAAAATCGCTTGGAAAATAAACAAGAAAGGGTTTAGCTTCTTGGGGAGAATACCGGAAACAATCAACGAAACCAACAGCAAAATCGTTCAGAAAATCAAATAATTAAGTAAGGGTTTGTATATGGCAAAACACCAGACATGGTTACCAAAAACAATGAACTACGTTGAAACAGCATAAAGGTAACCAATCCACAAATTATCATTGTTACTGTGGGCTTACTTAAAAAAATCACAATATTTGCAGCTATTTTAGATATAAATTTGTTTGATTTTAAATATGTTGATGGCACATACAAGCTTAAACTGAGACATAATGATCAAGTTAAGACCCACTCAGAAATAGAGACAAATACACGTTTATTCAGAAGCTTTCAACTTCTGTTTGTTTCGAATAGTCCTGGCACATTTCATGTGGAAAAACATGTGATTTACACCAGAGATTAAAGCTATATATCAATTATGCCTCGACCGCTCGTTTTCTGCAATGTGCAAACTCAAATTCATGCTACTTATAATTGGACCTTCTATGCTTCAGCAAATATCTTGGTCCGCATTGTATAAGTTTTGCTGCAATTTTTCAATTCAAAGTCGATCTCTGTTTTCAGTTGCTTGAAATGTTGATAAAGAAACAATTGCTCTTAAACCTTGGAAAAATGTCAAAATTTTTGCTGCAAATCAAATGATTACACTCAAAACTACGAACGCCAGTTCTGTTTTTCTTTTACACACAGATCGTAAGAATTATTTCGTTAGATTTGTTTCACATTGTTAGAAAAACTTCAAACAAACAACGCACCAAAAGTCTACAATTGCAATTTTTCTAAAACTTCAGCTATGAAATTTGTCTAAAACGACCTGTTTGGTTCCAGGTGTTTCAAAAAGTATTTTATAGAGTATAAAAACATGCACATTTGCTATGGTATCACACCTCTAAATAACTTATTGGCAAAAATGTTTCAATTTGCGACCATCGACCATTGATGCTATCCTAACTCTGACCACAATGATTTTGACAATCGAAATTGACAGAGCCGTTGTCTGATGTGTTTGTTTTGTTATTTTTACAATGTGCTATTATCTAAATGCTTGTTCATCTCGACTTCTATTTTTAATTTTTAGTATAGCGTTTTAACAGCGAGATTACAATCTTCCTTCAGTTGTTATTGAAATCTTTTTATTATAAACTCGATGCACAGACTAGAAATTGTTTTGTGATAATTTTTGGTTGTGAAACTTTTTTTCGTAATCTTACTAAATACGATATTAATCAAAGAAAGCTATTTATTATCTCATCTATCTAGTGTTTGATGTTACAATAGGTCGTATTAAATGTGCTGGAAAGTTCAACCGTTGACGAATTTTAATGGTGAATGATGGGCGATGGTTCTTATAAACGGTATGAGAGTAGCAAGTATCGTGAAAAGCAATAGTTTTAATGTCTGTTTCGACGCCGAAATGGGCAGAATTCTTGTTTTCAAACAGTTGGTCTACAAGAAGAAGAACTTCATGTGTGTTTGGAAAACAAATCATGAAAAATTCTTGCCTTCAACATATCCATCTTCAAGAAACAACATTTTGCACTACACTGTGCTCTTTCCTCCGAAATAAATTTGTTTCTAAATACGCCAATCAACACTACGCATCCGAAACTTCTTACTCTCTTTTAGATAATATTGCACACATGGTGTGTTGTCTGGTAAACCTTTTCTCTATAACGATCATCCACCACCAAAACTAACTTCAAATATCACTTTCATGTTACAGTCAACGGATCTAGCAACTGTGCAATGAATGCTGAACCAAGCAAGCATGCAAGGTTTCGTGATGGAATTTCATCTCCAAGATATTTCAAGTGGTAATGCTCTGGCCAACTTGAAACGTTGAAATATCAACGAACCTAAAACTATTGCACCTCGGTTCTATTTCATTGTTTGAGTTTGTTTGCTGAGCAAAACCTAGCTTGTATTCTCAACAAAACAATAAAGGCTAATATTTATACTGTTTCGCATAGATCTTGAATAGAAATTCAATTCCTGATAAACAAGTCTCACCTGTCAACACTTCATTGCATGTTAACAAAACCAAGCTAGTGAAACAGAACCAAAAACAAAGTTTTTCGCAGTTACAACGAGGCCCACAACAATCATGAGGACGAAAGAAAAACTGCCCTGTAGAACACTTACATGCATTCATGTGGTAAACCCTGGAATTTTCAAAAAATCCTAAATCACAATGATCGATGCTACATAACGTCATAACTAAGGCCCGCTATAGTCAATAAAGTCAAATTTTATCAAGATTATGTTCCATTATCAAACTTATACCAGCGTTGATTTCTGTGGCTCAAAACTTTTGTTGATAAGTTTTATAGATCAAATTAAAGTCAAAATTTTGAATACAGTCAAATTTGTTAAACTTTTGTCCCATCAATATTTACTGACAAAAAACTAGTTTCTTGTTTATTAATGTCACTCTTTGAGCAGTTATAAATAATTCAAATATTCTGTTTCTATACGGTTTTTGGACAAGTTTTCTAATTCAAATTTCTGTAACAGTATTCTCACAATAAAAATGCATGATTCAACTCGATATTTGTCACTTTATGCGTATTTGTTAGAAAAGTGTTTATTTTAGAACCTTGATTGTTTGTGCATGAATGCATAATTGTTAAGCAATCAATCTTGTTATATAAGACAATGTGTCTTGCTACACGTGATGATTTGAACTGCAACTTACGATACTGATTTATATAAAAATGTCTAAACAAGCGAAATCGTCTACAGCAAATGTCAAACACCTTTGCTGCCAATAGTCGAATGAGGTTTTCGAAAACTTTCGCCAGGCGATGTACGATGTCACATTTGCGACGTATTAGTTAACACTAGCTTTACGGAGGGATCGCTTTCGACCCTGGTTGTTATTTATTTGCTTTATATCTTCTAAATGCGTGACCGAATATCAATAAACTGCTTTCACTTTTCCTAAAATTTGTTCTAGATTACATTCCAGGTTTTGAAACTTTAAAAAAATTGCTGACTAATTAAGTTTTCGCGTCGGGAAAAAAGCTACCCTTAGTTTTACGGAGGTGGACAATGTCAGAGTGACTGACATAAAATGCTTAGCTTGCGTAAAACTGACTAGTTACATGCTTTTATATTTTTTACAAAACGTAATTTTTAAAAGTAAAATTATTTTGTTATGCGTAATCATTGCAATACAGCATAGAAGCAGTTCAAAAACTAGTGCGAGAAAAACGCAATTAGCAAAACAAGATTGGGGTCGCAAACGACCCCCTTGTATAACTAGGTGTAGAAAATTTCCCGTAAAGCTAGTGTTAAATAACTTTTTGTTGGAAGTCATAGTAAAAGTAAGCATCTCCAAGCTGAATTGAAGAGGAATAGCAGATTCCAAGATAAGCACCCTTTTTACAGTTAGATCAACTAAACTTCAAGGAAAATCTAGTCTCTTCATTCCTAAAAGCAAATATTCCACTTTATAAATTGAACCATTCAACTAAGTTTTGCCTTCTGAGTCTGCAGCCCGGGCTAGCGTTGCCCAATTAGCATCTCAAAAAGAAAATCTCATTCGAGAACTACCGAATTTTCGCGGCCATAAGGCGCACCGGAGTATAAGGCGCAATAGCAAAAAACTGCTGCAAATGCATTTTTTTTCTTACGTAAGACGCACCAGACTATAAGGCGCAATAAATCAGACAAAATCCTAATTTGTTTTTTGCATGTTTAAATCAGACAAAATCCTAAATCGCGAACAGAGCAGTTTGCTCTAAAGAAACAAAGCAAGAGAAAAAGAAAAACAAAAAAGTACTCTTTACCAACTTGGCGGGAATAGAAATAGAAAAAAAACACTAAGAAAACTTTCTTTACAAAGACAAGCTTGAAGAAAAAATAATTCCTTTTTTCTAATAATTGTTTAATAGTTCATTACATAATACAACGTTCCAATAAACTTATTGCTTACACGCCGTTCTGTTAACAAAACAATTCCTGGCATGTGAAATGCTAATGCGAAAAAATACCGCTATTTGTAACATTAAAGATGGTTCGCAGTTTTCTTATAAAGCATAATTTTATCCACACATAAGACGCACTGGACGATAAGGGGCATGTTCAATTTCTGAGAAAATTTTTGGCTTTTAGGTGCGCCTTATGGTCGCGAAAATACGGTAGATGACATATTGTACACATATTGACATATTGCTGAGGTATTATTCTACACACTATGGAAGACAATTTGGCAATAAACAAGAACAATTTGTATTGCTTTTAATGAATGCTGCTCGCTGCATGTCTGTTGCAGGTAAGACCACTAAAGGAATTATGCCCTTGTTTAATGCATGTCTCCTGCATTGCACACTTACCACATAATGGCGCTATGTGAGTGCGTGTGTATTTTAATAATATTGATGACGTGCAGCAACGATGAAAACAGCAGCAATCAAAACAAAGAACGTTAAATCGATTTTCATTAAGCTGGTCTGCCATCAACTCTTGACACGGAGATTACAAGATGGGCAACTTGGCTTGGAGCTGCATTGTACTATAGTGAATACTTTCCTACTGTTCGTACTATTGTCAACAATTGGATAGGTGGCGGACTCTTAGTTGGCCGAGCAAAACAAGCTATCAATGAGGATAATTTCTTGCCAGACTTAGTTCGTATCAATCAATACCGGACTCTAGCAGCTATCGTCGAGTTCTTAGAAGCAAGTGACTGCACTATGACAGAAGTATTATTGAAAACTACGCAGTTCCACAATGACCCCTACTCAATTCAAGCTTACATCAAGAAACCGCTATCAAACTCTGATTTATAAGCACTGATAACCTGCGCTAACCTAATAAGTGCCTCAAACATCAACACATTATTGCAAAAAGCCCAGCCAACCACTGCTACCGCTGAGCGATCATTGTCTATGCTAAAAAAAGTACTGAAAAAAATAGAAAGTTTGATCCAGAGACAATCAAAAAATACTTGATGCTGTGTTATAATGAATAATTTTGGTAATTTTAAGGTGAGATCTCTTGTTGAACACATGATAGACTGACAATAAAATACATACAATAGTAACAACATAGCAGTTGCCATAAGCATTAATTGCTACGCAGAAGCGTCTGTTTTGTAGCGTCAGTTGTCGTGCATCACTACAAGACAAATTCAGATTTTATTTAACTGCTCACAACGAAATGCAAATTATACTTTCTCTAAACTTATGCAAGTTGTCTTTTCTGCAACGTTTTAACCAAAATCTGTCCATCAAAATTAAATGATAGGCTAAAACTGATAAGTCAAAGTTTAATGAAAAACAAAATCAAACAAAATAATTTTGGGGTCAAAATAAAAATGATCATACTTATTATACAATAAAGGTGAAAGCGTTAGTCTTATTAGACTTATTATAAAGCATAATAATCATGTGTTAACTTTTTTATTTTTGCATAAACTGGTTAGATTCAAAATCAATTTCTGTTTTGTTTTTGATACGAATAATTTTTTTCAATGGTTGTGAAGATTCAAGCAACTTTCTCCAGCCAAATGATTCCAATCAAAACCACGCACCTAAATCTTCAATATATTCTTTATGCAGATCTAATTTCTTTTACTTCATCAGATTTATTTTACATTCTTGATAATACTTTTAATAAACCTTTCGTAATCTTGCCCAAAATTAAAATAAGATTTTATTCAAGCTCATCGAGTTGGTTCCAAGTGTTTCAAATAACATTTCAAACTATCACTAATTGAGCATTTACAGTGATTTTACTGTTCAAAATTACTTTTCGGAAAAAAAAAACTATCATTTGACTGAGTCTTTGCATTAAAACCATCAGTTCAAAAATATTCGTTCTGACACTCAACACAATGTCTAAACACCAACGTGTCCCTGGACAAGATGGACGTTAAAAATTTGTTTTTTGATGTATTAGTTGAAATAATTGTTACTTTATTACGTTTCACAATAAGATCTATTGAATTTTTAATGAACACAGTTTGCCATATGGCAGACACAAGAGCATCAATGGCATTTGTAAACGCTTCAATCAAAATCTCAACAAAAACATCTCAAAATAAACTGCGCAGCATTACGCCTACCTGTACATTAACATTCTGTCAGTCAGTTGTGCTGCCTACTCGTACAAAATGCCATTGAGGAAAAGGATTTTGACTCATTGCTGATTTAGGGCCAACTATTCAAATTGCTGTGCCTACATAGTTCCTGCTATTGTATTTGCACGGTTACTAAAATACGCTTTGCTTGATGGTCAACTAGCTTAATAGGGTTTGAAGATTGCAAACAATCTAAAAACTATTTTTTCTTGGAGTCTTCAATTTAAATAATGCATTGCAAACTTTTCGAATGGCTTTCAACTACCGTTCTATCTGAAGCCAACACTATTATCATGTCTCTAGATGTTTAAACTCCTCAGTTTAAATTTCAAATTTTGTTTGTTTTTTACATAGATAAGCCTTGATTGCCAGTTATTTCAACTATGAAAACAAATCAACCGCCATACATTAGGCTAATAAGATAGCAGTGTTTGATGAAATTGTTTACCAGTTTAAATAGAATTTAATTGCTTTGTTTTGTTCGAACGGGGGGTTATAATCACACAAATTACTTGATGCTGTCTTATTTAAGCTGAAGTTTGGTCGACCACAACAAAACGTTTTTTCAAACATTCGTTAATATGTTGCTTATAAATAATTTGCCGTTTTTTATCAGATGTGGTTGGTCGTTCTGGCCGACAAAGCGTTTGCTTATCCGTGCTTCATCTGGTTACAAAAGTGAAGCTGCTCACCATGCAAGTCGTAAAAAGCCGCTTTAGGGTGCCCAGCAACGACGGTCTGCCTTGCTGGTAGTTGGACTATCAGTCTGCAGATTGCATACATCATTGGCTAGAAATGGACAGCCGTTTTCCCCTATCCTAACATAAATTAGGTTGACGGTGTGAACCAAAAGTGCCGTTCACGCCGTACCTCCACTCCAAGAAAGACCAGGGTAAACTCATTCGCTCAATCAATCAAACGTCAGCCTCAATTAAGACACCAACATGGTAGCTTGTGTGGTTGTTAACCATCGATAAAACAAACAAAACGACTTTAGATAGCAGTATTCTGGAAGGTTGTAGAAATAAGCAAGATATAGCTTAAGGCATTAAAGCAGTGCTCACTAATTCTTTTAAGCTCGAGCACCATTATTTTTTTGGGTGCTACTCTACAATTTCTTTTTCCTAAACAAGGAACAATCAATCAATCAACCAATCAATCATTTTATTTTTGCCCACAACCAGCATACATAGAAAATTAATCTGACAGCAGTGGGCAAAAAAGAGGAGACGATGGCAAAACAATATATGTTAATGCATGCACATGAAAAGAATTTTGTTTTGAATTTGAAGATAATGGCATGGCCATCGCACCTGTAAGGTAGCAGATAAATAAAAACACACAAAGAAAACATATACAGTATGTACAAGGTGCCGCAAAATTTATCAAAAATAAAACAAAAGTGTCATCTTGTAACCCTAGCAGGTGAGGCTATCAGGTGCTACACCTTGCCCAAGGGTGACCTGGGAGCAACGACAGCTAAGAGACGGCTTTTTTACGTCTCAAGGCATATAAACCCTGTCGCCGGTTGTAATTTTAAGTTATACATCTAGAACTAGTTTGCTTTCAATAACTTGACCTCCAACAATGAATGATTTTTAACTGAAGAAGTACACTAGTATTGTTTTCATTTGCTTTTAGAAACTCTACTTAGTTTCAAGAAACGCTTTGAAAATCCGAAACATTTTGAAATCCTAGTCATTCCTTCTGAAAGTACCTTGCGCGGACCCGCTGGTTGAGAAGAGGCATTACCAGACAGCGCCGGCACTAAAAATGTTCATCAAATAACATTTAATCTATTTACAATTGTATCAACAGTAGTTTATCGAGAAGACTGTTGATAGAACGACAAAGGTGTAGAACAACAACGTGTCGGACCAACTGTTAACTGATAAACAAATTATTTATTTCAGCGATACTTCGGTACATTTTTGTGTGTTGGATTATTTTGCGAAAAGCTGCACTGCTGCTGTGTAATAAATCAAATATCGTTTGTATTTATTTCAGGTTTTGTAAATGGTTAAGGACAGAAACACATACAATGTTCTAGATATGTCTGTTCAGTGGTCGCACATTTAGTTAATAAGGACGTCAAATCGGACAGACATCTACCAACTGCTTATTATACAACTTAATGGGCCCGCATCATTACTGCAAAAATGTAATGATGAACAGATAATGGTTATTTGCGAGCACAAAATAGCTTCGAAAACATGATTCTCAGGAGCGCAAATAGGAATGGTTTGTGAGTTGAAACACTATATGAAATATTATTAATTTTTCTGTTTCAACCGTAACTTTGCATTGCGCATGGATAGTAATGGCAGCACAGATCAATTGATCAATCTTTAAATTTAGCCTAGCAACAGCCATACTGGTAGCTATATAATTCAATAGTTTGAGCAACGTCTTATACCAGCCATGCTATCAAGTGTGCGTGTCTCTGAAAGAGAGAGAACTTGCGCTAATCCTTTCAAAACACTGAACAGTTAAACCTGCATGCGATTTTAATCTTCAAGACTTTGACGTCATAAGTAAAGGGCATACCGATTTAATATTGGTTTTAGCAATGATGGGTTAGCTGCATATAATTTTGATCAAATAGATCTAAATTATTGTGAATGCATATTTGATCATCAATTAGTTTTCATACAATTCAAATATATGCTTGAAAATAAAACTCTGGGTCTTATGACAACGAAGATCGTTTAAATTTTTTTTTATTTTTATACATCTAAACAGTAGCCTCGGTTTATCACCACAGCTAAACTAATATATACAGGGTGTCTCAAAAGTAAGTATACACTTTAAAATTTGAATAACAATCTAATGGCTTGTTCAAATTTGTCAAAAGTTTACAAAAATATTCTATGAACTACTAGAAACAGATTACCGTCCTAATATCTCGTTGAATTTATTTATTGACAGAATGTTAGACCTCAACGTGGGAGCCACCAATTTCGAGACATTTCAGCCACCTTTTGATGCATTCTTGTTTGACACTTTGCAATAAATCTTGTGTAACTAGTCCACATGATGCTCTAATGTTTTGTTCCAACTCTAAAAGGTTTTGAGACCATGTGGAGTAAACTTTGCTCTTAAAGAAACCCCAAAGAAAAAAGTCGCATGGGGTTAAGTCAGGTGAACGAGCGGCCCATTCTAGAGGACCTCTGCACCCAATCCACCTACCGAGAAAAAACTGATTTAAGTAATCTCTGACTTTCCTGGTGTAATGTGCAGGAGCTCCATCTTGCTGAAAGTAACAGTTTTTCAGCCGAAGCATTTTTTGTCAACTTTACTCCACATGGTCTCAAAACCTTTTAGAGTTGGAACAAAACATTAGAGCATCATGTGGACTAGTTACACAAGATTTATTGCAAAGTGTCAAACAAGAATGCATCCAAAGGTGGCTGAAATCTCCCGAAATTGGTGGCTCCCACGTTGAGGTCTAACATTCTGTCAATAAATAAATTCAACGAGATATTAGGACGGTAATCTGTTTCTAGTAGTTCATAGAATATTTTTGTAAACTTTTGACAAATTTGAACAAGCCATTAGATTGTTATTCAAATTTTAAAGTGTATACTTACTTTTGAGACACCTTGTATTTCAACCTTTTTGATTTATCAAAACACAAGTTACTGGTACAAACAAAATTCTAAAGAAATGGTTTGCTACTGGTCCCTTTCCTTACTATTTGAATATCCAGCCGAACTTTGCTTGGTATTGGCAGAATACAGGATAGTTGTTAAAACGCTGAACGGATTTATAGGAACACTCACCAAAAACCTGACTCGGTTTTATTTAAAATGATTTGAACAGGTCTGTTACTTTTGTATTGGCAATGACTTTATTTGACTGGAACTCGATGCATTTGTCTCAAGGCTTGACTTGTTTACATTGTTGCTAGGCTTCAGTGACATTTCCAACATTCAACTCACAACTCATTCCCGAGGATAATTGGACAATTGCCAGTTGCATAAGTTAGTATTGAGTCAATAAAAGTATTGTAGTTTTTGGATAGATATGATATTGGTGCCAAACAGAAAAGCAAAAAGTTAAAACAAAAATAGATTTTAATTATTTTCAAATATAACAAGAAAGAATAACCAACGAAGAAACCCACAGCAGTGGTTAAAATTCATAACAATGTACGCAAACATCAATGACTATTAAATAACCACTAAATTGTTCAGTCAATGTGGTCTTAGTTTTGACAGTAAGAATGAAACTTAGTGCATTCGAAAACCAGGCAACCATGTACTTCACCCACTAACTGCGATGCGTGCATTTCAATCACTACACCACTGCGCCAGTGAGGAGATGTAGTAGTTAGTGCGTCTGTTTCGTTTTCAGTAGACGTGAGTTCAAATTCTCTTTTCAAGTGATATCCAAGATTATAAAATTGATATCACATATTTCCTGCTTGCCGTTCAGCGAAGAAAATTAGATAGTTTGGTGAAAATGTCAGCAGGTTCACTTGATGCATCCTCGGGAAGGACGCTTAATTAAATTTTTCCATTTTTAAGCAGCAGACAGTTGATGGAGCCGAACAGTTTACCGTCGCGATGGCCCAGTCTACTGAAATACGTAAATAGAGTATGGAGCTCACACTTATAAGTGAAAATCGGAATGATGCTTTTAACAAAATTTTTCTGCAATTGAAAGTTTCAACTCAGCACCAGGCAAATTTTCTTTAGTTTATTCTATGCGCAGATCGTAATAGATTTTTTGTTTATTACACATCGTAAGGTTATCAACATACAGGTACAATTCACCGAGAAACTACAATCGCAAAATTTCTGCAGTTCTATGTAGTAAGGCATAAAAGTAACATATTGAATGCAAGTCTCTAACATTTCAAGTTAAGTCAATACCAATTTCACATTTATAGCAATTTCAAACCATTAACAAACTTAACGACAAAAAATATCACTTTGTGGTAAATATAAATCAAATCTTAAAATCACAAGCATCCATTTGGGCTCTCAATAAGATGTCTAACCCCCAATATGTCACTGGAAAAGCCCGACATTACCATCTCTATCTTTGATGTTTTCTGTTGACATTGCTGCCTTATCTTATTTCACAATAACATCTATTAAAATTTTAACAAACATGGCCGCAATATATGGTAGACATTAGCGGGTATTATCGGCTTTTACAATCACTTTAAACAAAATTTCAACAAAAAGTGTTGATTTCAAAACAAAATGCGTGTTATTATATTAACGTTTTATTAGCAAGCTCAATGGCGTAGTGGTTAAAGAACTCGTCTCGCAAGTGCAAAATTCGAGTTTGAATTCCGGCTAGGTTGAAATTTCAAAAATAAGTCGCCGATAATCTAGGTCCTAGGGGTTTTATGTTACTAATACAAATTCGTGTAGAGAAAAAGGTAGTAGAGATGTTGAATCTGGCCCGCCTACCCTCGTCAGTGCCTACTAAGTCTAGGAAAATGATGGCCTTAACCCTTAAACGCCTAAGTGGGTCGCCAGCGACCCGAGCCTTCTGTTTTTTCCTCATATCTCTTGAAATTGCCGGCTACGTTCTGTGAGACTTCAAGTATTCCCGAAGCATTTATTCTTTTTCCGTTTCACTTTTATATTTTCAAAAATATTACACTGATAAAATAGTTATTAAGGATTTAAAAGAAAAAATCTGTAGGGTCTCTAGCGACCTATGTTAAATAATAGTGCAACTTTTTTTTAAATAGCAACTTATGTTGTTAGTAGTTAATTATAAAGTGCCACAAACATTAAATTAAATCGAACAATATAAGAAATAGTTAATCATCGCATTTTTCATACTGTGCAATGCAAAATCAAAACGTTTATGACAAAAGATTAGAAGTTTCGCAAGAAAGAAAGCAACATCAAAGGGTTGATTGCAAATCGGTATAAGATCCCAAAAGAATCTGAACAACGATTGTAAGAAGGCTACTGAATGCAGCATCAGCTGCTGGGAAAGTGGTACGACCTGGTCTGATTTAGAAGACAACTCTGACGATGGAGAAATCATTGAGAGCGAAGATTCTGTGGATGGCCAATCATCACCTGAGAGATGTGATGATGTTTCTTCTATTGTCAGAAACCAGACCACAAGTGCAGACGATGAATTGACAGTCAGTAGTGGGGAAAAAAGTGATAGCGAAGACTCCTCTGAGCATGACAGTAATGATCTTACGGCCAGAAGCTTGTTTGCAGGAAAAAAATGGCCGTGTGTGGTTTGCCACGTGTCTCCCACCATCAAGAACACGTGCATGTAATCTTAGACACCCCAACGAAGACCAATTGGTGCTGCAAAAACCATCCAAAATAAAGTTAATCCTTTTGCGTACTTTATCGATGAAAATATGCTTAAGCATGTTGTCAAACACACTGACGAGCGTGCAAGGAGGGACCTCAGAAAAAGAAGCAAAAATCCAGATGAATGGATGCCATTTGATTTGTGTGCAATGAAAGGCATTGTCGATGTTCTGTACCTCATTGGTGTGTATCGTTGTCAGCACAAATCCCTTCATTCGTTGTGGTCACCTGGCCCATCAGGAAGAGCTATATTTTTTGCTTCTTTCGACCGTAATCCATTTGAGCAACTCTAAGCAAAACTACGTTTTGACAGTTGTAAAGATCGTAACACGGATGATAAGTCTGCTCCATTTCGGCAAATGTGGGAACAGTTTTTTGAGAATTACAGAAAACATTATGCTGTCAGCGCTTATGTAACCGTGTATGAACAACTAAGGTCATTTCTAGGTCGTTAGTAGTTTCGTTCCAGTATATGCTCAACAAGCTAGACAAGTGCAAGCTGAAGCTCTTTGTTGTGTGACTGTCTCGCTGGCTAGACATTCAATGGCATGCTGTATATTGGATGTCAAGGAAATCAGAGAAACGTTGGGTTGTCATCTGATGTTGTGAAATTCCTCTTGACATTACTGCATTTTTCTAGAGTCAATGAAACAACTATTAATTGATTTATCAGTTTCCAGCTTGCTACGGACTTACTCCAGAAACAAATCATTTTGCTGGAAAAAATGAGAAAAGCTAACAAAAATTTCCCATTAAATTTGCCACACGGAAAGCAAAAAGTATTGGATCAAGCTGGTTAGCTTTAATGACAGGCAAACGTTAGTATCGAATGTACCCAGAAAAACAAACCTGTGGTTTTGCTTTTCAACTATGCACAATGACAACAAAATTGATAAAAATTCAAGTTTGCCTATAATAACACTAGACTACAATGCTTATAAAGCAGCTGTTGACCGAGTTGACCAACTTTGTCATAATTACAATGGGCAGAAAAGGACCAAGAGCTGACCACTTGCATACTTCTTCAACTGCCTCAATGTACAGGTATCAATAGCATGGCGATTTTCCGAGCAAAACTTTCACAGAGGGAAAGAGTCAGTTATCGACGCCAAATGTTTATCATGAGTTTGCTTCATCCACGGCTACAGCGACGAGTGCGAGTTAAGCAACTTCCAAGAAATACTAAGCTATCATTACGAAAATGTGAGTACAAAATAGACACTGGTACTTTTCAATCAGCTGCATATTAGGGTGGAAAGCGTAAAAGAAACAGTGCTACATCTTTCCATCTTCTCTGGCTCACAAAACAACTGACGCGTTCGAATAATGGAATGAGCAATCTTGCATTGATCACAAACAGGTCACGGTTTTATGTTCCTATTGTGCCGCATAATTTTTGTGCCTTGGCATTATTATGACAATTGCGTTGGAAGCTAACAAAATGCAATCGTTTTATTGTTTTTCATTCCTTTTGGGCTAAATTTTGATGTTACACGTTATTTCAATAGCCATTTGTTGTGGGTAGTATGCAGTGTTCATCTTAACTTTTGATAGGTCACTTTTTGTACAAAATGGAAAATATTACACTTGCGATTTTTGCAACTTTTGTCAGTTTTTTTTGAAGCACTATACTTAGCTGTAAATAATAATAAACTTGAAACATGTTGATTAGTTTCATGACCATGTTTTAGGAAGATGAACAAACTGAAAGCTTGAGCAAAGATATTTCAATACGCCGGGTCGCTAACGACCCACTTAGGTACTAGTGGTTGGCGAAATACTTGGGCGTTTAAGGGTTAAACATTCCATCCACAAAGCACAAAATAGAGAATGGAACTAGGCTGCTTTCCTTCACATATACCAGTCAGTTGTGTTATCAGCACGTGCGAGAAACAATTGAAGAAACGATTTTGACTCATTTGCTGATTAATCAAACCAAATAATGATTTATTGCTGTATCCATAACTGCCAAGAATGCGAATTGCTGTACTCATAATGTTTTGCGTCAATCGGTTTTCCATCATTGCTGAAATATACTCCGCTTTGTGGCCGAATTACAAGTTTTAAAGTTTGCAACTAACTTAAAAACTGCTTTTGTAGTTCAATTCAACTTGAGCTGCGAAACAAAACATTTTTTGAAATGACATTCAAATATAGTACAAGTAAATCTATCTCATATTCCAAAGTGATTTTAAATATTTCATGATCTTTACACTCTCCAGGCTCCAGTTTTAGTTCGTTATTACTTTTTGCTCACTTGTTTTGACTAAAAACACATAAAGCGACAAAAACTTGAAATAACATCACAGCCTGTTAGTTGGTTTTGCTATTTTTGGTTGCTCGTTTTTGACAAAAAATGCAAGATAATCGCCTTATAGTAGGCAAATAGATATTTGTGTATGACAAATACTGACAGCCCGTTTCTATCTATCAGATCTCGCCAGACAGTCTACGAAAAGGAAACCGCATAATTTTGATACAATAAATCCTTGGAAGAAAACTACAATGCCAGCTTCAACGCCAGCTACATAGCCTTGAAAACAGACCGTTCATGTTAACAAGTTCACCGTTCGATGAAGCGCCCGTTCCGGTATGCTCCTGTGGTGCGGGGGCCCTGTTAGTAGCTCGAGCACTGTGATCACGCAAACTCTACCGAAGAACTATGTCGGGGAGTCTCCGCGGGTGATTGTTAAGTGGTATCTGGGGCTAGTTAAGTCGCTAATTGGGTCGCGCTATGTAACACACTAGTCATTACCCGTGCGGTGACCTAGTTATCGGAATCGGTAGCTATGCTCGTAGTGGAATAAGCGAAGTGGTTGACCTCTTGGCGGCCGTGCGTTATATAAGCCGCGGTGCAGCCATTTGGGATGCACCGAAATCACTTAACCCTTTAACGATAATAAGATTCTAATTCATAAAATTTGAGACATCTCCTTAATTGTTTGGTAACAACAATATTACAATGAATTTCCGAAAAATGGTTATTACTTCATAGTGATTAAACAATACACAATCATGTAACGTATGTGTTACATTATCCCTCAAAGGGTTAAGCGCCCTTTTAAAGTTACGCTTACTTTATATTATTAAACGTTAACGCTAGTGCAACTCGTCTGTGGGGTTCGAACCCAAGTCTTTGGAACTGGCATCCTCGCACGCCGAGTTTCGCAGCCGTGTACCGCGTGCTGCCAGTCATGTCTTAAAGCACCGCATTTAGTTTGTAACTTTTAAAAGACCTTTTTATGCCTAATCACTGCTTGTGTGATTAGCTTTACATAAGGATATCAGTTTTAGTCCATAGCTGAGTGGCTAGCAGTACGTCAAAACGAACCTCGTTCACAAGTAAACAGAACGTAAGTCTTGTGCTTTGTGTAAGTTTTTAAAAAATGTCAACGTTAATGCTATTGGGGAGGGATCTCTTGGCCCTTGACAAGCCTTGCTGATGAGTCCAAAAGGACTAAACGGGTCCAGGGATGGCTTTGTAAGCTTGAAAATATCTCGCTACAGCATTGCTGCTTTCGGAAGCCTCGCGCCTTCAGCACTCGCTTTGTTGTTTTGTTTCTCGCTTATAAGACGCTCTCTATCAATCGTAACCACTTGGAACTAGCAATAATTATCTTTTATGTATTTTCTGCTTTTACGTATTTTCTGTATTTTCTGCTTTTATGTACTGGATAAGCAAGGGTGCAGTGACGAGAAGCACGGAGCAATGAACAACCCTTTGATTTCAAGCAGTAACATGCACAAAAACAAAAACAATTGTACGTAATTTTAGTGGTAACTGTTTGGCTGGATCTCATATTGATTTTGACCAAACAGATTTGTAGTGTTGTTAGCTTTTTTTAAACAATAGAATGTCGACGTTCCGCTTTATGGAAAATCACAGCACATTTCAGCAAAAACTGAAAATCCACATCAAGAATAGAGAAATGTAACACTCGTCTGGAAAACTTAGAGACTCCTGAGCAGTTAAGACTTTGCGGAAGGTAGACCAGCAATTAGAAACAGGAGGCCAATACTGTTTTGTTGGCAACGGCGCAACAGAATTATACTGTCCCAGTTTAATATATGGCATTAAGAAAATATACGGAAGATTTAGCTTTTTTGTTTTTACCCTTGTGTATAATGAGACCATCCTCTGTTTGCTGGTTTTAGGTAAAAAGGGCGTCCGCAACTGGCAGACAAATCAGCCCCGCCTCATCAAGATGCAATATGCTATTATGTGTTTTAGTCATGCATATGTCCGCCGAGCCGTTTTTTCAATCATTTTTGTGCTATGCGCCAAGCAAGGAAGCTGCAAATACTATTTAAAGTCTTTGGATCGTATTATTCGACAAAAAATAATTGGATTATGGAGGTTATGACTCGCAATTGTTGGCTATAAATGAAACATAAGCAAAACAACTTGAGATGTACTTTAGGTACATTGTGTTTCAAGTGTACAGTAGAAGTGACAAGCCTCTGGTACCATTAGTCAACCCTAAGCGTTACACACGGAGTCATTTATCTCAGATCTAATCCAATTCGATTTCATTTTTTATCAGCCCTATTTGCTGGATGAATGTTACACAAATATGATTGTTGTTAATCACATATTTATTTACAGATTGAAAAAGCTACAGATTTATCAATTAATGGCTATTCAAAACAAATAAATTGTTTGACCATTACGTGCTGCGTCTGTGCATACTCTATCAAAGTCATCATCCTCAATCGACTTTCCATTTGTGTGATTAGGATTCGAGCTATAGTGAAGAGTACAAGCTATATCGATTCCGAATTCTTCTTTAAGAGGATCTTCTTCATTCCGAACTTAGAAGTGTCCAAAAATATTATAAACATAAATATAGACATTACAAGACCGGTGTGGTTAAGACACAAAATTTTAACGTAGAGAAAGTTGGCGATATTCATGTAATATAATGCCTCTTCCAATTGCTAACCGAGTTGAACAAAATCGTATCAATAGAGTAAGGTATCAATTAAAAAAAAAGTTGAGTTGCTGAAAATAGTGACAACGGTTGGAATAGAATTCTTGAATTTTTATCCTCCCTACGGTTGTGTTTTCATGAGGAGTAATTTGCAATAATTTTCATCTGCTCAGTAAATTTTATCAAGTAATAAATTTATTTAAATAAAGTTTAGGCAATTCAAGCAGAATGTTGAAACTTGAAATCTCCAAATCACGTTTGACCAATCGCCTTGTGTTTTGCAACACTGGCTCTTATCTGTGAAATAAAACTGTATTTACAAAATATTCTTCATTTTATCAATCACTGAAGTCGTTTCTAGATCTTGAATAAACAAGTCTGTTTTCAGACCAACACCAATATACTCCTTTTTGATTAAATACGAAAGAATGTTACTTTGAAGCATACGATTGGGATTTTTCGACGATTCTCAGCAAAGACAAAACAGAGCGAGTATATTTCTGTACATATGTTAATTAGGGCGTTTCGCTAAACGCTGCTAGCATTGTCAACCAAAATAATGCAATTATAATATTATAATACGCAACTATTGAGTTGCACTATTTTGGTTGACAATGTTTGCAGCGTTTAGCAAAACGTCCTAATTAAAATATGTGCAGCAGTATTGGCTCTGTTTTTTGCTGATAATGTTGCTTTGGTTTGAAAATATTCTTCATTTTATCAATCACTGAAGTCGTTTTTTAGATCTTGAATAAACAAATCTGTTTTCAGACCAACACCAATATACTCCTTTTTGATTAAATACGAAAGAATGTTGCTTTGATTTGGCAAATCTAGCAATATTTCAACTTTCTGTACTTACTTAATGGAAAACCTCTCATCATCCATGAAACATACGCTTGCATTCGAGTGGCTAGATCTTTCTCCATTCTTATGCCGAGAGCTCTCATTTGGTTGAAATGTCCTGCACAAAAACTTTTTCCCTCATCTGAAAATTCGAATCAGTTCTAGTGATGCCAGAAACTCAAGGAAAAAAGTTCACTTAATAGAGCCAATATTTCAGCAATCGTAGGACGGTTTCACTAAATATGTCATATCATTGAAAAGTTGTGCTGATAAACTTACCTATCCTACAAACAAGCATATACATATTTAATTTTTGTTATGCAGTTTTCACAATTTGCTTTCTACGTGCTATCGTGATGCAAAATATTCCTTGATTTTTGGCTGAACGACCATAAATTAACGCTTTGAATTAAGAAAACATCATAAGCAAGTCTGCGACATTATAGCATCAGTCCGATACCCATGAACTGGCAACCTCTAAAATTCGAACAAAGCTTTGGTTAAATATAATGAAAAGATACTAGATTCATTCAAACGTGTCTTGACCTGTTGTTGTTGTGATTACCCCTCCTCTTCCTTGGGATGGAGGTACGGCACATATGGCATTTCAGGTTCATGCCATTAATCTAATTGAATCTAGGCTATGGGAAAAATGGCAGCCCGTTTCGAACCAGTCATGAGTGACTGGTAGCCCCACCACCAACAAGGTAAACTGCCACTGATGGGTATCCCAAAGTCACCATTTACGACATTCTGGGTAAGCAACTTCACAATTGTAACCCGGTGAAGTACGTGTAGGCCACCTGTCTGCCACACAAAGGTGGAGGCGTCCTGTTAAGTGCCTTCCCCAAGAACACAACAAGCAAGCTTGCCGGCTTGTTCTCCACACTATCCCTTTTTTATGATGAGCGCCAAGCAGGGAAGCTGTGAATACCATTTTTTAAAGTCTTCTGGTATGACTCGACTTAGGGAATGAAGCCCAGGTCTACCGACTACGAAGCGGACGCTCTATCCACTACACCACTACGTTATCGCGCCGAATGACCACGCGTATTACATTGTCAACTATCATTTTATACACGTTTTAACATCTAGTCTTTTATGCATGATGATTTTGCATAAAAAAAAGTTTTAAAAATTTGCAGGGTAAAATACAATAAAAGAAATCACAATTAAACTTTAAGTGTGCTTTAGTTAAATTTGCTCTGTGGAATCAGTTGACTTGCACTTCACTTTATTTTAAGTAGCCTATATCCGTAGTTACCATCTGTCAAAACAAAATATAAGAACGCTGTTGTGAAACACCGACAAACGTCTAAACATAGAAGCTGTCGCCCTTTTTCAAGTTCACGACTTTTTTAACAAATCGACTTGACATGCTTTCAAAAAACAAAAATTATGCTCTTTTTTCAAGTTGAATACTTTTTATAAGGTCAACTTGAGAAACATTGGAAGAACTACGTTTTTGTCATTTCTTTTTTTTCTTCAAAAACCAACTCTATGAAATCGATTTTTGTGATAGTTTCTAAAACAAACTAAGTAAACAACTCAAAATGAGCACACTTCTTAGGAATAACAACAACGATATTTGATATGATGTTGCATTTAAAAGTAAGCACAAATCTGACAAATAAGCACAAAATGGCAACCCTGCCTTATACCCATACATTTTGTAGAAAATATCATAAGCTTGCATCCATCAACGATGCTTTTCAAATATCGCATCACATTGTTTATAATGCTGGCTCGACCAAGTATTGAATATTAGCTTTAAAGCAAAAATTACATTGGTTTAATCAAACGAGCATTTTTCCAGCAATCATCGCAAGAAAAGACAATTTATGAGAAATCTGGGACTCTTGTCCACTCAATTGTTTCACAGACAATATAGTATATAGAACGTTGTTTTTTACTTACACATAAATACAGGTTCTCTTGCAGCCATTGAAAACAATTGTTTTTTGTCCAGCAAGTGCAGAAAATGGTGGTCGGACAAAGTGATTTGGTCGGTGATCAACATCCAACTTTACAATGTAGCTTAAACACACCTAAGCATGCGTTTATCCAACGTAATCTAAGCTATTTGCTGCAATTAAACACAAATCTCGTTAACGATCTCACAGTATGAGTTTCAAATTGTGAGCATCATACAATGTGACTATTATAGCCGATTTTGATAATCATTTCTCTGACTATTGGAATTGATTTCGCAGTGCCATTACGTGAATATTTCTGCTTTTAATCTATTATCTTTAAATTTCCGATGAAGTATTGAAGCAAGCGAAATCAACTTTTCCTTTGATTGATAATAAAAAAGTTACATATTGATACAAAATCGATTTAAATGGCTGCAGCTATTGTCTTTGGCCGTGCAAATTTCCTCCAAAATCTTACTAAATGTGGTCTTGATAATACGAACTGATTAAATACGTTATTTACTTACAGCATGATGTTACACAACGCCCTATGCAGATGAAAAATGGGTAAGTTTAGCAGTACGCCTCCATAATGTAAACAAATATTGTTTTGTTTAAAATGATCTTCATACTGGCATTTGGTGTCCTTTCTGGTAAACCTTTTCATTCCATTGATTCAAGATCCTATACCATCAAAACTAACATCAAATATGACTTTATTGTCACGACTAATGGATCTAGCAACTGCGCTATCGTTACTAAACCATGCGAGCTATAAAACTATAGTTATGTACTTTCATCTTGAAGATATTTGAATTAAGAGATCATGCTCTCAGTAAGTTAAAAAGCTAAAGATTAAGAACGACCTTATAACTACTTTACTTTGGTTTTTTTTTATTGTGTGATTTTTGTTTACTGGCTAACATTAGCTTGCTTTCTCAACACACAATTCTAACGGTTGTATTTTTTTTGTTTTCTCATCGGTCTTTTTGAATAGAAAGTCCATTATTGAACAACAAGGCTGAATTTGCCTGTCGACATTTTACTGCACGCCAAGCTATACAGAGAAAAACGAGAAAAATAGTTTGAACTTACATGTAATAACAGAGAATGTCTAAATGATAGTCACTGCAAAAAGATTGCTCGCAAAAATATAAGTAAACACAAACCTTTTTCAAAAATTGAAACACAAAAGTCGATATTGAATTAGAATACTGTGAAACCAGTACAAAAATTCATGAAACATGACATTGAAGCTGCAATTAGTCTTGAAGCTAAACTTTAGCGTACACAATTGAATAACTTTTAATATCATCTGTGTGCTATTGTCATTTTCTTGATTTTATGCGGAATGAAATTAGATGAAACTTTTAACTTTCGCTTGAACTTAAATCTCCGCCTTATTTTTGTTGTTAGGAAAAATTGTTTAAAGGGAATTTGATCCTGATCGGTTGTTAAAAGAAACAATCAAAATGAGTTGAGCTAGTTAATAAAGTCATCACCATAAACTCAATATTCCGACTCAACCTTTCCTTGCAAGCCCCGTTTACAAATGGCGTGGATCTATATTGTCTGTAACATTTCAATACATTTTTCTCGCTTTTTTTTATAGAAATCGCTTGCTTTAGGCAACATCTTCAAACTAGTGTAATCTGTGTTCCAAACTTTAGAATAGGTGATTTAATCTTAATCCATTATGCTGTGAGATTAGCAACAAAAATGCAAACAAAACTGCGGAGACCCATTGACATATTTCAAGAATCAATACTCAAAAGGATTTTCCTAGTCACTAAATGATATTATTCTTGCGTTTCGAAAACTCTCTTTCAGTGTGCAATAATATCACATAGATGTAATTGATTATGTAAATAGCGGGCCTGGACATCGGAAACAATTAACAAAACAACCAATAAAATCGCTTGGAAAATAAACAAGAAAGGGTTTAGCTACTTGGAGAGAATACCGGAAACAATCAACAAAACCAACAACAACATTGCTTAGAAAATAAAATAATTAGGTAAGGGCTCGTATATGGCAAAACACCAGACATGGTTACAAAAACAATGAACTACGTTGAAACAGCATAAAGGCTTAACCAAACCATAAATTATTATTGTTACTGTGGGCTTACTTAAAAAAATCACAATAATTGCAGCTATTTTAGATATAAATTTGTTTGATTTTAAATATGCTGATGGCACATACAAGCTTAAACTGAGACATAAAGATCAACTTAAGACCAACTCAGAAATAGAGACAAATACACGTTTATTCAGAAGCTTTCAACTTCTGTTTGTTTCGAATAGTCCTGGCACATTTCATGTGGAAAAACATGTGATTTACACCAGAGATTAAAGCTATATATCAATTATGCCTCGACCGCTCGTTTTCTGCAATGTGCAAACTCAAATTCATGCTACTTATAATTGGACCTTCTATGCTTCAGCAAATATCTTGGTCCGCATTGTATAAGTTTTGCTGCAATTTTTCAATTCAAAGTCGATCTCTGTTTTCAGTTGCTTGAAATGTTGATAAAGAAACAATTGCTCTTAAACCTTGGAAAAATGTCAAAATTTTTGCTGCAAATCAAATGATTACACTCAAAACTACGAACGCCAGTTCTGTTTTTCTTTTACACACAGATCGTAAGAATTATTTCGTTAGATTTGTTTCACATTGTTAGAAAAACTTCAAACAAACAACGCACCAAAAGTCTACAATTGCAATTTTTCTAAAACTTCAGCTATGAAATTTGTCTAAAACGACCTGTTTGGTTCCAGGTGTTTCAAAAAGTATTTTATAGAGTATAAAAACATGCACATTTGCTATGATATCACATCTCTAAATAACTTATTGGCAAAAGTGTTTCAATTTGCGACCATCGATGCTATCCTAACTCTGACCACAATGATTTTGACAATCGAAATTGACAGAGCCATTGTCTGATGCGTTTGTTTTGTTATTTTTACGATGTGCCATTATGTAAATGCATGCTTATGTCGACTTCTATTTTTAATTTTTAGTATAGCGTTTTAACAGCGAGATCACAGTCATCCTTCAGTTGTTATTGAAATCTTTTTATTATAAACTCGATGCACAGACCTAAAATTGTTTTGTGATAATTTTTGGTTGTGAAACCTTTTTTCGAAATCTTACTAAATACGATATTAATCAAAGAAAGCTATTTATCATCTCGTCTATCTAGCGTTTGATGTTGCAATGGGTCGTAATAAATATGATAACCGGAGAGTACAACCGTTGACGTATTTTAATGGTGAATGATGAGCGATGGTTCTTATAAACGGTATGAAAGTAGCAAGTATCGTGAAAAGTAATAGTTTTAATGTCTGTTTCGACGCCGAAATGGGCAGAATTCTTGCTTTCAAATGTTTGGTCTACAACAGTAATTCCCAATCGGTGGTACGCGTAACTCTAGTGGTACGCGAAGGTCTATCAGGTGGTTGATTATTTTTTTGAAGGTTAATTTTTTATTTTCAGTTTGTAATATTCTATTCCAACTAGTACAGCATAATTTAACACTTTCGCTGCAGCAGGTGATAATTAGCGCTTTCCGAGTGTACTGCCGCGCACGCTATTTAATTAACTGCGCGAAACCCGATATCTGGTATTGCGGCAGCTAAAGTGTTAATTGCGTAATCTGCTACTTGCGGTCTTAAATCATCAGTAAATGAGATCTATGACGTAATAAAGAACGTTCTTGCGTTTGGTCATATCAAGAAACTTTTGAATCACAGTGAGCAGTGAGTATTGTAGCACGTGCAGCAGGTTATCGCAAAAATTTGTTTAGTAATTTTGGCAAACCTAAAGAATAGCATACGCAAAGTTAAATTTGGCCACTTCAGTCATGTCCAAGCGAAATTATGATCCAAAATATCTTAAAGTATGGCTTTACTTCAATTGAACACAACGGGGAAATTCTACCACAGTGTGTGGTTTGCCAAAAACGCTTTGTAATGCGGCTATGAAGCCTAGTTTGCTAAAGCGCCATTTGGAAAGGAATCACCCAAATAAAATGACCGCAGACAAGAGCTACTTTCAGCGATTGGCTGACAACGTTAAGCGTCAACGTATGGATGAAACGGGCCAAATGCAGCAGAAAAGTAAAGATGTAGTTGCGGCTTCTTTTGAGATTGTTCTTTTAGTGGCCGAACAGAAACAACCTCAACTATTGCAGAGTCTCTTATTCTGCCTGGAGCTAAAATTTTAGTGAAGCGAGTTTTCGGAGAGCAAGCAATCGCAAAGTTAAATGCTGTTTCCCTTTCGGATAACACAATCAAGCGTCGAATTGAGGAAATGTCAGATGATGTCGCCGACCAAATACTAGCAGAGATAAAGGAATCAAAGTTTGGATTTGCAATGCAATTGGACGAATCAACAGATATTACCAATTATTGTCAATTACTTGTTTATGTCCGTTGTGCTCAGACGAATATAATGAAAACTGAATTACGAAGTTTCTACAACTGCGAAAGAGAAGGATATCTTTTATATCTTGGATAGTTTTTTTAAAAAGAATGGACTAGACTGGAAAAATCTTGTTGGGTGTACCACGGATGGAGCTCCCTCAATGCTTGGTTGTAGGTCTGGGTTTCAGTCGTATGTTAAAGCTGTTTCGCCGACTATCACGTCTGTTCACTGTTTTATTCATAGGTTCGCCCTATGCACAAAAGTGCTGCCTGCGCAGTTGTTAGTTTGTTTGAAACAAGTAGTGAAAATCATATATTTTGTTAAGGCATCAGCCTAAAATACCCGGTTTTTTAAGCAACTGTGTGAAGACTTAGGCTCGGAACATACCAGCCTTCTTTATCACACCGAAGTCCGTTGGCGTTCTCGCGGGAATGCTACTAAACGTCTGTTCGAAATGAAGAATGAGATGCTATTGCTTTTTAAAGAGTTGGGTCACCCGTATTCCAAGGATCTTGAAAACGACGAATTTGTTCAAAGATTAGCATACCTTTCAGACATTTTTGAAGCTTTCAATATCGTAAATCTGTCGCTTCAAGGACGAAATGGGACAATCGTAGATTGTTTTACACCTAGATGCTTTCATTCAAAAATTAGATTTGTGGAAAAGGAACACAGAAAACAATCAACTTGGGATGTTCAAATGTTTGTCATCTTTAAAGATGAAGTGTTTTTTTTCTGAAGAAATCGCTAGTCATCTTGCATCACTTAAAGAGGAATTAGAACAGTACTTTCCAGAAGCGGCCAGTTATGAATACATAACAAATCCCTTTTCAATTAATCCACACGAATTGGCTGTTGGAACCGGTGGGCAGGAAGAATTAACAGATTTGCAAGAGGATAATGAGGCAAAGATAAGACATAGAGATCGTCCCGTTATTAACTTCTGGCTTGACTTTGCTGCATCGTACCCTACGCTAGTTTCTCGTGATGTTTCACAGTTGTTAACATTTCCATCAACGTGGGAATGTAAGCAAGGATTTTCGACCTTTCTAAACATAAAATCAAAAAAGCGTAACCGATTAGTTGCCCCTCAGCACGATTTTTGATGTGCCGTCAGCGAATCAATGAAACCGCGTATCGATCGTTTGGTGGACAACAAACAAAGTCAAAAATTGCATTAAATTTATTTTGTGTATCTGTTTTTTATTGTTAAGTTCGTTAACATTGCTTTTTGTAGGTTTTCAGCGTTACTTTTGAAGTGGTTAGACCTATACTTGTCAGTGCTTTACAGTCTCACAGCCAAATTTGATTAAAATAAATTAGTGGTACGCGCATTCAACGCATGTCGTTATTTTGCTACACAATCGCAAAAAGGTTGGGAAACACTGGTCTACAAGAAGAACTTCATGTATGTTTGGTAAACAAATCATGAAAAATTCTCGCTTTCAAAATATCCATCTTCAAGAAACAATATTTTGCAAAATACTGTGCTCTTTCCTCCAAAATAAATTTGTTTCCAAATACCCCAATCAACACTACGCATCCGAAACTTCTTACTCTCTTTTAGATAATATTGCACACATGGTGTGTTGTTTGGTAAAGCTTTTCTCTATATCGATTCAAGATTCTCCACCACCAAAACTAACTTCAAATATCACTTTCATGTTACAGTCAATGGATCTAGCAACTGTGCAATCAATGCTGAACCAAGCAAGCACGCAAGGTTTCGTGACGGAATTTTATCTCCAAGGTATTTCAAGTGGTGATGCCCTGGCCTACTTGAAACATTGAAATATCAACGAACCTAAAACTATTGCACCTCGGTTCTATTTCATTGCTTGAGTTTGTTTGCTGAACAAAACCTAGCTTGCAATCTCAACAAAACAATGAAGGATAATATTTTTACTGTTTTGCATAGATCTTCTTGAATAGAAATTCAATTCCTGATAAACAAGTCTCACCCGTCAACACTTCATTGCATGTTAACAAAACCAAGCTAGTGAAACAGAACCAAAAAAAGGTTTTCGCAGTTACAACGAGGCCCACAACAATCATGAGAACGAAAGAAAAACTTCTGTAGAACACTTAATATGCATTCATGTGGTAAACCCTGGGATTTTCAAATATTCCAAAATCACAATGATCGATGCTACATAACGTCATAACTAAGGCCCGCTATAGTCAATAAAGTCAAATTTTATCAAGATTATGTTCCATTATCAATCTTATAACAGCGTTGATTTCTGTGGCTCAAAACTTTTGTTGATAAGTTTTATAGATCAAATTAAAGTCAAAATTTTGAATACAGTCAAATTTGTCAAACTTTTGTCCCATCAATATTTACTGACAAAAAACTAGTTTCTTGTTTATTAATATCACTCTTTGAGCAGCTATAAATAATTCAAATATTCTGTTTCTATACGGTTTTTAGAAAAGTGTTCTAATTCAAATTTCTGTAACAGTATTCTCACAATAGAAATGCATGATTCAACTGGATATTTTGACTTTAATTTGATTTTACCAATATTTTTCTTCATTCGAACATGACATTAGAATTGGTCTTGAAGTCAAAGTGATTGATTGGTATACAGAAAAAGGGGAAAAGCTTAGAAAGCAGTTGCTCCAAGTATGTCGAGTCTCAAGAAACACCTTATTTGCCTTGTTATTACCATACGCGTCTTTAATTTAATGAAGTTTTGCCCCATCTAATTTAGCAAAATTTACAAAAATCCGTTAAATTATGATAAGCTTTCAAGCAAAGTTGTGGGAGGGCGCCAAGATCATTGTTATGTATTTTTTGGATGAAGCCATTAAGTTTTATGACGGCTAATTGTGACTTTTTCTTAAGTAAAGGCGTATTTGCATGAGCAAACCCCTCTGACTGCACGTATATTGCTTGGTTCTGGCATAAACGCACCCGTGCAAAAAGCAAATTAAACCGAAACAAAGCACTCATATAAGTTATTGCAACACCGGGCCCCCATTATTAATGTCGAGGTTAAGAATATTGTCTCAGCTGGCTTTCCCAGCCTCACCCAATCGCAAAGCGAATCGCTTCAATAATTGAATCATATGTAGCTCGACACTAATATTTTATTGTAATAGATGAAACAGCACCATCTTTATTTCTACTTCTTTTTGGGGGGATTACCAAATGTTGTGCTCGAAGTAGGCTACTGCTTAAAATATTTAGATGCTTCATTTTTAGACAAATCTGTTTGAATATTTTGATGGACAATTCAAAAGATCCACGCACTCGAGAGAGAATACACAAAATATACCAAAGTAGCTAGTTTTTGCAGAAATTGCAATTTTGTAAAGTACAGACACCAAAATTATAAGTGTTTTCAACAGGTAGACTACATATCATAAACGTTTAGAGACTTCATTTTTTTATAAAGGTTTTTGTAAAAGTAGACATATAATGCCAAAGAACCATGCTTGTAAGGAAAAGTAGTCAAAATGCACCAAAGAACTAACTTTGTCTCACGATTGCAAGTTTATTAAGTCAAATAGGATAGCTGTCCAACTAAAAATAGAACATAATGTGTGGCAATCAGTTTTTAATCAGCCGTTGTTAACTACCGTAATCCTTAGGCCTAACTAACTAGAGTGACATATTGCTGGAAAGCAAATTTCCTATGCTTTTAAAAAACAGTAATTGTTAGTACTTTATGAAAACTTTTTTTACACAGCTTACCACCTTTTGGAAGAGGTAGAATGTTACACAATCGATAATAATGTTTAATTTTTTATTACAAAAAGTAATGCTAAAGACATATATATCACATACTATGGCAACTGTTTTGAAATAACCTTTAATTTGATGAAAAAGTTTGAAAATCAGTGGAGAAATTAGGTCACAAAACAGTTTCTAGTAAAATGATTTTATAAAAATGTTGCAATTTTAGAAAAAATTATCGCATTATGATTCCAATAAGTGAGAGACGGTGTTGATCGTATCAGACGGGTAGCATGATATCACGGAGCGAGTTTTAAGCGTGTAAGCGAAAAAGAGTAGAAGCATACTTAGAAGGCTTAAAATGCTTAAACAAAGAATTGCTCGTTGCATTATCAAATGAGCATAAATGGTTGTAGAATTGTTTTTATCAAAAGCATGTTTTTAATATCTCCTGAAAAGGTGTTAAATCACGTTTCTACGATAAGTAGTTTTTGGGAAAACACATCCAACAAATTGCACAAGCAAGCGTTGATTGTGACATCATCTTAGATTCCAATGGTATAAAATTTTTGTAAGGTGATAAGTTGGATGCTAGCTTTCGTTTGAGCACAAAACGGTTGTACTCGTTCAAGAAATGTCAGTTTTAAAAAATTATCCTTATTATGACATCATGATGACATCACTAATACCATTATGACTCTTAATATAAAGTGATGATCAATCGTGCAAAGTTTGATAATTGCACTCCCAGTACCGAAAGAGTTTAAGCATATGTGCATACATACTCTATAAAGCTATCATAAAGCAAAATATCTTCCATGTATAATAGAAAAAATTGCTCAAAAATGATAACCAACATCATACGATACTATACAGCAATCTATTACATCATGTCAATAACCCGCGACCGGTTTCGACCTTATTGGGTCTTATCAGGCGGGTGTAAAAAACACTCAATAATAAACATGCTGAAAAAACAAATTTGCCATTAGGTGCACAAAAATGCAAATGCAAAAAATACATTGAAAATTGCTAATTAGCAACTAGCAACTCCTGTATTTTGTCTTCCATGTGGTACGATTTTACACAGTGAGGTTGTTTATTTTGAGTTCTCTCAAACTTTCTCAAGTCCCTGCTAGCTACGCATTATGTTGCATGTTCGTTTTACCTTGCTTGGGTATGCTAAGAGAAATTGAAAGAGTCCTTGCTTTTGTTATAAGTTTTAGCTTTGATCCTGGTAGCTCTAGAGATATTGTGAACCAAAATAGAAAAAATGTTTCCTTTATGTATGGTGCAATTATACCCCGGCAAGGCATACCATCACCTGTGCTAAATGGGGACGTATCAATTAAGGTAGCTGCTCCGACTTCACCTTACAAACATTTGTTAGAGCAGCAATGAAAAATTGTAGAAAATATGAGCCATAGTTTCTGTACATGTAATGGTGATCATGTTGGTCTATTAATAAAGATTGGCAGTATGCAAAAAAACGATGTCACAAACTAGCATTTCTGCTTTTAAAAACCTTAGGAGGGGTGTGAAACATAGTCAAAAATGATGGCGTTGCCCGAATGGTACTTCTTTTGACAATCAAAGAAATACGATTATGTGTTGTGATGCCTATTTGACGATTTGTTGAGCCGCTTTACGTACTTATAATTGTGCATTAAATTCCTTGGCAGCGCTGTATGCTTTAATTCGACCAAAACATGAAAAGGAGCCAAGCTCTTCCCAAAGTGGCATAATCTCATTCCAATAGGCGCCTATTGAGCTTTTTTCAAGCAAAAACTGCCCTTTAAATCCAATTTTACAAATTGATGCTAATATTGTTTTATTTTCATTAAAATTGCCTTGATATAACCTTTAATTTGATGAAAAACGTTTGAAAATTGGTTGAGAAATGAGATCACAAAACAGTTTTTAGTGAACTGATTTTGTAAAAATGTTACAATTTTAAAAAAAGTTATCACATTACGATCCCTGTAAGCGAAAGTCTGTGTTTATCGTACGAGATTTAAGCGTGCCAGAGTACAAGAGTAGAAGCATGCTTACAAGGCTTAAAATGCTTAAATAAAGAATTGCTCGTTGCATTATTAAATGAGTATAAATGGTTGTAAAATTGTTTTTATCAAAAGCACATAATTAATATCTTCTAAAAATACGTTTAATCGCGTTTTTAAGACCAATAGTTTTTGAGAAAATACAGCTGACAAATTGCACAATCAAACGTTGATTGTGACGTCTATTGTTGTAAGGTGATAGATTGGATGCTAGCTTTTGTTTGAGCACAAAACGGTAAATCCAATAGTTTTCGAGGAGTTAAAGCGTATGTACGCAAGTACAAACAGAATCGCGCTTCATAAATTCGCGCAAAATTTAAACTAAGATTTTTATTCAAAGTCATCAAAATGGTTATAGCCCGTGCCTTACCCGGTTAAGATACTCGGAGCTTCTTATCCAGCCCGTCGCAAGAGGCGGCATTTTGGTACCCATCAATAGCATTCCGCCTTGTTGATGGTGCGGCTAGCAGTCAGTAATTCGCTTTCATGACTGGTTCGAAATGCGCTGCCGCTTTTCCCCCAGCCTAATTTGATTAGATTTGCGCTATGAAACTGAAAAATTATTTCATGCCGTGCCACCGTTCCTTGCAAGAGGAGGGATAGCCACAACACAGTTGATTCTAAGTGCTTCAAATGACATTTTAAAGTGCAACCAATTGAGCATCTACAGTGGCTGTGCACTTTAAAATTACTTTTCGGCATAAAACTATCATTTAGCGGAGCCTCTGCATTAAAACCATCAGTTCAAAAATATTCCAACAGGCACTCACCACGCTGTCTAAACACCAGCATGTTCCTGGATAAGATGGACCACAAAAATATGTGTTTTGACGAATTAGTTGAAATAATTGCTACTTTATTACAATTTTAATGAACGCAGTTTGCCATATGGTAGACACCAACGAGTATCAATGGCATTTGTAGACACTTCAAACAAAATTTCAACAAAAACATCTCAATCTCAAAATAAACGGCACAGCATTACGCCTCCCTGAACAATAACATTCTGTTAGTCAGTTGTGTTGCCTACACGAACAAAACGCAATTCAGGAAGAGAATTTTGACTCATTGCGATTAAGGGCCAACTATTCAAATTGCTGTGGCTACATGGTTCCTGCTATTGTAATTGCATCGTTACTAAAGTATACTTTGCTTAGTCGTCAACTACCTTAATAGGCTAAAGATTCCAACTAATTCAAAAGCAACTATTGTTGTAGGTTTTCACTTTAAATGATGCAACGTAAACTTTTGCAATGGTATTTAAGTATCGTTGTTTTCTAAGGCTTAAAGTGTTTTGATATCATTAGAAAATAAATTTCTCAGGTTTTAATTTTCTTTTGTTTTTTTAAGTAAGCTTTTGTTTAGCCTTCGTTGCGACTAAAAAACAAAATAACCGCCATAAAGAAGGCTAATAAGGTAGCAGTGAGTTTGAAGATAGTAAACATAAACGAGTTTCAGCTCGAGTCATTGAAGTAGTGCTTCCCAATCTTTCTCAGCTGGCGCTCGACTATTTGTGACGTTGCTTTTGAGGGAACACCAGTTGTGTTTCCTCAACTTTCACTCTTTCCAAAGAGGCACCAAATTCGCTTTCAACAACTTAATCTCCAACAAGGAAATAATATTTAACTAAAATAAAACCCTAAAATTGTTTTTATTTACTTTTGGAAAACCTTATTTTTGAGAAACGCAAAGGAAAACCGTCACATTTTGAAATGCTTCGTATCACTCCGGGACCTATCTTGCGCCTGTTTGTTTTTTTTTTTTTTGATGAGAAGAGACATTAGATTACAGAGTCGGCACCACGGCAGCTTAGCAAACAACTGTTAATCAAACTACGATTGTGCGAACGGTAGTTTACAGGAACGACTTGAAATAAAACGACAGGGTGTTGAACAACAGATTATCAAGCCAACTATTAATCAAAAGACACTTTACACAACTTATCGGAGCAGCAACGCCAGTCTAAACACACTGTATTATTTTAAAACAACTTGGATTGGACAAATGCATGGCAGAAATTGTCGTTATTTACATTTTCTATTTAGAGTTAGAAAACACTTGAACCCACATCTCTATTTTCCAATAAAAGCAAGTTATAGCACATAATGAAAAAACTAAGGTTGCAATAACCAAAACCATGGAAAGAAATGGCCATTTCCACAAGTTGATTTCCGAAAAAGCTTTGTTTTCCAAAAAAGCTGTTATATTTGAAGAAAATCAGACAATGGTTGATTACTACAAAAAATGCTTTGCTTTATAATTGAGCTATAAACTATGTATTTACCTCAAAATCATAACCCCGACTCAACTTTCTCTTCGAATCCCCGTTTACAAAGGACGGGAATCTTTACCGTCTATAAGATTCTTAGACATTTTACCCATTTTTCTTAAAAAAACCTTGCTTTAGATAACATCTTCTAACTACTGCAGTGTGTGTTGCAAACTACACAAATTTTGCTTTAAGCTTGTTTCGTCATACGTGAGTCACGTCACGAGAAAAACAAAAAATAATGAGCAAACGCACGACATTTTTCAAGAATATAAAGGTTTTCAAATTTCCAAGTGATTTTATTCTTTCTTGCCAAAAACTCGTTTGTAATGTACAATAATATTATATTTATTATATTTTGGGAATATCGTTAGCGGTGCCGAGTTTTTGCCTGCAGCAAGTTCAATAAAAACTCATTGTTTTAATTTTTAATCGTGCTGATTGCATTTGAATAGCGCCAGAACTTTATAAACACGACCGAGATTATTGTTGCTTCATACATCTTGGTTCACATTGCATCTGAATGCTGAATGTGAAGCAGTAGATCTTTGAATGTTGCTATTATTAACATGGAATTGAACCCTGGTCAAAACAGCTTATACTCAACGCTTATCATTTGAAATTCAGTCAATTTAAAGCCGATCGTCACAGAAGATACGCCTCGGTAAACCAAAGTTTCTAACAACTTCTGGTCTTGTCATCATCATCATCAAATAGGCACACTTAAATTCAACTAAGAGCACTGAAAAATTAACAGACCTAGCTATAATTTAAAGCAAAGCAAAATGTAAGTTTAATGCCTGTTACTACAATAACCTATTTAGTACTGCACCATGAATAAGGGCTTAAGGTTTCTACAGGCTTCCTACAAAAAACAATGATCACAGTTAATTTAGATGTAAATTAATTTATCATTATGGATGCCGGTAGCTTAATTTTCAATTTAGATCTATTTAAATAAGTTGAGAGCATTCTGAGACGGAAATTTTATTCAAAAGTTTTTGGCATTTTTTTAGAAAAATGGCCCTTGCACATTTATTATCAAAAACCCATATTGCGCACCAGAAACCAAGGCTATGCAAAGGTTATGCTTCTCCTCGTGCATTCTCCAACAAGTGTAAACTAAAAAATCGAGGCTATATTTATTTAGGTGTTTCAAGCTCCTGCTAATATTTTTGTCGGCAGAATATAACTTTTGTAACAACTTTTTGGAACTCTAGGACAATTTTTAGTTTCAAGTGCTGTGCTTGTTTCTAAATAATTCTTTTTAGAACTCTGAGTGATCTCAAACTATTTACTCCAGTCAAATGTTTTACGTTAAAACTACGCACGCAGATATTTGGTTTATTTTTCACACAGATCAATATTGTTTTCTTCTTCATCAGGCTTTTGGCATTCTTGATAATCTAAACTATAAAGCGCAATTCTATCGGTCTTTCTGTCTGTTTAACTTTCCCGAAGCAACTGGATGTACAAACATCAAACTTGGCACGATTGATCAACTCCTAGGGTTGAGTGTCATGAAGGGTTTCGTGACGTCAATCAAAGAAAATTGTTTCAAAATTTGCATTCCTTGACGGAGAAAAAAAGGTTTTTGCTCAAACGAAAACCAGCACGCAATTTACAAAAATTTCAAACCTTTGGAGTCAAAGATGACGCCACAGCTAACACTTGATTGCACAATATGTTCTCTGCATTTTCTTAAAAACACTCATCGTAGAAACGCAATTAAAGCATTTTTGTGAAATACTTGAGAGATGTTTTCGATCAAAAAAATTCCTACAACAATCTTAGCTGAATTGGGGATGCAACAAGCGATTCTTTTTTAAGCACTTATGCCATAATTTTTGCTAAAAGTAATTCTACACACGTGTCCATATTAATTGACTCAAGCCATGTTTTTCAGTAATTTTGATATGCGCCTTAATTCATTTTTTCAAGAGCAAAACAAGCTTTGTTTATTATTGATATAACTTATGTCAGTAAGAATTCTAAAATATGTTATTGCAAAATAATATGATATTAAAACGTCACAAAGAACTTTTTTTAAATATATACTTTACTTATGAAAGAATAAATTATTCTGCTTATAACTGAGTTGGGTAAGGTTTGATTTTGGTCTATCGATCTGGCTGATATCACGCCGAAGAAGCAAAGTCGTATTACAACTCTTGCTAAGCATACCAAATACACACAGTGAAATGTTGCAAGCTTAGCAGGAGTGAGTCAAAAATCAGCATCTCGGATCATTATGCAACTGACAAAAACGGGCTCTTTTACCCCTAAACGTTGAGACAGACGTGAAAAAAAACAGAAAACGACTCCAAGAGACGATGCTTTTTTCACAAATAGTAAGCTTGATCCAATTAAGAGTATTTTTGACCTGCAAAGAAATTTTAAACACACTGTGGTACAAATAAGTGCTACCACTGTGCGTCGTTAATTGCGAGATTGGAAGAAAAGTTAGAAAATCCCTGAAGAAACAACTTCTCACCAAAACAATGAAGCACAAATGGTTAGTATGAGCAAAGAAGTACAAGAATTGGTCCATAGAAGACCGGAAAAAAGTTTTATTTTCAGATGAGACTCATTTCTTTGTGCAAAGATGGCAAAGCAAGTACGTAAGAATTAGAAAGGAAGAGAACTTGAGTTTTATCAAACGTGAAGGCATGCACTGCACTTTTATCAAACGTGAAAGAACAAATGTTCTGGGGTTGTTTTACTACACTTAAAGTGTAGGCAAAAAATTTTTTTCTATTTTGGTTGTTAATACCTTTATAGAGATATATAGGGATCAAACTTAAACGTTTTGGGAAAAGCATGGGCTCTTTTAACTCCCCTGAGCACGCCTAAGCTAGGTCAAACAAACATGGAACATAATGCGTAGCCAGCAAGGTCATGAGAAAGTTTGAGGGAAACTCAAAAGAAAACAACATTATTGTGTCAAACCGCATCACATGGAAAACAATGTTGATATTTTGCTTATAATAGCTTTGCAGAACTACCGAAATCAAACCTTCAAAATTTGGGCAAAAACAAAGATTCTTCAACTTTCCTGGGCGCGCAAAGCAGGGAAATTTGAACATGCAACATAGTGCGCAGCCTGCAAGGACTCGAGAAAATTTATGGGACAATCAAAAGGAAACGACGTACCTGTGCTAAATCTTACGTTATAAAGGACATTTTTGCTATTTTGCTTCAAAATAGTTTAATATCAGAAATGTGTTTTTTACTTCCAAACTAACAGAAACACATGACCCCCTTGGATTCACGTAAGCAATGAATAGAACACATGGACCTAAGGACATAGCCAGGACCTTGAAATGAAAAATTCTATTGGAAAAAGGAATGCAATAAAATCAGAATAAAACCATTATTTAATAATTTGTAAAACTAAATTTAGGTAGAATATTTTGTTTGAAAATAACGGCCTGATGGACTCCTACTAGAATATGATGAATGATTTTAGGTGAAGGGGTTGCCGCTTTTGTCGCTATGCCAGAAACAAGCGAAGTACCACAGCCAAAAACTTGATACCACATGTAAAAATAGAAAAGAGGCCACAATAAATCCTAAAAAAAGGTTACGTAAAAAAGTTAAATAGCATAATTCTGTATTGTGAGAGCAATCATCGTTTGGCTGCTACCATCAGTTTTGACTGCGTTTCAATCACTTCTTCTTCTAAATGTTTTAAAAGTATGAATGGTAGTTGGTGACAACATTCTTACTTTGTGAGAGTAATCAGTTTTGAAGAAGGAAATAAGTTGATCACCATTTCGTGTACAGGACTTAGAAAGGAGGAAACAAAACATTGACTTTTCGTTTCTATTCGCACTAGAGCCCAAAGAGTAAAGACTGCTTGGACGGTTGAACCGAAGTACTTAACTCCGACGTTACTGATGGGGGTCCTGCGAGTGAGGCCGGCAAAGTCGGATAGTTTAACCTATGGAACATTTCTGTCTGTGTCTTTTTTTGTCGTAACTCCTCCGAAACTTCCTGATGTACAAACATCAAACTTGGCACGATGGTTTACCTCCCCCTAGTAAGTTTTATAAGAAAATTTGTGACCTCACGATAACGTTTTAATAAAAGATATTTTTTACAGGTAATTCGCATTTTTACACCCAGGAAAGCGGTTTCTGGCTTAAACAAAAGCCAGTACTTGACTGACCAACTTCAACAAATTTCAGTTCTTTACGATCTCACATGACGTCATAATCAACAATTAATTGTAATATTTGTTTTCTTCATATTCTTGATGACTATGAATCGTAGAAACGCGATTAAAATTTTTGCTTGGAGATCTTGCCTGAGTGCTTTCGATTAAAACGACTCTACAACATACAATGTTCAATTGACAATGCAACAACAAATTCTATACTTAAGAAATTTTTAAGCTACGCAAGCATGCTTTTTGCTTTTTTCCTGCACGGTTCAACTCAGTCTATGGTTTCATAATGCTGTCTGGTACGACTAACACAGTCTTTCGCAACCAGAGATCATCATTTGATGATTTTTTCAAAACTTGCAACATTTTACGAAATCACTTTATTCAAATAGTGATTTGTGACCTCATTTCTCAACCGGTTTTCAAATCTTATTAGCAAATTGAAGGGTATTTTATAGCAATTGCGATACTAGATAAAACATACATTTACTATAGAACTTAAATAAATAAAATAATTGAACTTGAACACCTGTTGCGTAACTTTTTATTTCCCCAAAAAAGTGGTAGGCTGAGTAAAAATAGATAAGTTTAATATATGAAGGTTATGATAAGATACCAACACTTAATATCATTTTAAGGCTTAAGAAATTTTCTTTCTAGCAAAATGTAACTTTAATTAGACCTACATAGGGCTGAGGATTAATTTATAATGATTGATCACCAATTGATTGCATACATCATGTTCTATTTTTAGTTGAATAATTTTTCTACCATACCTTGAAAACCTGCAGTTTTTAAAAAAAATAGTTCTTCGATACATTTTGACTACTTTTCCCAGCAACCATAACTGTTTTGCATTATTCAACTAAATTTCTAAAAAGATTTATCAAAAGCTAAAAATTTTTAAATATTTGAAACGTAGTCTATAATTCAAAAATACTCAGAAGTTTGGTGCATGGACTTCGCAAAGTTGCGATTTTCAGAAAATTCGAGATTTTTCGGTACATTTTAACTCTTCTTTCTCAATGGCATAGTTATTTGGCATTATCTATCAAAAACAATATCAAGTCTCTACACAATTTACAAAGCACCAAGCCCCAAGCAAACAAATTGGCGATCCCCCTACAAACACATGGGACCGAAAATCGCCCTGTTTTATCTTTTGCAACAAAATACCAGTATCGAGCTACATATCATCTAAACGTTGAAGCCATTTCCTTTGCTATTTGGTGAAGCCGACGTAGCCGTCTGATTTGACGTACTAAATCTCAACATTATTAACCCCAAACCGCTCAACGTTGGTCTGCAGAGACCCAACAAATTTTCAAACGTTAAATTATACACGATATTGTTTGCAAAATAATTTGAATTTTTCTGACTTTTCTCACTTTATATATTACTTTAATATGAACCCAAAATCATCATTCTACCTTCAGCATATTTTGAATACGGAAGGATTTTTTGTCATAAACTCATAAATTTTTGCCAAGAAGCAGCAATGATGCAAGTTGATCCGATTACGCGTGACGTCGCGTTGTTTGTTTTCCTGGCAGTTTTCTATTTAGAAGGTGTACGTCTCTTCCTTACGTAATGGCGAGACCAAAATCAGATCGTATTAGGTAAACCAACCCTAATTACTAACTTCTTAATTCTTTAATACAATTTCGGTAGAGAGGTGACTTTTAGTATCCAAGTGGTTATTATTGCTACTAGCAATACACCGTTGAACATAATAATATAATATATTTAGAGAATTCAAACGTTTTCGGCGCTACATATCGCCCTCATCAGGATCTATACACAAATAATTCTTTCTTTGCGTTCACTAAAGTGTGCAAACAAAATAATGTTTACATCAAAAAAATGTTTTGTACAAATGCAATCTTCCAACAACGGTTTCTCACTTTTTATACATTTTTTCAAAAATTTTTATTTTTAAAGTAGAGTTTGCTTTTTGAAACTGGTTTAGTAACATTGATTTCAGAACAAAAATCTTTCAATAAGACGAAGCAAAAATGCTTTGAGATGAAAACTGGAAGCGTTATGAAATTTTGCTTTTCAAGCAAATAAGTTTTTTGGTGTTTCAAGCACAAGATTTTTTGGTTTTTCAAGCAAAATAAGTTATCTGTACGGGTAAATTCACAGCGAGTTTTTACATATTCAAATACTAGCTATACAAATATATTTGGCCACAGGTTAGCATTAGTGTGTGGCACAACAGACAAATAGTTTGCATCTGGGGGGGGGAATAATTGGGCAGATATAACGACTTCGTGTAGGTTTTTGCTTCGTAAAAAGTGGATCCACCTAAAGTATTTTAATCTCCGGCGCTCTTGACGCCACAATTGACGGCTTTCTAAAGCATGAGCTTCGGGGCCGTTATGCTACAATCACCCCTCTCGGTTACCTTTGCTCTCACTTTATCGATAATTAACGTAGTCATGAAATACTATGATCACCAACACGCCAAAATAAATTTTAGAGATAATTTGTGGAAAATTTTTTAATTTCGCGTTAATATTTATAACTCGATAAAAGTAAGTTATATATCGACCACAATATACAACAGAAGAAGTTTTAGAAAAACCAACTGGAGAATTTGTCTCTCACGATGGAGTAGAACACTAAGTAGAAAGTCAATTTTTTGGGGAAGATAATTTTCGAAACAAGTTTATCAGAGAATGAAAGCGACCAAGAGCTTGATCTGGCTGAACAACCACAGCTCTCGATGGCGGAATTATGCCCAAAACTTTGAAAATTTGCCGCTAAACCCTGAAAATTATGCAAATACCTGCAGTCGAAACAACAACACAGTTTACGAGCTTTAGAGAAAAATTATCATTGATCGTGACAACTATTTCCTGGATCAACACAAAAGAGATGCTGTCAGCCGACAACCAAGAGCATCGGCTATATTTCGAAATCCAGGATCGACTAGCGAAGCTTCGTCAGCGACAAATTGCTTACAATCGAGGAAGCTTTTTTTCTCAAAGAATAATAGATTGTTTGCACTTGTCTCTGACGAAGCTTCGCTAGTCGATCCAGGATTTCAAAATATAGCCGATGCTCTTGGTTGTCGGGTGACCGCAGCTCTTTTTTTGTTGATCCAGGAAATAGTTGTCGCGATCAATGATGGTTTTCTTGAAAGCTCGTGAACTGGGTTGTTGTTTCGACTGAAGGTATATTTGCATAATTTTCAGGGTTTTGTGGCAAAATCGAAACACAATAGATCATTTCAGCCAGATAATATAAATATGAGGTGCATTGGGTATATCGTCTTACGCAAAAAAATAAATATAAACACTCGGGTAAGCGTAGAGGTGTTATTGTGCTAATAAATGGTTATTTTGATCTAGGCTATAGCGTCGCAATATTTTCTTAGGGACAGCAGCTTCTGCTGTGATCTCATCCACAAAGTTTCTTCATGCTAAACTTCCTTAAAAATGTTTCTAGATATCCGCTGGTTAAACATGAATGTTTTGCTTCTGTTGACTAATGTTTTCGACTCTCCTCCCTAAAGCATCCAGTTTTTTGGTTTCGTAAACTGGCACGGTCCATTGCAATGACACGACATATCACGAAAAGAAGCTTTATTGAAAATCAGGTTGTTTTTAAACTCGGGCTTGCGATATTCAGAAAATATCTGTAGACAGTAAGTCATGACACAACCATAACGTCCCACACTAAGAAAAATCAATTATCTTTAGCCTTTTTCACTCCGTTTTATTCTTATACATTTATATAATGACAAGCAATCGAGCTGTATAAGCATGAACCTAAATTGGTTTAAGCTAACTAAAAATGCACAATATTTTTTAAATATGTCATACAAAGCTCTACAATTGACTAAGGGTAAACTGTTTGCTTTAGAGTATTAGTTGTAGCCCCGAATAATTTGGAGGCTGATGGATAACAAAAAATCTTCTTTTTGTAACTTATATCATGTACACGCATAAAAAAGAAAAAGCTTTCTTGCAAACATATAAAAATCATTCTGGCAAAATTAGTAAGCAAATCGCAAACAAACCATTTTGTGTGAACAATACTTTAGCAAAGCATATTTCAAAGAAGTTTGAATACAAAACAAGATAATGTCTAAAACAGGTACAGACATGATGTAGTAGCCCAGCATTGATAAAAATAATTGGTAATTAATTATTAGTACACAAATTTTTGCTCTGATGCAAGGGTTTTGCACATTTCAAATATGATAAGTTACAACCATAAAAACAATCTTTTTTTTATAAAAGACAAAGCATTCACATGTTATTTGACTTTGCAGCTCCAATAAATCAACATTTGCCAAGGTCCTTACGTTACATTTGGCGTCATTTTTTCAGCAGTTGCGACGTGACCGATAATCTGACTATTACGGATTAGTACAGGGATTGCTCCTGCACCCCTGTTAGGGCTTGCCGATGTGACTTATTGTCCATGTCATGTGTGTATGTCCTTGAATGTGACCCCCATGATATAGGTATTGCTGTATCATATTGTTTTGTATTGCATATTTTTTTTGCACCCAATAGCAAATTTGTTTTTTCAGCATGTTTATTATTGAGTGTTTTTTACACCCGCCTGATGAGACCAAATTAGGTCGAAACCGGTCGCGGGTTATTGACATGATGTAATAGATTGCTGCATGGTACCGTATGGTGCTAGTGATCATTTTTGAGCAAACTTCTCTATTGTATTACGGATTAGCGTCGAAAGACAAATTGAAAACACAAAATTTCGTATAGCTTTATAAAAAGATCCAATTTTTGAAGTTTAATTAAATTCACATGGAATAACAAAAAAGTTTATCATGTTTAGATATAAATTTACATTTCACTTGTGAAAAAAATATTGTGAAGTCTTTAGTGGTATTCGAGATACAAGCGTTTAAAATTTGTTGTCCCGCTGCAGTACAACGTTGAGTAGACTACCCAAAATAATACCTTGAGCTTTTTAGGGTTATTGAGGGCGCTGCTAATGTTATAATTTAACTGTAGGTGCATCACTTCGGTTTAGTTTTCTCTGTCCCTGGCTGCATTTATGCCTGGCCCAAGTAACATGCCAAAGGCTTTAGGTCGTCCAAATAGGCATTCAGCTACGAAAGAGTGGTTTTACAATAGGTTATTTCTGAAAATACATATATAAATTACTCTCCTACCCACATAACTTTGAAATTATGCTTTCATGCACTTCATAAAATATACAAAAAAAAACTTTTTGAAATCGTTGGCTGCTTTAATTGTGAGCAAGTCCAATTTCTGCGTACCAAATAAGACAACTAAGATTTAGCCAGAAGCTTCAGAAACTTTTGAAAAAACTGGCGGCTATGCGCGAAATTGTTTTTTACGGCCTAATCGATTTCCTTTAGATAGTACTTTTGATTTTGAAACGACAATTAGGTATGTCAAAAACACATCGACTTTTTATTACTGCCTCACAATATCAGTTGTGTGAAGCCGGCTGAATCCATATTCTCAAACTCGACATTACTGATAAGGGCGCTGCTATTACAATAACTCAAGGGCGAGTGTTGGATTTTGGGTTAGTTTGCTTTTTACCTGGCTGCGTTTATGCCACGACTAAGCAGCATGCGCCCAGCCAGAGGCGTTAGTTTTTACAGGTATGGATACAGTTACGAATTAGTCGTAAGTAGTGGGCCTAATATTCAAAAGCTTGATGACAAAAATACATATCAATTATTTTGATTTCCTTGCACAGTTTTGATGTGTTTTCAATTCAAGCAACTGCTTAATTTGGAAGATAAAAGTTTATTAAGTTTAAAGAGACCTGCGGTAAAAAGATGGCAAATAAGACATTGCCAGGGGCTCGATATACTTGGAGAAATGCAGTGGCAATGAGCAATACCTGGAAAATGCGTTTTTTTATCAATTGGGTTTCAAAAACCAATAATTTTGTTTCGAAACAGTATTTGGCTATGTGAAAAACATGATATTTTATAAATATTTTCGCAACTTTCCATTAGGTGAAACCCACTTGGCCGACTGAATCGATATTGTTAATTTCGACATTACTGAAGGGACCCTGCAAAGCGACGCCGGTTTGTTTCTTGTAATAAGTGTTGAAGTTAGTTTTCTTTTGCGTTGTAGTACTCAAAAGAGTTTAGAAGAATTTAGCGTGAAAGAATATTGATTCGTATTCAGGATGGTGCATCTTATTTTACATTAATAAATGAAAAATCTGGCTCGTGGTAATGAAAATCTTATGAAATCAGTTGCAGCATGACTGTTTTTGTTACCAAATAAGATATTAACTCGATTTATAAAAAGAGAAATTTGCAGTTTTGAGCTAATACATGACGACACATTTTCCTGAAAAGAAGCAACAAATGTACAAAACAAAATATATGAATTTAATTAAATCTGCAATCACCAGCTGCAACCTGCCAAATCTGCAATCACCAGCTGCAAGAATTGCAATGTAAAATCATTTACTGTTATACCTTAAAGTTCCTGTCCTTTCTAGTAGTTTTTGCGGCGTGGAAAGTCTTCTTTCCACAAAAGCAGTTATGGCTTGACAATGTTGAGGTAAATGGTGAACAGCTGATGAATGGTATGTTCTTTTAGAAATGTCGTTTTTTTGCATTTTTTTAAATGGAACGGATAATGATGCAAGTGTCATCTCCAAGGTCAAGTTCTTGGATTGCTTGCGACGCTTCTTTGATGGTGTACTTGGCACTTTTCATCGCTTCATCAGCTTAACCAGACATTAATATTGGTCTTTGATTTTAAGAAGTTGAGTAGCTAAATCAGCTGTTTGCAAGCTAACTTTTGCTTGAGTTACTAAAATATCAGACACCTTAAAACTTTACACAATCGCTTTCACTTCAGGTAAATTCTTTGCATAATATAAGGCAGCATTTAACCAGTTTCCTTGTCTTGTAACAACAGGCTCAAACGGGCAATTAATAATAGCAAATTTTGCTGGTATGGTTTTGTTTTTAGCTATTGCTGATTTCACTTTTGCGATTTGCTGACCGACATCTTCAAAGTGAGATTTGACTTACAGCGGAATTGTGCAACATATGTGCTGCTCATGTCACGTGAAACAGCTTAGGATACACAGATTTTGGTATTGCATTTGAAACCATCATATATTTTGCAGCGCCAGACAATAAAAGACAGAAAGAGTCTCTGTTGATTCCAACAGACCTAGCAGCATCATCAACTGCTTGAGTAATGCTGTTGCTATATGGCACACATGGTAGAGGTTGGTAGTCGTACAAATAACTACCTTGAAGTGATTTTAAGTTTACAACTAAAATATTTAAATATTGTAGGCCAGATAGAGTGCTCTCATAAGCAACCAGAAAATTTTGCTTGTCACGTGCAGCTTTTTTATTCGCAGTAGCTCATCTGCGCTTAATTGCAGCACCGTTTTTCGACAAGTAATTTCAGATGGCAAACTGTGACTAATTTCGCGAATTAGGTTATTCATATGCTTATTGTTTAGCTTGTATAAAGAAATATCAGCATACGAAAATGTCTCGGTCACCTTTTCCATAAAATCGGTGTTACCGCTCCTCAAAAACGTTTGCAGTGTGCAGAGTCAAGAGTTCATAGCTGCTGCCTAACGCTTTTTGATGTTTGGACGTATTTTGTTAACTTTCAACAAAAGAGTGTTTGCAGTAAAAAACCGCACACCTGAAAAAATTGCAATATAAATCATGGTTGGAACTTATCACAAATTCTTCGGGGAAGTCTTAAAGCATGGATGGAATTTTAGATGTTTTGGTGGTTGAAACTTTTTGCATCATATAAAAACCCAAATCACAAACTAAAGCGAAATCTAAAGAAACATGTCAGGTCTCCCTTTTGACAGTTGATTGTAGCGTAGAATAGTAAAGTACCATCGGTTAGTGACCTTGCACACTACACGCGCATAAATAAACCAGGGACAACTAATCAGGGATTGACGGCGCGTATTTATTTTATTTCACATCACTCCTGGCTAACTGTCATATCATCGAACAGTTTTATTTAAAGCTCTGGTCTTATCTGACAGGTTGATTTATGTTTCTTAGTCAAAGTTAGTCAGTTGCAGTTAAATTATAGCTGATTAAATCGTGTTATAGTCAGCTCGGTCTATCTTGTTCTGAAAAAAAAAAGAAGATATTGAGGTGTTTTAGCAGTCTAAAAATGGTCTAGTAGATATTAATTCCAGCCTAGATCTGTAGATGCCAAAGTCTATTTTTTGTGAGTTTTGGAGCATAGTAAATTACAGTCCCATACAAAAGTTAGTTATGTAAAGGTAGAATTTTTTGCTGAATTAATTTTAGTTATAAGCTTTAGCATACTATATCATTGACCCATAACCTGCACTTTGGCTCTTGGCAGGCTTGTCAAAAAAATTATAAAGAGCACTAATCAGAAATATATTTGGTTGCCATGGCTGTCTAATGTGTTTAGTAGGTTGGTCTATTATTAGTAAGTAATTTTTATGACTTGCATAGGATTTTGACTGCTTAAGTAGTTTGGAACAAGTACATGTGTCAATTAGGATAATATAGTTATCTTCAGCTTCAATGTTCTGTGCTGCCAGTGGTGGTCACATTGAGCACTTGTAAAACATAAAATAAAACTTCAATGTATGTACAACACACGTGTCTAAGCTAGAGTTTCTTAATGCTTTTCGTTTTTGACATATCGCGTGATGATTCTGGCATATTTGCTTTAAAACATTTTGTACTACAATACTACAAGTTTGCACGATTCACCTGGTGAAATCTTATACAAGATAATTCCACAATGCATGCTAAATGTCAGTTCTTGTATGGGGCATGCTGTCAGTTCTTAAATGCAGAAAGAAGAGTATTCATTCTCGAAACTTTTCGTCTGACACTTTTCAAGAGAATCCATCAGAAATAGAGTGAAAAGATGAAGTGAGTCATTTGTATAGAGACTTCTAGAGACTTAGACTTCCTCTTTTAGACTTCCTAGAGACTTCACCTTTTCACTCTATTTCTGACGGATTCTCTTGAAAAGTGTCAGACGAAAAGCTTCGAGAATGAATACTCTACTTTCTGCAATGCTCAAATTCTGTACCACAAATCAACTCTTCAAATAGTTCTTAAATGGAAATTATTGGCTGGTCGTGCAATATATGAAAAAAAAACAGAATCATGAAAAACATTGACAAATTTTAAGTAAGAACGATTAAATAAATCGTAAAGTGAAAAAGGAGGTGTTAAAAGCATTATGAATTGATTATGTTTAAAGAATACAGCTGACTAACTAATTATTAGTCAGCTGTTTTCTCACTATCTAGTTCAGGGTGGTCCAAAACGTGGCCCGCGGGCCACACTGTAGTCGCTTAATATTTTACTGCAACATTATTTTCCAAAGATATAACAATTTCAAAATACCTTGTACATATTTAAGATAAATTGCATATATTTAAGCACCTTTGAGGCCTGGTAAATACCCTCACATTTCTAATCTAATCGGTCTAAAAAAGAAGTTGGACCACCCTGATCTAGTTATTAAAGTCACTTTAATTTGATCACTGGCAAAAATAATGCTCTTGTTGCAACTTCAGAAGGATGCAACCATGAGCATTATTGTTACACAACAGGTGTACTTTTACTCGGTGTTTTCTAACAAACTAGTTATCAAGGGTACTGTAATTTAAGGATATGCAAAAATGATGCTCGTGTTGCAACTTCAGTAAAATGCAACCATGAACAGCTGCATTATTAACGATAAATCACAAAGTTACCTGAAAATTATTCATAAGTTTATGTACCAGCAGCACACATTAGAAGCAACCAGTAAGGCAGCACAATCCATTGCTCCTCATGAATGCATTCATAACGACATTCAACGCAGCTATCATACAAATCTGATTTAGCTTCAAAGCGATGTCTTGGTATGGGCACAAAGCACATTCAACCACAAATGCCATGACTTAAATGTCATCTAGGTATACATGGCAAGCAAACTTTGGTGTGTAACTATGATGATAAAAGTGACTAATTGCCAGAGCGTGTTTTTGGTATCACCCAATAGTTAAGTGATACGCAGCAAAATTGTTATCAGCCTATCACTTAAGGTAGCAGTAGTTGAATGCACTGTGCATGCTGTCCGAGCAATGTACTTCCTTTGAATAGCATAGTTTTTTATTACTTTAGGTCTAATACTTAATAATCTGACAAAAGCTTTTGAACAAGTAAAATATCAGTAAAACTGTGGTTGGACGCAAGCGTATTCTACACTACCCTCTCAAAGTTACACCAGCTTTTAAACATATCTTTCCTTCCCTTCAAGTCAGCTTAAAACTAATGATAGGCATTTTTTGCTGTAGTCTAAGCCACTAATTTTTTTTGCAAAACGCAACGCGTTGCTAGATGCAATTTAATTATAACTAGGACTGATGCTGATGGTCCGGGACTGCTTATTCAACAAGAGCTTTAATTACATCGCAGCTGTTCACCATATGTGCTAAACGTTCGACCATCTGGCAATTCACTCAGGGACTTTCACATGTTTCACCAAGCACTAAGGAATTCCTAAAACAGAAGCAATTGCTGCAATCATGTCCATGCCTTTTTTATGAGCACAACACCATAGCCATGGTGAAGTTTAAGCCCACAAGTAATGCCATTATAATCAGTGCTCTAATCCACTTGACTGCATTATTAATTGCTAGCTTGTGATGGTAAAGAGGAGCAACAATAATGTAAGCTTCATTATTACAAATTCTAATTTGGCAAAACTGCAACTGATTCCACCTACTAAAACATAGCCAAATGTGCACTCCACACTTTCAACATCTCACAAACCAATTACTGGTAAACTTTGGTTGTGAAAACTTAGGCTTAACTTACTGGCAAACATCAGTAGATGACAACTTTCGCTCGACATAATGACAGCCATAACTTGCTCCGACTGTTTTTAAACAAGTAGCCTTTATTTTCCTTTTTTCTGAAAAAACTCGCTGATTCCATAAAATGGGCAAAAGAGATATCCCACAGGAGATAAAAGACCTCCCATATCTCCATTAAATGCGCGATTTTTGACGCCGTTTAAGCCATATTATGGAACCAAATCTAATCAATAGGGTGTTTTATCACGGTTATCAGTTATTCTCATCAATACGAAAGAAACATTTTGACTAACAGTAAATTGACTTCATTACTCTAAAAATGAAAATTGATCTAACGGTAAAAAGTTGACTTTTATTGATCTATTAAAATTAAGAAAATAAAACTTCCTCTTTGTACCCAGTACCTTACAAAAAATCTCGCCGTTCAAGCTTGCGCGAAAAAAATTGACTATATTTAGAAAATTTGCAATAATCATCAACTAACAAACGCACTTAAAATCAAAAAAGAACGTGGAATAATCGGTTTTTAACAGACCTGGCTATCTGTATACTTGAAGAGAAATGCAACTTTAGTACCGGTAACGAGAAGATCGCATGATATACTCTAGGCTACCATTCGTAATGGTGTTAGTTTTAATAAGCTTATGACAAAAACAACAGCCATAGCAACTTTAGATGTAAATTTATTCATTTGTATGAATGGTGGTGACTTAAGCTCAAACTAGGATCTATTTCGAAAAGCTGAAGCGAAAGCTGAGCAGTAAACTAATTATTCAAATCTTTTTAATGCCAATTTTATTAAATGATCGGGCACATTTGATGTTGGACAACACGAATTCTATACATGTAAGTATCTATTCTACATACCTGTTGTGCTCATATTCTATATCTATGCGCGATTTATACCTTTTTCTATTTTCTACAAAGTGTAAACTAAAATCCATGCTGTTGTACTTTAAGCCTGTCGAGCTCGCGCAAATATTTTTGTCGACAGAATATGACTTGGACTATTAAACAATGTTTTCCGAACCATAGTCGATTTTTGTTTTTAGTTCCTTGAATTAGCAGTAAAGAAGCAATTCTTTGGAAACCTCACAAAAGTCTCAATATGCTTACCCCAATCAAATCTTTCAAATCAAGATCACGCACCTAAATCTTCAGTTTATTCTTTATACAGATCGAAATTGTTTTTTCTTCATCAAGTTTATTTTACATTCTTAATGAAATTCTTTATAAACAGTTTACCAAAAGTCTACAGTCGTAATTTTTCCAAAAATTGAACTAAGATTTTTATGCAAAATCAAAGATTTGATTTCAAGTGTTTTAAATAACATATTAGAGTAGGTTATAATTAATTTCATAATTACATTGGTAAAAGACCACTATATAGCTTGACGGCAAAAACTGTCATTTTGTGGTAGCTTAGCTCGCAAACATTAGGGCCAAAAATATCTACTCTTGCCTTCACAATGTGTAGACGCCAACATGTCATTGAATAATATATACGTTATGATGTTTTTTTCACGTATTATGTTACGTGAACTGACAAATAACATCATAGAAAGGAGAAAATCCGAAATGATAAGCAAGCAAATAAGGCCAGTTTACAGTTCATTTATAACTGGCGTAGATCTAAACGCCTAGTTGACAGTGGCCGTAATGTTATGAGTCATTTTTGTGAGTCCGCGGTTCTAATGAAAAACAAATTAATTCAACGGAAGGGGATCGATATCACTTTTAGTTTATTTGTTATGACCAAGATCGAATTGTAACTGGAAAACAAGTTATGGATACTGCTTTCTCCTATGACTACTACCGGTTTGTACTCAGAAAACAAATTATTCAAACCACTTTCTCCAATTTGGAGAAATTACCCCAAGATCATTATAAATAACGGCTCCTAGTTCTACTGTGGCAGATTAAAAAAAGCATTGGTTGCAAAGCCATGCTGCAGTACACATCAGCTTTAATAAAGCATTAAGTACGGTACATTTACTGAATGCTACTTATCTACTTTACTGAATGCTGGTCTGTACAAATTTGTAGATATAGAAATAGTAACATGATTCTTTGTATTTGTAGAAGATAACCCGAATTTAACGCCATAATCACTATCTCGCGCTTAACGCTTTCCTCTAATTGTTCTTATGGCCCATGAAACGTGTGTTAGCCTATATTTCAAATCTTCGATAAATAAATGAATTGCTTGATTATTGTTGGGCCATCGATTACCGGTAGGCGAGAAAGTGAAGTTAAAATTCGTATCCGGACTTATTCAGATAACATCACTTCGGTTCATCAAGACGCTGGAGGGATCGAAGATTACATATTATGTTGCAATAATTTCTGTTTCATTCTACTTCAAACAAAAATCTATTTAATTTTTGATGGACACAGCTCGCCATATGGTAAACAGGAATGAATCTCAAAAAATTTGGTAGATTTTAAACAAAATTTCAACCAAAATGTTATAGTTTCAAAACAAACTGCATGGCGATAATTATGCCTGTATATTAACGATTTATGAGACAGTTCTACACGTACAAAATGCGATTGAGGAAGAGAATGTTTGACTTATTTTCTAATTAAAGTCTAAATACACAAATTGCTGTATCTTCATACTGTAGTTTCAGCAATCACTTTTGCATTACTGCAAAAATATATTTTGTTTTGTAGTCAACTACCCCAATGAACTTTCTAGTTTAAACTAAAATGGCGCAATAGATTTTCTATGACTTTGAAGTACCTATCTATCCCAAAGCTGCAGGAGTTTTGATGTTTCTAGGGCAATGTTTCCCTAACTGTGTGCTGTGGTGTGCCGCGAGTCCTTTCAAAATACTTTTGGTTGTTACAACTTTTCTGCCAAAATCGAGAAAACGCTGTCATTACGGGTCACAGCGAGAAAAGAAATGACCTTTTTTTTAAAAATCAGCCCCGTTTGGGGCAGCATCACGCGATTTTGGAAGGTCGTGGCCCAGAAAAGTGATCTCCAAAAAATTTAAAAAAGGTTATTACCATTCTCCCTGTCGCCTGTGATCCTACTCGACATCGATCGGAATAGATTCGAAGGCTGGTGTGCCGCGAAATTCGTTCAACTAATTTCCTGTGCCGGCAGACAAAAAAGTTTGGCTTTCTGGCTGCACAAAACATATGTTTTGGGTGTACTATAAGTATTGCATCGTAAAATGTTGCATTGCAAAATGTGCAGTATATTACAAAATGTTGAGATTTCATATTTTTTGGCATTTAAAGTGATAAGGAACCAACTAATCTTTAATTATACCGTTTCTGTCGTCGTCATATTGTCACCAGCGCGGTCTAGTTGCGATAAAATTGCCCATTTTTTTGTAATCTTTTCTCCAAATTAGCCTGCAATTGGCTCGAATAAGCGGCCAACTTATGCAGGAAAAAGATATGAGTGGATCGGTTCTTGGCAAAATGGCTGCAATAAGCGGCTGCTCTATTAACCGTGGTTCTATTAAGCGGCTACCACTGCACTGGTATCGACTTGACTTGACTCGAACTTGATACATTTGTCTCGAGACCTGGCTCCTTCGCGTTGCTGCTTGACTATAGGAACACTTTCAGGCATTTAACTCATAACTTACTCCCTCGGGAAAATCGACAGCTGTATAATGTTGTATTGAGTCAATAAAAATATGATAGAGTTTGGATAATTATGATACTGGTATCAAACAGCTGGGTAGAAAGTTACAAGAAAAAAAGAGTTTATTTTATTTGGTAAAACAATAAAGGATAACCAAAGAACAAATCCAGAGCTGCAGGGAGATATTTTTAGGGCGGAACAGGGGAACATGTCCCCTTCAACTTTCAGACGTTTTGTAATTATTTTAATTGGTTGGTTGTATTAGTATTCTGTAACTTTCAATAACATGCATATGGCATAAGTTTTTCCTGCAAAGTTTCTAAATAAACTGGTCCATGCACAGCACTAACAACAACAAAACCACAAGAAATATCGTAAAAGTCAGAGACCATTAAAGAACCACAAGATTGTTCAGTCAACACGCTTTTCATCTTTGGCGGTGACAGTGCACGTTAATGCACACAAACATTAGCTTATTCCACACTTCATCTCCAAAAATAGGCTTTGGCTTTTACGAAGTCAGTTTCTGGCCGGCTTCGAATACAATATACTCAGCAATAGAGGTGTAGCCTAAAGAATATCGATTTAGCGGGCTGCGATGGCTTCATCTACGAAACAAGTTTGTGAGCAAAAACAAAAGTTACTACAAACTGAGTGAGTTTTCATCACTGTGAGGGCCATACAAGTAGCCCTGATTAGACCAAAGCGCTGTCTTCTACACTAGATCAGTGCCTACCAAAAGTTTAACATCACCAACAAAAATATTCGGATTTTGTGCTGCAGCATGATATTCCATCATCTCATCGTCGTGATTGCATCATAATTGTTGTTTTGATTTTAGATATCGGTACTCATTAAAATATTGTTTCACCGTTGTTAACATCTAAGTGAATTTGATCAACTTTTTCGAAATTTGAGAATAGGTAACATGGGGCGCAGAAAGTGCCTGAATGATGTTTAAGAAACCCAAATTGTCGTGATACAAGGTGAAGGGTTATTAGAACGACAGATATTTATCAAAATCAAGGTAAATAAGACAGCAGTTTATGCAGCGGTCTCGAAATTTCAACTGCAAGGCTCATAAGAAGATCCGAATAGAAGGGGAAGACCCTGAAAAACTAGTATTCCAGACGACCACCTTATGAAACAGGTGGTCGCAACGTCTTTAATGAATTCTGTCAAGAAAATTCCAGCTGCGTTAATGGTTTGCGGCCTTGTAATAAATGACATGACTGTTCCAAGGCAATTTTTAAAAGACTTCAGCCAAATATCTCATTAACCTCAAAAAAATTGCGACTGATACCGGCTAAGAAAGCAAAGCGCCTGGCCTTTGCCAAGAAACACCAGCACTGAACTCGAGCCTAATCGGGTAATGGCATATTCTGATGAGCCCACCTTTCAGCAATTTGTGGTGGAGAAAAGACACGTTTCCAAATCACCAGCAAAGCGTCACGATAAGAAATATACAATTTTTGTGATGAAACACCCTTCATATCAGATGATTTGGAGCGAGATTTTGGAAAATGATCTTGCTAAACTCTAATTTTTGTTTTGTAGAACGACATTGAGTGGTCGCCGATACGTTAAACTATTCTAGGTTAAGCTGATAATTAATGCACATACATATCCACAGATACACAGTCTGTATAGAAGATGGTGCCCCTTGCCACCAATCAAAAGTCGCGACAAATTTTCTCACAAAAGCAAGATCAAGATTCTGAAACCACCAGGAAACAGCTGGACCTCAGCTTAGTAGAGAATCTGGATACAGAAATGAATTTTCGGAAAAGTAACCATCAAGTGCTAAAGATCTGATAAGAGTGATAAAGGAAGTATGGGTAAAGGAGCTGTCAAAAGATTTCTACAAGAGTCTGATCCACAGCATGCCAAAGCGTTTGAAGAAAGTATTCAAGAGCTGTGGAGGACATACAAAGTACTAAATTGTGATTAAACATGGACTAATGTACATGAAAATTACTTTAAAATAACTTTACAAACATGGCTTTTGTGGGTAAACCTGATTTCTTACGAAATAAAAGTATTTAATGCAACAAAGATGTGCTATTTACTGACTAAATGGAAAAATTGAGGTGGTTTTAAACTTTGCTAGGCACTGTATCATTTCAACCTTGTCAAGTAAAAAGTCTACTTTTTTAATAGCCCCCAGTTTTCCAGAAGCTCTTAACTCGGCAAGGGGTGCAAAGAATCTCCGGGTTCAAATCTACTGCCGTAATATTGCACTATCTAACGGTGACTGCTGCTATCCAAGTCACACGGTTTGTGGAAAAGGTCTTTGCACTCAGCGCAAACTCAATCGTGGTAACAAAAGGCACTTTTGATGATGGAATCAAATTTAATTCAACCGCGAAAAAAATCCAATTGATCATGTAGGAATGGCGTCGATATTGCGACAGGTTTTTAGAATAATTGAACAATTATAAACTAATAGCCAAATCTCACACTAATTAAAGTAGCAAATAGCGACGGCATTAAGATTTAATAGTACGACGATTAGAGGGGCCACTGTGTCATGGCCACCCCTTTGGTCCTAGGTAAAATTATGCCCAAAGCAAACAATTACCTAAAAATTGTTTGCTATCGTTGGGCTTCATGCCTGAGACTAGCACATGAGCTTTAAACTTTCTATAGTTTTCCTGATATAAACCAGAAATCACACAAGCAAGTTCTTTTGCGCAAGAATCTTGCAGCAATAAACTATCGGTGTTTGACGAGGTGTGCAAGAATATTGTACAACATTAATAGCAATATTGCACAAAATAACTAGATTGCACGAGCGAAAGCGAGTTTGTGCTTTCTGGAAAAGTTTCACAAATATAACCAAGAATAGAGCATGTCTATTTTTCCGGCAAGTTATTTACCAAGTCATCTTGACGAGCCTAGATTCATAGTTGACGATTTAAATTTTCTAATTTTAGTCAAAATGCTTTGGACTGTAGACTGTGGAGGAAACAAAACCATCAATTTGCTAAGTAAAAATTCGACATTCTCTCTGGAATGTTTTCCAGAAGACTATAAAAACCGAAAAAAAGTTTAATGAGTGAACAAAAGTAGCAGAGACGCTACAATCAGAGATAGCACAAGTTACGTTGGTAACATTCACTGGCTTGTAACATGCGCGAAATTCAAGGATTCGTAAGCACCATAAAAGACATATTCGGTATTTTTTTCTAATTCTGAAAAACGTCTTTCACTGCTGCATGCTCAAGTTGATGACAAATGTCCTGATTCTTCTCATTCGCGTTTGAAGCGTCATTGTTTCACAAAGTGGATTGAGAACTATAATGCTGATTTGGTTTTCAAAGAGTTTTAGCCGGCGGTTGCTGGTTCTCTTGATCAGCCGTCAGATCAAGAGATGAAAAAGTTCTTGAAAGGGCTATGTCTTATTTGAAAGCGATAACAACAGCTAGGTTTTTGGCAGTGATGGGATTCAAAATTTTAGGAACAGGTTCTCTTTTGTATCAAACTTACTAACAACAGATTACCCCATTTTAGAAAGCCCAATTGCTGCAATCGTCTAAGGTCTACAACAAAAAACAAGAACTGGTTCGCTGATTATTACGACACTCCAAGAACGGGTTCGCACGAACCCGTGCGAACCCCCTGAATCCCATCACTGGTTTTTGGTTAGCCTAAAAGTTATCAATGCTACACTGAAACTTACCAAAACAGTTGCAAAGAAGCTACAGGGCATCAAGAAACTATTTTAACTGCATTAGATGCTACGAGTATTACCAGTTGCAAAGATGTGATAGAGGCTTTTAGGGACGATGAAGAAATATTTGTTGGACTCTTTAGACATGCCCAAGGTGTCTATGGGGAATCCATATCCTTGCCTCGAATTGTGAATCGGCAAGCCAATAGAGCAAATCCATTAGCTTTTTCATTATTGCAGTTTTTCAGGCGTTCTGTCTTACTGCCTTTGATTGACACAGTGCTTGAGTAACTCAGCGAAATATTTCGCTCTGATCTTGTTGATTGCACAAAAGTCCAATTTTTGATACCAACTGTCAGTGTAAAGCATGACATTTGCTTCGACCAGAAATGCTGTCAACTTCTAACTTCTCTTTGTGGATGACAGCATTGACGCTGTGGAGATTGAATTCATTTAATGGTGTTCATATTGGCTACGCCATGAAGATCATTCTTTGCCGTACAACACTTTAGGCGTGTTGCTGTCTTCCAAAGAGATACATACGTATCATCTTTAAAAGTTGCAGTGTACCACTCAAAGAATTTATCGTAAGCGAGATCTATTTAAAACCCTTACCTCTATGAACATGGCACGTGATCATCACAACCGTATCATAAATCGATTTATTGAGTTATAATGGCAATTTACGTGTTTATATGCATGTTCACACGAATGACGTGGTTATTTCACAAAGTAATAGTATTGCAAATAATAAAAGCCTCCTTCCCATAATTTGACGAAACCATCCCTGGACGCATTTCGTCCTTTTGGACTCATCACCTGGGCCTGTCCCGTCATCACCAAAAACCAAATTGTAACAACTGTTACAATTGACCCTAACTGTTATCGTCCAATTGGTGACTAAGTTTGTCAACTTTTCATCAACCACTCACACTAAAAGACACAAATCTACTGTAGTTCAAAGCCTATGTTTCCTCGTTACTACAGCAGTGAGATTCAAATATTCCTTTACTATGATGCATACCAAATTATTCAGCATTTACTAAAAGTCACTTACTTGGGTTGAAAACAGTTTTTTGAAGATACTTTCTGTCTGGCAGAAACTACACTTCTCTTGCTTTGTGGGGTACATCCCATGTGTTAACCCATCAACGCTCAGCGTTCCATTTATAGTACAGTAATCTATGTTTCGATTACACAAATTCGCATTTTCCATCTATCTATTGACTTACAAGACCCTTGTAGCTGTCACAACAATAAAGTTTAGCCATTTTTGTAATTTTGAAATGTGGATGGTGTGGATGTAAAAGTAGCAGTTTTTTTGTTTACTGACCGTCAGTTCGTTATGGAACTACACTTAAAATTTTAAGACGAAAATTTTCAGTATTTCTTTACAAATGGCTTTTTTATAAATTGTTTTAGGCTACTGACAAGCAGGGCCGGATTAAGGCGGGGGCTGATGGGGATGCAGCCCCAGGCCCACCCAAGAAATAGGCCCACCACTATACCAAGTCAAAGAAGTCATAAAAGCTACTGATACAATCACTTTCAAAAAATAGTGAAGGTGTAATTTAAAAGTATCATGGACAAGGCGTTCTCTATTAGGGCCTCGTCATCGTGCAAAGCACAAGCGAAACTGTGTCATAGTAAGAAATACTATTTTAGTTGCGTTTTCGTTGAATAAAACATTGTAACCAAAATGTAAACACATATTGAGGTCACAATACAAAATATAACATTATTCCGTAACAATGGCTTTTTCTAAGACTCTTACATGTTGAATTGTTGCCAGTTATTTTGAAGTTTTGAAAAAAAATGCAGACAGGTTTATGCTGGGTAAGAAAAGTGAGGCTAGAAAAAGTTTAAATAAAAGCAACTGTATTTTCTATATTCCGGTATTTGAAGAAGGGAGGAGATGAAATTTTACCAAATAGTTTAGACCAGTAGGAAGCAGATGAAATAGTTGAGTGAAATCCCAATTCAAGGGAATTTGTTCCTTTAAATATTTAATAAAAGATTACTTCTAAATTAATTTAAATAGCTAAATAAAATTCATATTGATTCCACCAAACATTTTCTTTTAATATTAAAAACAAAAGAAAATAATTATTTTTTCTCGTTTGTTATTGAAAAATATATTGATATTGATATAAAATGGAGGCACATATAAAAATGATTATTTGCAAATTTTAACTTTTTTTAATTTGAATATTTTCAATTTTTTTGCATTTTAAATAATGAAAATGGATTACATACAATTTCGTGGTATTTTTTGCGTAAATAGTGCACCGCAAGTATTTATAACTTTTCAAGGGTGCCTTTAATGATTAGTTTATGGAAACTACTGCTTTAGAAAAAAATATATTAGAAAAGTATATTCAAGGAGCAAATTCCCTTGAATTGGGATTTCACTCAAAACTAAATTTCAAGTGTATAAATTCAGACCATTCTTGAGTAAACGAAGGTTTAAATTTTACAACAAAAATTTATTGGGGAATTTCCATATATTGAAATCAAAAAGGACTGAAATGGCTGTTTTGAAATCGAAAGGAAATAACCACTTTATCGGCGGTAGCCAACTACGCTTTTACCAACATTTACTAATCTGAACGTTTTTAATCTTAAAACTTTAGCCAATTTAAAAATAAAAATTAAAAAGTATAAAAGCGGTTGGGAAAAGGAGAAATCTAGAAGAGAATCAAAAGATAAACTGAAAAAAGTTGTAGCAAAATCAAAAAAAATAACTGATTTTTTTCATATAAGCGAACCAAAAAGTAACATCGTAGAAACGACGTCCAGTAATGCAACTGCTTTGTGGTCATCTTCGAGTGACTGTATTGCAGAGCCAGAGCCAAATATATAAATTGTTTCATCGAAACCAAACTTACAAACCAAGTCATCTAATGTTGCTGAGGATGAAGCGCATAGGGTAAAATAAGCTATTCGACACGACATGGATGTTGGATGCTGGGGAGTAATTTCTGACTATCTGAGAGATTACTGCTGCCAAGTAGGAACTTTAGAGTTTCAACATCTTGCTGCAGATTTTTCTACTTTAAAGTCATGTTTTACTGGCAATAAATTCAAACGGCGTTGTTCTAAATCGCTATTTTGGTGAGAACAATTAAACGGCGAAAAAGTAAAACACGAATGATTGTGCCATTTACTTTCATCAAAAAACTTTACTGCTTTGTTAGCAAACTTTTCGCGTTTGATTCTGAAAAAATAATGCTGGCATCAGTTGGTTTTGGCGACTGGAGCATGCACCACGCGACCTGGCCAGGCGCGAACCTTCCAACAAACACTTAAGTCAGGGATGGCGAACCACTGACCCGCGGGTCACCAACTGACCCACCACTCATATTTTAGTGACCCACATCGCTTCTATGTGATGTTTATGCAAAAATAATTTTTTTCTGCTTTGATAAGAGCTTTTCGTTAACCTATTAACGACCAGAGGCAAGTAATGCATCAAGTAATTTAGTATTTATTATGGTAGATTTAACACAATGCAATGAAATCTAAAACATGAAATGTATATTTTTCTATTTAACTCTTTGCAGTCGTAAGGCGACTATAGGTCGCCTAAACAAATTTTGTTGTTGTGATCGGAAGGCGCCTATAAGGCACCATTGTTAAATGCATTCTTATGGCTAGTTTGATCGACAAATGGAGTTGTCGTAAGGCACTTGCAGTTCACCAGAGTAAAAATTCCGTCATATTTGTGTATTGTGATGGTGGTCCAGTCAACTTCGGATATAAGAGATTCAGATATAAGAGATTCAGATATAAAGAATTTTCGCTTATAAGGGACTACGCAAATAGTCCCAAATGATTTTCAATATAAACTAATAAGTCGGTTATAAGAGAATTCGGTTATAAGACACTGATTAAGCTGGTCCCGGCGGATCTCTTATATCCGAAGTTGACTGTATACTGTTGAACTGTGATGTCACAGAGATGTTGGCGCGAAAAGGAAGGCTATTTTGTACAGATGTCAGTTTATCAAGTTTCAAGTCAGCAACAGCGTGTGTGGTAAGGCAGTTGTTTAATATATCTTGCAGAAGTGAAAGTTGCGCGATATTGTGATACATGAAAGTGACTGTGATTAAGTAGTTTGCTAAAAGGCAGTTTTATGACTCCAGTGAACAGAGGTAAGGTGTAAATAGGATATTTTCTGGGCCGCAGTGAAGGGAGATAAAGGGGTAAAATTTTGTTATGCTTATTTAGGTGCTTATCGAAATGTATAGTATACTTTCTAAAAGTGAAAGTTGTAAAATTTTGATACAATAAAGTGATTTTGATTCTGTAGCGCATGAAGGGTTAGTTTCAAATTGACAGTAAAGAGGGCGTGAGTAAAAATTAGCCAATCCATTTTTGAACTCTATTTTGAGGCACAAGCTCTAACTAAGGCAATTTTTTTGAGAATGCTTCCTTTTTGAGTTAACACAAATCCTTTGGAGCAAATTCCTAACCTAAATACGCCAAGTTTGTTGCTGATATCAGTCTAGCATCCTTACGTGCCATTGTTATTTTTAGGATTAAAATCCGTGCAAGTGCATATTTAGTTTTATCTCAAAATACTTTTGAACCCTAAGCATGGCAGAAAAGAAAAGAAAATATCAGCCACAAGCTGAAGGAAGCGGAAGGCTATTTCACGATGAATGGACAAGTAAATTTGGCGTCATAAAACACAATGACAAAGCTTTGTGCTGCCTCTGCCAAGAAATAATTACTGCTCGGTATTACAATATTAATCGGCATTTCGTAAGTAACCACAATAAACTTTGCTCAATGAAAGAGGAAGAGAAATGTGAAATTATACAAAGAGAAGTTAAACAATATAACTACCGAAGCAACCGCTTCCAAAGAATATTTAAGCCAAGAAACAACATTTTGGCAGCCAGTTTTCAGTTGTCAAATACTATTGCACAGCATGGAAAACCACTTTGTGATGGTGAGTACTTGAAAGAAGCTTTTAAAAATTGTTCTGAATTCTTATTTGAAGATTTTGCAAACAAAAATGATATACTCAAAAGAATTAATAAAATGCCTGCTGCTAGAAATACTATAAAAGATAGAGTTATTGCTATGGACGAAGACGTAACTGAACAGCTTTTACACGATTTAAGAAATGCCGAAATGTTTTCGCTTTGTTTGGATGAGTCCACTGATGTTACATCAGCTGCCCGTGTAGCAGTTATTGCCAGATATCCTTCTGGGAATGTAATGAAAGAAGAGCTGATTAGTTTGATAACACTTTCTGCGAAAACGAGAGATCATGATATTATGAATGAATTGAAAAAGAAATTTATGGAGCATTAATTTTGAAAATATTGTGTCTGTGACAACTGACGGAGCTCCAAGCATGTTTGGAAAGAATTGTGGATTTGTAAAATTACTGATAGACGAAGTTAAACATGATTTAGTTCAGTTTCGTTGCATGATACACCAACAAGCCCTATGTGCGAAAAACACTTTTAAATCACTAGAAAAAGTGATGAGCATAGTAACAAAAGTTGTAAACTTTATAGTTTCCCATGCTCTTAATAAACGTCAATTTAACATGCTATTAAATAAAGTCGACAGTCAATATTCTGGATTAATCATGTACAATAATGTTAGGTGGTTAAGCCGTGGTCAGGTATTGAACCGGTTTGTTGAATTACTGGAAGAAATAAAATGTTTTCTGGGTGAAAAGGGACAAGAATATCCAGAATTGACTGATGTTAATTGGTTGAATGACTTACATTTCTTTGCTGATTTTGCACTGCAATACAATAACTTGAATACAACACTGCAAGGTTCTGGAAATGTTGCACCATCGATGTTTGGGCATATCAAAGCTTTTGAAAAGAAGCTAGTTGTTTTTTCAAGAGATTTAGAAGAAAACAAATTGAATTATTTTCCATCATTAAAGAAGCACTTTGAAAAGTCCGGTTTATCTGACAGCTCCGAAGAAAAAAAATATCGTTGTTCAGGTATTCTTCTATCATTCGAGACGCCAAAAATTTACTTTCAGAAAGGTTCGTTCAATTCCGAAAACTAGATACTACATTACAATTTATCTTTTCCCCCGATACTATTCAATTTGAAAATCTGAATTTATCACAGTTTGATTGGCTTAATCTAAGTAACTTGGAAATGGAATTAATAGAATTCCAGGAAAGTGCGGTTTGGAGAACGAAATTTTTTGACATGAACCAGAAATTACAGAAAATTGAGTCAAAATCATTATCTACAGAAGTCATTGCTGAGAACATGATTCTTACAGAATGGAATTTTTTACCATCATCTTTTGAATCAATGAAAAAATTAGCACTAGCTCTCCTGACGTTGTTTGGTTCCTAATATTCATGTGAATCCTTGTTTTCACATATGAATTTCATAAAATCAAGCACCAGAAATCGCCTTGGAGCCAATATCAGTGCTGCATGTATCAAACTGAAAACTACAACCTATAAACCTCGGATTCTAATGCTATCAGATAAGATGCAGCAACAAGTTTCTCACTGATTTGGTAATAAAGTTGTGACCCACTTTCGTTTATTTTTTTATATAAGATATATATTTGACCCAGGAGTTAAAAAAGGTTCGCTATCCCTGACTTAAGTTATCTTTCAACATATATCTCTAGAAGAGCAAAAAAAGTAAGCAATTGCAAAGATTTGGAAGAGCAAAAAGATTCTGACAGAAAATATTGGTGCTAAATATCGGCTCGAGTTTTAAGTGTGATAAAATTCCTATCATCAAAAGGGCTGGCCTCCCGCGGAAGTAGTGATTTGGTTGGTACAACACAAAACGATAACTTTCTCGGAATTTCGGAGTTGTTGGCAGAATAAGATACTTTTCTTGCTAAGCATATTCAAAAAAGAGTGAACAAAGGCAAGAGACATGTTTCGTATTTCGCATCAACTGTATGCGAGGAATTGATTGACGTAATTGCAACAAAAGTGTTAAATATTATTATTTCTGAAATAAAACAAGCAAAATATTATTCAAAGTCCGTGGGTTCAACACCTGACATCACAAATGTTGACCAGTTAACAATAATTTTTCGGTGTGTTTTACCTGATGGTCCTTGCAAGGTTTGTCAAGTTTATACCCACCCGTGGACACACTGGTCACCAAGTGGCTGATTTACTTTTCGAGTTTGTAGAAGACAATGGAATCAGTTTAAAAGATCTCAGAGAGTAATCTTATGAGAACGCTTCCAACATAAGCGGAAAATATAAAGATTTGCAAGCTATAATAAAAGAATGCAACCACCAAGCGGAATATATTTCTTGTGTACCACATTCCTTGAATCTTGTGGAAAAATGTGCTGCTGAGTGTTGCCAATCCGCGGTCCGTTTTTTCATGCTTGTTTAGGGACTCAATGTGTTCTTTTCAGCTTCAACACACAAGGGAATCTTCTTACTGATGCACTGAAACCACTTCAATGTCCAACAATTAAGCCTTTGTCTAATACCCGTTGTGATGCTACACATGCACTAAGAAAAGGCTACCAAGCGGCTTTTTTCTTGAAGGCAATGTGCGGTGACAATGATGAAAAATATTAAACGAAAGAAACAGCCAGGGGTTTTGTTTCATTAATGGAAAAGCTTGAAACTGGTATTTTACTCGAGATATGGTCGTGCATAATGAAACGGTTTCATAAGACCAGTCAGGCTCTGCAGGAGAGCAAAATGACTTTGAATAGGGCAACAAATTTGCTTCAGGGTCTACATGACTTTATTAAACTTCTGAGATCCCAGTTTAAAAAATTCGAAGGTGGCTGTCATCATTACACTGATGAAATTTCAAGAAAGAAAAGAAAAAAGTAAGGTGAATCTGAACATACATCACTTGATTTATTGAGCAGATTCGAAGTAGACTCTTATTTGCCGATCATTAACCAAAATCTTTTGTCTATGAAAACCCGACTAGAAGCTTACGACCGTCTTCAAAGAAAATTTACGTTTGTGATGGAATTGAACACCATGTCTAACTGCAAAATTGAAGCAAGTGCGAAAACGTTACTTCAATATTATCTAAATGATCTGGAAGAGTCATTATTGCCTCAGGAGATGATTTATTTCCCTACACTGATAAAACAACACCATTTTAACAGCGAATGCAAAGAAATTCAGATATTTAGGTTCATTAATGAAAATGAATTCATGCATGTATTTCCTAACGTATTTGTTGTTTTCAGGCTGTACCTTTGTCTGATAATTTCTACTTGCTCGGGCGAGCGCTCATTTTCAGTTCTAAAAAGAGTAAAGAATTGACTGCTTTCTGCGCCAGAAAAGGTTGAATTCCTTTGCTCTACTCTGCATTGAAAACGAACTTTTGAAAAAAATAGATAACGATGACATTATTAAGAGCTTTGCATTGTCTACATCCAGAAAATGTGTCATTTAAATGTGTGCGCACTAAGTAAATACGGTATCTTGTTTATGTATTATTTGTGGTCAGGTTTTAATACAACGAATGGAATGAAAAATAGGCCTCTAATTATGATAGAGCCCCAGGCCCATAAAAAGCTTAATCCGTCACTGCTGATAAGCAAGGTTTTAAAAAATTATTACTGTTACCAAGCAATATAAACGCTAACTTCACTGTACTATAAGTAGAACGCTGGGCGGTTATCAGCACTTTTTTTGTAATTTACGAGGTGCGTTTGTTTTGTCTTGTTTGGTAGCCGGAAAATTAGACGATGAAAGTAGACGAAACAATGACAAATTATATAGCTGTAAGAAAAGAACCAAACTTTTTGTAGCATTGAGTCAGTCAGAATGAAGGTGATTAAGAGTGAAATGGGGAGGCTTACATGTAGGCTACAATAAGCAAAAAACTACAAAAACAACGTTGTTAGGCCTAAGTACAGTTGTATAATTCTCCAGTGTCTAATTTAGGGTTGTTCAATTTGCCTGAATCCCGCTGGCTCAAGCAATTGAGTCACGTGTATCCAGCTGCGCTTTGATGTTTGCGTGTAAGGACCTCATGCAAACACAGAAGCGCAGAAAGACAGTTTAGTGCGCTGTGCCTTACTCGTAGACTTCAAAATCAGAAGTTATCAACCAGTTAGGCTTTAATGACATGCAGCGAAGCTCACAGAAAATTTTAATTTTTAGTTTTCATAGATGCTGTAACTAAGTGCTAGAAATGTAATTGTGTTACATGATTTACTTCAAAAAGTCCATTCCGTATGAGTCGCAATGTGTTTATAAATCTTGAAGCAGCTCTTGATTACTTAGTTTTGGAAGATATTGATGCGGATTTGGCAGTAATTCCTCCAGAAGTAGATGATCTTAGCGATGAATATGGATTAAACAATCTCGTATTTTAACCATAAATATCCTCTACCCGTAATTTTCCGCTCGAATATTGTCTGTCAATATAGGTGTTCATTCGGTCACTCACAAAAGCAGCTATCACATCCGCGACCGCGTCCAGCCAGGTGGTCAAGTGATATTTACCTACATCTCGAAGGTTCAGTTCCCTGATGATCTGATGCACGTCACTGAAGAGCCTCAATAATGGCGAAACCGGCTTTCTTATTGTTTGTGTGTGACTACTTAATCAATATACATATTCATGCGACAAGAACACGTCATACATCGGTATGACGAGTAGACAACTATTCGTTAGAATTGAAAACCATCTTTCCGATAACCTCAGTTGATCTTATTCCGCCATCAAATATCATCGCAATCAGTGCAAAACCTGCAGAGAAACAATGACAGCAGAGCAAAACTTCACTTTACTAAAGAGTGCCGTTTTAACACTGAAACCGAGCTAATGGAAGCGCTTCTAATTAAACGCCTTAAGCCATCACTAAACGTAAAACTCGGCCATTCACGAAGAACGAAGTCGCTTCTGCACGTGTTTCGTTGAGAGTGCAGTGCTAAAACGTTACCAATTTATTCATTTGTGTCCAGTACCATAACATCATATTAAATTTAGTTTTGGACCTTACACTTTATTTATTTAGCTCCGATGAAACTCCCAAGTGAGGACGAAAAGCTTCGGTGCATTCTGTTAATATTTCTTATGTTGATTTAAATAGGTCCAATAAAGTATTATTATGGATTTTTGTTTGGTTTATCAAAATAGTTTTCAAACAAATTCCAAATTGTTTGTGGGTGATCTCAAAAAAATATTTTTCTTACAAACGAAAGATTCTCTTGGCTAGCTGTTGTGTGTTTTTTGCTGAGAAGAAAGCTGTGCGCCTCTGTGCTAAAGAAATAAATTTTTATTTGACACTAAACCATCTCTTTACCGCGGACTCTGGTGCACGTACATCCTGAGCCCTCTTCCCCACTAACCTAGCACTACCAACCGGTTTTGCTCAAGCCGGTACCAACTCAACAGTGATCTAGCCTAGCAATGAGCAACTGTAGAGGGCCAACGAGTTCCTTTCCAAAATACAGCAGTTTTCTGTTTAATGGCATTACGTGTTTGGAAAGGTTACCTCAAAAAGAGTTTTCAATTTGTAGATGGCCGAAAATACCGACAAAACACGGCTTAGTCCACGGCATGGAGAAAAGCACTTTCTTTTAAAAAATTGATCTTTCATAACAAGAGATTTTCCTGTTCGAATTGAGTTAAATTTGGGGTTTGCAATTTGCCCCACAGATTGAATTTTTAGATCGGCGCCTTTGAAATTCAGCTCTTTTCAGGCCTATTTTCTGAACTAATGTCCCAAACAAAAAACAGCTTACTTTGTTGCAGAAATTGACAAAAAACAATGCAATTAGCACTGTGAAACAATGATCTCGAAAAGTCATCAAAATTGTTTGCTAACACAAATCGGCAAAATAGTCAAAACTTGGATCTCAAAACGTTAAATGTTCGCTTTGAATACCATGGCAAGCCCGCGAAATCTTCAACCACAGTGAAATTGGCCAGTCTCAAAAAGCTGCTCACTCCTGAGCTAAATTATCGTTAACAGCTTTTAGTTTGTTATAAAAACAAACTTTGGTTGCTTTCTTTACCACCAAACTTGCCCATGTCTATTTAGCTAAGCCTGGGCTTCTCAAACTTTTTTGTTCTGCGACCCCATTTTATATAAGAAATTTCTACGCGACCCCTGGATGAGTAGCCTACACGTTAATGATATTAAAGAAATAAACGTCCCATTACAGGCACTGGCGTGCTTTGTTTTGAGAGGGAAGCGGGGAGCGAAGCATAAAGTAAGCCTAATCTTATTATCAAGCAATTATATAAAATACGTGAACTCGATCTTCTTTCGGAGGGCGAAGCATTAAACAAAGAAACCTAGCGAAAGCAAGACTTTTGCAAATTTTGGTGGCAAAAAAACTGTTCTTTTACATTTTTTACTTCTGTCATATCCTTTGAGGGTTATCTCTTATGTTTCCCTCCATAATTGCACCACTTATCACAATTTTCAAGAATCTTTTTCTGGCGCGAAATCATGCCAATGCGCACAATCCACGAAAGTAACTATACAGTAACAAGAAAATTCATGATGAAAATAGTGAAGCAAACAAAAAAATTAACGAAACAAAAAGTCCTTTTATAAAATTTATGAAGCACATTTAACAGGATGGAAATTGCGCACGATGATTTATGAAAGAAATGAACTGATACGTCAAAACTGCTTGCTCTTAAAATAATGTCTTTAAATGCATATTGAAAAAAGTCAAGATTTGATGCAAATGTAGCTAACATAATTAAGTTTTAAATTCTGGTGAAAAGGCCAAAGCAAGGAAACACGACATTTCCTCAAAATGTGCTACTGGTGTGGTAAGCAACCTTTACATTGACTTCCGCTTGACTCTACTTAAACAAACCAATCTTCCCAAGATTAATAGTAGTTGAAAGCTATCTTGTCAGGCTTTAAAAATACGATTTCAAATTACAGATAAGGCATAAACATTTTTTTTCTTAGCAGTGTTTGGACCACGGAAAATGAAGTTTAACAGTGTTTTTTCGCAATTTCTGTATTTTTACATGGCATTTTATTTTACACTATATTTTTTGTTAAGATATGTTGTTGCAAATTTTCTTATTTCCTCTTGATTTTTTTATCTTGATCATTTCCGCCTAGTTTCTCATTTTCTGACTTTTAGAGCCAAATTTTATCAAATAAAGAAATTTCCTTCCAAGTTGAAGCCGTGTCAGTAAGGTCGATATCGCTCAGTATTCTACCACAAACAGGAAATAACAATGAATAACTGGTTTCAATTTTTTGTTTATTTTTACTCGAAAGCTCAGGCAGACAGTGTAGTAAACAACTGATAACGTAAAGATGGAGTTACCTCTAAAAATGCAACATGAAATCATTTTTCTACAAGTCTACTTTTAATTTTCTTGTGAGGGTTACAAAAGCTTTTAATTCTGACGAATGCAGCCAATTTGTTTTGAATTTTTTTCGCGACCCCAAATGGAATCGCGACCCATAGTTTGAGAAGCCCTGAGCTCAGCCAATAACATGATTTCCCGAAACCGTTAATTATGAAATACCCTGAAAAAAATTGATTGACATTTTATCAAAGCCAATGCACTTTGTGAGTCACACTAATGCAGTCATTGTTGGAACTTACAACACTCTATTTTGTAACAATACTCAAATCCCATAACATTTCGCAAAGGGAAAAATTTTTATTCTTGTGAGAAGCGACAAAATGCGTTGAAAAAATAAAACGAAAAATGAGTAAAATAATACAAAAAATAATCAACAACAAAACACACTGGAGGCCGAATGCTCGCTGTCAAATGATCTGCAATGTATTCAGACTTTGAGATGGAGTTCAAAGGTTAGTTGAATTTTTTGATGTACTATAAAATCCCATGTAATATTTGAATACTTTCCATTAAAAATGTAGATTGAGGCACGGTTGTAATGGAAATATTATATTTTCTCAGGCTGTAGGCATAAACCGAAGCTACAACAAATTTCTTACCGTATTTTAAACTGTAGAATGGACACTGATGGTAACACTCTTGATACCGCAATTGACCAATATGGAAGAAAATTTAATAAAGCCAATTTTGAGATCTTGCTGATGGTTAACTGCCCATTACCCGATCAACTTTGCCTCTAGTCCTTGGTCGAGCGAAGGTGGGGTTTTGTACATTGGTTTTACTTATACTACTGTAGTTATCTAATATAAATGATCTTTCTTTAGTCTTTGATTATCAAGGTTCGTCCGTAACAGTTCCGCTAATGCAAATAATTTCCAATAGTTTTGCAGCTGCTCACATTCAATAACCTGAAATTCTGATTAACTGTAATTTACCACATAACCGGTATTTTTTCAGGTGATGCAATGAGTGTGTTTATAGGATTTTTCCAACGTAAATTGGCTTCAATTAGGTCTACATGGCTCAGCTGTAAGTGATTAGTCGCATATTGTCCGCATGAAACACTAAACACAAAGAGTTAAGGATTTTCCGCTTGTAACCCTAAAAATCTGATGGTTTTTGCCTTTGGAGAAGCTTTTCTTTCATTGCATGAGACCGCTCTCTTCTTCTAAAACCAACTTCTACCGAGTCAATTGCCATAGACAAAAGTGCAGCTAGGGAGGTCTACGGTGCCATGTTCTCCGGTTGGTCCCAGTTAGCTGTTGCACAAAACCACAAACAATTGCATGAAATTTGCTGGCAGTTGTTTACTAGAGACTCATGCAAGATTTTTACGCAAGAGCTTTGTGCTTTTAATATAAGATCCATGTACTGCCTTATAGATTTGTTATAAAATGCAATTCGTCTGGTAAAGTGCTCAAAACAAGCATTGCTTTCTCGTTTTGATAGCGAGTAGGCAAAAGAATTTGTGTTAAGCGGTGATTACCTAAGAGTAACTTGGCGTGCTAGGCCAGTGATCAACAACAAAAGTTAGCGATCAGCCTCTACATAAATCCAGTAGAGTAGACTACAGCAATAGCTACTCACAATTCAAAAATAAATTGCAATAATCACTGGATGATGAGTGAGATGAGCAATACAGGGTCGGTAACCTAGCACCGGTTGGTGAGTGGAGATTAGATCAAGGATTAAGTTAGGCCCGAAGCAATTAACACAGTGATTGGCTTGGGTTGCCATCTACTTTGACATACAGCTCCAGCGAAATTTATCTTTAAGATGCCAGTTCGAATCCCGACACTGTTCAAGGTTTGAAAAATGGCTCGTCACTTGTATCCAGGGTGTAATCATGAGTAGATAATCATGTCAAAGAATAGCGGCCTAATGAAAATGGGCCCGCCTTACTTTCATCATTGCCGTGAACTCACGACAATGACTGTTCTAACTTATTGCAACAACGATACTGCGGAGTGAACAGTTTAGGGTCTTCGAGTCAAACAATCATCTTCAATAATAGCATTTAATAAAAAGTTGACTTTTATACTAGCAATTAATTATTACGTTATGCATAAGGGAGCATAAATTCCCAAAGTAAGGCATTCATAGAAAAAAACAGACCTATATGCATACATAACAAATTATAATGTATAGTCAAGTGCTCCTCAGAACTTTTCGATTACATCTCGAGGAGTCATTCGGAAAATCCTTGCCCCATTTTCAGGAGGTCTTAACTGCACCACTGGTCATAAATTGTGGTACAAGATGTCACCGCACTACAATCTCTTTTTCCGAACGTAGCCCAACGAATATCAACAATTAATAGGTATTGCAATCAGCTAGGAACTGAATTTCTGAGCATGTTCGTAAACTATAATATATTATCTCACTGCCGACAATGACACTGTTTCGACCTATCAGATCTCTTCAGTGCAGTTGGTGACCGACAAGAAGCTATAGGCTTGTAATAAATCATAGCTTAGACCAGGGCTACTCAATTACTATTTACAAAGGTCCATTTACAGAAATTCAAAGCTTGCCGCGGTCCGTTCACTCCAGAGAAAAATTACAACACAACACAGAATATATGGTAACAAATACAACACATGTTACGCGAACAAAACACGTACCGGTAGTTATTTATTGTTCAACTAGCCAGCTAGTGGGAGAAATGGCATTTCTTGTTTCTTGCTAATTCCTTAAATTTGGGTTCTAATGTAGTGATAGCGATTCGTACGCAGTCATGAAGGTTTTCATTTGTCATACAGATGCGAAATTTATTCTTTATGAAGTTCATGGTTGAAAATGCAGATTCGCAGCAGTATGTTGATCCAAACAAGGTGAGAATTTGCACTGCCAATTGATGCAAAAGAGGAAAATTACCAAAGAGCCCTTCCTTTGACCAAAACGTTTCTGGCGTACAATTGCAAAATATTTCTTTCACTGCTATATTCTCCTGAAATTCGATTAGTTCAAGTTGAATTTTGGCCACATCCACCCATTTGAAGGTTTCTTTTGCTTCAGCTGAGAAGTTCACAATATTTGTTATTAGAAACGGGTTTTCAATGAACAGTAACAACTGTTTTCCAAGTGAAAAGTCGCCAAACCGTACAGCAAAGTTGTCGATCAACTTTTCAATAAATGCGACGTATCTGGCATCTCTTTTCCCTTTACACTGCTCCAAAAGCCTTTGAAAATGGTTAAGTTGATTCTGAATATCATGTTTGAAAATTGTTAATTTTTTCTGAAATGCGTGAACTGCATTGATCAAATCAAAAATATTGCATTTTTCTCCTTGCAGTTTTAGACATAATTCATTGAGGTGCGACATCATGTCAGCTAAAAATCCAACAATTTCCATTTTTGTATCATCTCTTAAAAATGCTAAAAATGCATCTGCCTTCACGTTGTTTTGAACTTCTAAAAAAACCATTAACTCCTCCCTTATTGACCAAAATCTCTCCAACACTTTTCCCTTACTTAGCCATCTGATATTGTTGTGTACCAGCAAATCTGAATAAACAGCATTGTTTTCGGAAAGAAAATTTCGGAGAAGGCGATGCTGTAATGCGGACGTTGATCTAAGAAAGTTTACTAGTTTCATAATTGTTTCCATAACTTCACGATATTCTTCTCCCAGACTGGCACACAACACTGCTTGGTGGATAATACAGTGGAAAGATATCAAATTAGGATTATCTTTTAGTAGTCGCCCAATCAGCCCCCTTCCTTTACCAAGCATTGCTGGAGCTCCGTCTGTGGTCATTGAAATGATCGACTTCATTTCAATATTTCTCGATTCCATCATACTTTTCAAGGAATCATATATATCTTCTCCTTGTGTTCTTCCTTTAAGAGCAGCCACTCCAAACAACTCCTGCATAAATTTTTTCTTACTTCCATCATAATATCTCGCAAACACCATTAGTTGAGCATTGTCAGTCATGTCTGTTGACTCGTCAATAGCCAATGAAATGCAAGGTGCGCTTTTCAGTCCTTCATCAAGTTGCAGTACAAGATCTTCAGCCAATAATTCAGTTCTCCTCATTGCTGTAGAATCGGACAATGGGATCTGCTTTAATTTATCAATAATCTCGTCTCTCTGCTTACCATCAAACAAAGTCTCAGCAGTCTGTATCATGCATTCTTTGACGACTTCTGCATCAGTGAAAGGCTTTTTATGTTTTCCTAAAATCCAAGCTATTCTCAATGAGCATTCAGTGGCTTTTTCTTGAGCTGTCATGGTATTAGAAAGAATCATAGTTGACTTTTCATACTGCGAAACAAGTAGCCTTATTTTTTTCTTTCTCTCTTCGGTTCCTTGCTTATACATCTTTTCAAATCCACCATGCCTGCTTTCATAATGGCGCTTTAAGTTGCTGCTTTTCACCAAGGCAACACTTTGACTACATATGAGGCAGTGCGGATTTGAACTGCCTGTGGGAAGAATGAAAGCATATTGCTCTTTCCATTCTTCCTTGAACAAGCGATTTTCATTATCAAACTTTCTTCTCTTTGAAGATGTCATCATAAGATTAGTCTGGATAAAAATTAGTCTGAAAGTATTAACAGCAATGAGCTTATATTGACGCCGCAGAACTAGCCTCGCAACAGAACGACACTACAGAACTAGCACTTGCTACTATCTAGTTTGCGAATGTAGGTTTCAAAACCACGCATTGGAAGTGATTGTGATGACAAACAATCATAACAAAGATAACATTATGAACAAAGACTAGAATCTTAGGCACTTAGGCTAAGGCTATCTGAATATATAATCAGTTCAGGCGGCCTTGCTAAGGCAGTAATATGTTTTCAGCAATGGTTCTCAGTGCATGTTATCTACTGTTTCAAAAATAACCACAATTGTGAATTAACGAAGTTGTAAACAAAAGGAGCAAATGAATGCAGCCAAAATCACCAACCGGACAGGGTCCGGAACGAACACTTGAAAGGTCCGGACTCGGACCGCGGTCCGCCAATTGAGTAGCCCTGGCTTAGACCGTCACACTTGTGGGACCTATACTAGGTCCACTGAAGTGGATGGTCGGTCGGTACTCTGTGAAGCCATATCACTCGTGAATGAATGGCGGTTGTCGCAGGTGCACTACGCCTAACAACTGCTAGAACAATAGTGCTGTCACAGCCCAGTGGCCACAAGCTCTTATAGCAGTGCAACAGGCTAGCGATAATACACTTAGGAAACTGCAGACAATGACACGGTTTGACCTATCAGATCCCACATGTGTGACGATCTAGGGCTAAGCTATGCTTTATTAAAAACCTCTAGCTTCTTGTCGGTCACCAACTGCACCAAAAAGACCTGATAAGTCAAAACAGCGTCACTGTCTGCAGTTTGCTAAGTGCATCGCTAGCCTCAGTTTCATGAAATACATGGAAAAATGCTCCAAAAACAAAAAAATTGTATTAAAACTGTACAATATGGAAAATATTCTTTTTTGGATTTATAACGCCGTGTTATCTACCACTCCACAGCTAAAATAAAGATCGTGGATTGTAGACTTGTTGCAATGAAAATTTGGTATAGTGCATCATGGCTCATTTTTGTTTTTCCATGTTAAAGAGAAAGCACAAAACGATGACTGATTCTTGTATAAATAAACCATTTTAAGTCAGGTTTCCTGTGGAACTGCTTAACAATTTTATGCAGGCTTCACCAAACAATTCAAACGAGGGTGACTTGAGTGCCTCAGAACAAATACTTGGCATAAACGCCGAAACCGGCGCGATGGTGTAGTGGTTAGAGCGACCGCTTTGCAGTCAGTAAACCTGGGGTTCATTTCCAAAGTCGAGTCATACCAAAAGACTTTAAAAAATGGTATTCACAGCTTCCCTGTTTGGCGCTCAGCATAAAAAAGGAATAGTGTGGAAAACAAGCCGGCAAGCTTGCTTGCTGTGTCCTTGGGCAAGGCACTTAACGGCACGCCTCCACCTTTATGTGGCAGACAGGTGGCCCACCCGTACTTCACCAGGTTACGATTATGAAGTTGCTAACTCAGCATGTCGTAAAAGGCGACTCTTGGGTACCCACCAATGCCAGTCCGCCTTGTTGGTGGTGGGGCTACCAGTCACTCATGACTGGTACGAAATGGGCTACCATCTTTTCCCAAGCCTAATTTCAATTAGATTGACGGCATGAACCTGAATGGCCGTTCGTGCCGTACCTCCATCCTGAGAAAGAGGAGAGGTAATCACCACAACAACAACATGAACGCGGATGCTTAGCCAAAAGGAGAGACAGATCCGTCAACCACCATAACAAGATCACAGTTTAACAAGATTCAAGGTTTAAAAAAATACTTTGTAATTACAAAAGCGGAGAATTAAGGCCACGGCATAAAATAAAAATGCTTCACGACAAAGGAAAAAGATTCCATAAAGGAGGAGTTAAGAAAAAAGAATTTTCGTGAGAAAGAACATGAACAAGTGGGCAAATAGAAGCAAAGCTACTATTTGGTTTTTCTACTTGTAAGGTATGGAAGACGGTAAACAAATACCCCGCTCGTTGCAGCACCAGATGAAATTCATAAGAATCAGCCACAGGGGAGGAAGAAATCTCAAGCAGAATAGAAAAAAAAAGAATAAAAGGTAGCTGCTAGTGATTGCACTGGCCGTCCGGTGACGGAAAATGCAGATGCATTGCATTGCAATGTAAGATATCTGTTGGTAGCCAATACAAAATAAATAAAAGACTGGTCATTGAAACAGACATGAGGGTGCTGCTTTGCTTCCGTGTTATGAAAATCAAAGGCTGATTCATATCCACAAAACCACAACAAGCGGCAATTCAAGTTAGATTCACTTGACTATTTATGGCCATTTGCGGAGGTGATTCCACAGCTTTCCCACTATTGCTTGAGATCTATTTCAACATGTGCCACACTCCACAAGATCAAACAACTTTTATACATACTCAGGCTTTGCCAGTACTTTCGGCAAGCAAAATTACTATCATAAACATCGTACTCACATGCACAAAAGTAAAAAGCATTTTTCATTTTCGCCAAACACATAACAGCTATCACAAACGAATCAAACTCAAAAACATAGGTCGTGCATTAACATCAAGGAAAGCTCATGCAAGAATCTTTACAGCAATATCTGTTTGGATTGGCTTGACGATTTACATATCCTTGAGAAAACTGTTCTACGCAAATATGAGAAGAATATCTTTCACAAAATCCGGGAAAGGGCTGAATTGCAGTGTGTAATCAAACTTTGTGTGGCCAACCACCATCCTGTCGTTATTACCAATGCAATATACATTCAAAATCCTAAATAAAGATCAAATAGTGCGAAACGTGGATATTAGGCGGTACTTGAGTTCAGCATCAATAGATGAGGATATAATGACCAGAGAATTACAATCAATGACCTGATGCTGGCGTGCAAGAAATAGTGCGGTTTCTTTTAGCAAAAGGTTGTCCGAGAGCACAAGATTCGGTCATAAAGAATCAATATGCAAGCGCGATTGTCTTACGCCTGCAGCATCGTTCACCAGGCAATACTAATCCCTGCATCGTTTAATGTCACTTTCGTCCATTAGATGATTGAAAACAGCAAAGCTAAACTGGCTATCGTAATATACTAGTGAATTGTCTATAAAATAAAACAAAACCAATGTTATAAAAGGAAAGCTGATTAACAACCGCAGGATGTTGGTGATCTTATTCCCAAAATGCGCGTTATAACAAGCTCTTCTTACCCGAAGATCCAATACTAGATAGAACTAAAATAAACAATAAATTTCATTAACATCATGCAAACATTGCATACTTCGCAACTACCACCTCTTACGTTTATTAGGTAGCATGCATCTTAGTGTTAGTATCGACTGCTTGCACGCAGCACAACTAAGGACATATTTGATGACGATTTTATCAAAGTTTAGTAATTTAAAGAAAAATTTATCTAATTTGAAACTTTATGCCTAAATCAAAAAATAAAACTTTTGACGTTGCTACAAATAAAAATTAGTATTGGTTTTAAAACGGTTATTTTCATGCAATGTAACGTGAATTTTTGTACAAAAATTTTCATTCGCATAGATATTTATATAATGCTTTACAATACATATTGTTGCTTGAATTTCCGAGATTGGCTGATAAGCACGTACCATGAGCGTATAAATTTTTGGGGACAATAATGAACTAGAAGATTTTTGTTGACAAAACCGGATGTTCGCACAAAAAGCATGCTGTGTACCACAACATAACATCCATCAAACGAAAACTTTCGTATAAAAATGCACGAGAGCAGAAAACATAGAGAACTGGACAAAAATATTGTGTACAACCATCTTACTACGCTGCACGCAAATGCTGAATCTGTTTATCCAGAAATATGCCCAGTAATTTGGCGGGTTAGAATAAAAAAAAGTGCTCAACTAGTAAGTTTTAACAAGTGACGTTTGTGCGTCCACCAATAACAGTATGTCTGGTTGTGAGGGAATAATAGGTGTATATTGATGACGGCTGGTTCAAAAAGCAATGCGACTTTATCACAGTTATATCTCGATTAAATCCGTGTGTTAAACCTGAATAACCGTAGCATGCCGTATTTCCATTCCTACAAAGAAGTAAACAACACCACACGACACTGCCTAGTTATGTGAAAGTGCCTACATTTTATCTATGCTACTGTGTCAAGAGAATAATATTTTGATCTGCCAATGCATTTTATTAAAGTTTGAAAACTTGGTGAGGATGGATGGGAGTTCTAAATAAACTTACAACCTTGTATTCCACAAGTTTGAACTTTTAACATCCAACGCCAACACCAAAACCAATAATTAATTTCTTTTAATCTTTTATAAACTGATGATTCATTATATCTTCTCTATTAGACAATAATAACTGTTTAGGTCAAAAAGCAACAAATCCAACCAGACGTTGAGACTGTAAACCTCAAAAAAGGCTACTACCATTTAATGAAGCAACAAAATGATAGAAGTGATACTAAATTACCCGAATTAACAAGAAAACCATTTAGCTCACAAAACGCTATGCATTTACAAGAGAAAACCAATACAGTAAAAAGGGTAACTCATTGCGAAAAGATACAAAGGCATCTCAATAAAAAAAGTTTTGGAAAGATGCCAACAGCAATTATTAACAACATTGAAAAGGTGATATCACCACAATATAAAAAAGCAATAAAAAGATCATGCCAGCGCAATGTTTCAAAGGATGCCAAGATGACAAGAGCTCAAGAAAAGTTAAACCTAAATTGATGCGAAGTGTAAAGTTAACCAGAGTTGCATTGCCAAAAATATACCTTAATTATGTGATCAATGCCAGCGCCAGCAGAAAACATCCGGCAAGGTATGGTCTAAAAAACAAAAGGTAGCGTTGCTATAAAGCAGTGCATAAGCACTTTACCATACTAAGCACAAGTATAGAAATAATATGAAAAATTTTGCTGCTGATCAAAAAAATTGCAGCAAAACAAATGCCAAATGTAACAACACAGTATCTTAAAATTAAAACAAAAAATATCTAATGTAGTAGTCAACATAGACAAAAACATAGCAAGGAAAGAAAATCGTTTAAAAATACACATATAATCTCCTGAAAACCAGAACACTGTATCGCTTGAATATGTACCAGCAAAAATTGATAGTTCTGCACATTACAATAAATGTATCAATAACACCTCCTATACTTTTACCTACATCAAAATGTAAAGTCAAATCCAATCAATTAAAAGCAAACACAACAAAATAAAAAAACCACCATTTTTCACCCCCAACAACTCAACCCTAACACCAACTAAAAAATTCTTATTTCTGTACCCAATTCATTTCAACTAATTCATTCAACAATCATTACGCTTAACATCCCACCCATTCTCATTCAACGTACTGAATAAAAATTGCCTGTTGAAAAACTAATAAAACTTTCAAAAACAATCGATTCATAAACCATCAAATCAACAAACCAAAAACACACTCATAACAAACAATCCTCTATAAAAAATCTCCATACATAACACAAACCGTCATTCAAACCATTCAAGACTTCTAATAAAACAAATATCAAACTAACCAGCACTGCAAAATCCACTCACCAATTCAGTCCATATCCATTATTCAACTGCCCTTAAGTCAAACCAGCCACCACTGGACAATTCACTCACCAATTCAGTCCAACTGCTATAATCTTTAACATCCTACTCATTGCAGCTGTTAGCACACAGTAATAATGGCTTACTCAGCACAATAGTATATCTTCCTCACACAATGGATTGATAACTATGGAACGACCAAAATCACATTAGCATAATCACCACAAACACAATTACACTCTGCTTCAATCTATCCAGATATAAACATCTTGGGGGACAGGGGTGTAAAACTGTCCAGTATTGGACAGTCTTGAGACCAATTCATCACAACTATATCAATCAACGACCATTATTCTCACCATTTCAATCAGTGCAACTCAATGGTCCACCTACCAATTGCTTCTTCAACAAACTACTAAACCTTGGACAGATAACGGACTCATATCTTTGCAATAACCAAAATCACAATAACAATCATCACCTAACTAACCAACCAACCTACCAATATGCCCATTAACACATACAAGCAAACAATCATCAAAACAAAACCTTTACCAACACCACATCTTCATCAACAATCTCGACCATGCTTTCATCTACCAACAAACCAACACCGAATAATACTTCTCAAACTATCCACTATTCTGTGGCCAATTGATTTCAACTAGTTCATTCAACAGCGATTATTCTTAACATCTTACTCATTGCGGCTGGGGGCAGTGAGTAATAATTGCCTGTTGAACAAACTAGTAAATCTTTGACTCACATTCGATTCATAAATCACCAAATACACAATTATGACAAACGATTCCATCTAATCAAAACTGTCATCCACAATACAAACCGTCATTCAAACTATTCAATATCTCCAATATAACAGATATAAAACTAGCCACCACTGGACAATTCACTCACCAATTCAGTCCAACTGTCATAATCTTTAACATCCTACTCATTGCAGCTGTTAGCACACAGTAATAATGGCTTACTCAGCACAATAGTATATCTTCCTCACACAATGGATTGATAACTATGGAACGACCAAAATCACATTAGCATAATCACCACAAACACAATTACACTCTGCTTCAATCTATCCAGATATAAACATCTTGGGGGACAGGGGTGTGAAACTGTCCAGTATTGAGACCAATTCATCACAACTATATCAATCAACGACCATTATTCTCACCATTTCAATCAGTGCAACTCAATGGTCCACCTACCAATTGCTTCTTCAACAAACTACTAAACCTTGGACAGATAACGGACTCATATCTTTGCAATAACCAAAATCACAATAACAATCATCACCTAACTAACCAACCAACCTACCAATATGCCCATTAACACATACAAGCAAACAATCATCAAAACAAAACCTTTACCAACACCACATCTTCATCAACAATCTCGACCATGCTTTCATCTACCAACAAACCAACACCGAATAATACTTCTCAAACTATCCACTATTCTGTGGCCAATTGATTTCAACTAGTTCATTCAACAGCGATTATTCTTAACATCTTACTCATTGCGGCTGGGGGCAGTGAGTAATAATTGCCTGTTGAACAAACTAGTAAATCTTTGACTCACATTCGATTCATAAATCACCAAATACACAATTATGACAAACGATTCCATCTAATCAAAACTGTCATCCACAATACAAACCGTCATTCAAACTATTCAATATCTCCAACATAACAGATATCAAACTAGTCACCACTGGACAATTCACTCACCATTTCAGTCCAACTGTCATAATCTTTAACATCCTACTCATTGCAGCTGTTAGCACACAGTAATAATGGCTTACTCAGCACAATAGTATATCTTCCTCACACAATGGATTGATAACTATGGAACGACCAAAATCACATTAGCATAATCACCACAAACACAATTACACTCTGCTTCAATCTATCCAGATATAAACATCTTGGGGGACAGGGGTGTGAAACTGTCCAGTATTGGACAGTCTTGAGACCAATTCATCACAACTATATCAATCAACGACCATTATTCTCACCATTTCAATCAGTGCAACTCAATGGTCCACCTACCAATTGCTTCTTCAACAAACTACTAAACCTTGGACAGATAACGGACTCATATCTTTGCAATAACCAAAATCACAATAACAATCATCACCTAACTAACCAACCAACCTACCAATATGCCCATTAACACATACAAGCAAACAATCATCAAAACAAAACCTTTACCAACACCACATCTTCATCAACAATCTCGACCATGCTTTCATCTACCAACAAACCAACACCGAATAATACTTCTCAAACTATCCACTATTCTGTGGCCAATTGATTTCAACTAGTTCATTCAACAGCGATTATTCTTAACATCTTACTCATTGCGGCTGGGGGCAGTGAGTAATAATTGCCTGTTGAACAAACTAGTAAATCTTTGACTCACATTCGATTCATAAAACACCAAATACACAATTATGACAAACGATTCCATCTAATCAAAACTGTCATCCACAATACAAACCATCATTCAAACTATTCAATATCTCCAACATAACAGATATAAAACTAGTCACCACTGGACAATTCATTCACCAATTCAGTCCAACTGTCATAATCTTTATCATCCTACTCATTGCAGCTGTTAGCACACAGTAATAATGGCTTACTCAGCACAATAGTATATCTTCCTCACACAATGGATTGATAACTATGGAACGACCAAAATCACATTAGCATAATCACCACAAACACAATTACACTCTGCTTCAATCTATCCAGATATAAACATCTTGGGGGACAGGGGTGTGAAACTGTCCAGTATTGGACAGTCTTGAGACCAATTCATCACAACTATATCAATCAACGACCATTATTCTCACCATTTCAATCAGTGCAACTCAATGGTCCACCTACCAATTGCTTCTTCAACAAACTACTAAACCTTGGACAGATAACGGACTCATATCTTTGCAATAACCAAAATCACAATAACAATCATCACCTAACTAACCAACCAACCTACCAATATGCCCATTAACACATACAAGCAAACAATCATCAAAACAAAACCTTTACCAACACCACATCTTCATCAACAATCTCGACCATGCTTTCATCTACCAACAAACCAACACCGAATAATACTTCTCAAACTATCCACTATTCTGTGGCCAATTGATTTCAACTAGTTCATTCAACAGCGATTATTCTTAACATCTTACTCATTGCGGCTGGGGGCAGTGAGTAATAATTGCCTGTTGAACAAACTAGTAAATCTTTGACTCACATTCGATTCATAAATCACCAAATACACAATTATGACAAACGATTCCATCTAATCAAAACTGTCATCCACAATACAAACCGTCATTCAAACTATTCAATATCTCCAACATAACAGATATAAAACTAGTCACCACTGGACAATTCACTCACCAATTCAGTCCAACTGTCATAATCTTTAACATCCTACTCATTGCAGCTGTTAGCACACAGTAATAATGGCTTACTCAGCACAATAGTATATCTTCCTCACACAATGGATTGATAACTATGGAACGACCAAAATCACATTAGCATAATCACCACAAACACAATTACACTCTGCTTCAATCTATCCAGATATAAACATCTTGGGGGACAGGGGTGTGAAACTGTCCAGTATTGGACAGTCTTGAGACCAATTCATCACAACTATATCAATCAACGACCATTATTCTCACCATTTCAATCAGTGCAACTCAATGGTCCACCTACCAATTGCTTCTTCAACAAACTACTAAACCTTGGACAGATAACGGACTCATATCTTTGCAATAACCAAAATCACAATAACAATCATCACCTAACTAACCAACCAACCTACCAATATGCCCATTAACACATACAAGCAAACAATCATCAAAACAAAACCTTTACCAACACCACATCTTCATCAACAATCTCGACCATGCTTTCATCTACCAACAAACCAACACCGAATAATACTTCTCAAACTATCCACTATTCTGTGGCCAATTGATTTCAACTAGTTCATTCAACAGCGATTATTCTTAACATCTTACTCATTGCGGCTGGGGGCAGTGAGTAATAATTGCCTGTTGAACAAACTAGTAAATCTTTGACTCACATTCGATTCATAAATTACCAAATACACAATTATGACAAACGATTCCATCTAATCAAAACTGTCATCCACAATACAAACCGTCATTCAAACTATTCAATATCTCCAACATAACAGATATAAAACTAGTCACCACTGGACAATTCACTCACCAATTCAGTCCAACTGTCATAATCTTTAACATCCTACTCATTGCAGCTGTTAGCACACAGTAATAATGGCTTACTCAGCACAATAGTATATCTTCCTCACACAATGGATTGATAACTATGGAACGACCAAAATCACATTAGCATAATCACCACAAACACAATTACACTCTGCTTCAATCTATCCAGATATAAACATCTTGGGGGACAGGGGTGTGAAACTGTCCAGTATTGGACAGTCTTGAGACCAATTCATCACAACTATATCATTCAACGACCATTATTCTCACCATTTCAATCAGTGCAACTCAATGGTCCACCTACCAATTGCTTCTTCAACAAACTACTAAACCTTGGACAGATAACGGACTCATATCTTTGCAATAACCAAAATCACAATAACAATCATCACCTAACTAACCAACCAACCTACCAATATGCCCATTAACACATACAAGCAAACAATCATCAAAACAAAACCTTTACCAACACCACATCTTCATCAACAATCTCGACCATGCTTTCATCTACCAACAAACCAACACCGAATAATACTTCTCAAACTATTCACTATTCTGTGGCCAATTGATTTCAACTAGTTCATTCAACAGCGATTATTCTTAACATCTTACTCATTGCGGCTGGGGGCAGTGAGTAATAATTGCCTGTTGAACAAACTAGTAAATCTTTGACTCACATTCGATTCATAAATCACCAAATACACAATTATGACAAACGATTCCATCTAATCAAAACTGTCATCCACAATACAAACCGTCACTCAAACTATTCAATATCTCCAACATAACAGATATAAAACTAGCCACCACTGGACAATTCACTCACCAATTCAGTCCAACTGCATTATTCAACTGTCATAATCTTTAACATCCTACTCATTGCAGCTGTTAGCACACAGTAATAATGGCTTACTCAGCACAATAGTATATCTTCCTCACACAATGGATTGATAACTATGGAACGACCAAAATCACATTAGCATAATCACCACAAACACAATTACACTCTGCTTCAATCTATCCAGATATAAACATCTTGGGGGACAGGGGTGTGAAACTGTCCAGTATTGGACAGTCTTGAGACCAATTCATCACAACTATATCAATCAACGACCATTATTCTCACCATTTCAATCAGTGCAACTCAATGGTCCACCTACCAAATGCTTCTTCAACAAACTACTAAACCTTGGACAGATAACGGACTCATATCTTTGCAATAACCAAAATCACAATAACAATCATCACCTAACTAACCAACCAACCTACCAATATGCCCATTAACACATACAAGCAAACAATCATCAAAACAAAACCTTTACCAACACCACATCTTCATCAACAATCTCGACCATGCTTTCATCTACCAACAAACCAACACCGAATAATACTTCTCAAACTATCCACTATTCTGTGGCCAATTGATTTCAACTAGTTCATTCAACAGCGATTATTCTTAACATCTTACTCATTGCGGCTGGGGGCAGTGAGTAATAATTGCCTGTTGAACAAACTAGTAAATCTTTGACTCACATTCGATTCATAAATTACCAAATACACAATTATGACAAACGATTCCATCTAATCAAAACTGTCATCCACAATACAAACCGTCATTCAAACTATTCAATATCTCCAACATAACAGATATAAAACTAGCCACCACTGGACAATTCACTCACCAATTCAGTCCAACTGCATTATTCAACTGTCATAATCTTTAACATCCTACTCATTGCAGCTGTTAGCACACAGTAATAATGGCTTACTCAGCACAATAGTATATCTTCCTCACACAATGGATTGATAACTATGGAACGACCAAAATCACATTAGCATAATCACCACAAACACAATTACACTCTGCTTCAATCTATCCAGATATAAACATCTTGGGGGACAGGGGTGTGAAACTGTCCAGTATTGGACAGTCTTGAGACCAATTCATCACAACTATATCAATCAACGACCATTATTCTCACCATTTCAATCAGTGCAACTCAATGGTCCACCTACCAAATGCTTCTTCAACAAACTACTAAACCTTGGACAGATAACGGACTCATATCTTTGCAATAACCAAAATCACAATAACAATCATCACCTAACTAACCAACCAACCTACCAATATGCCCATTAACACATACAAGCAAACAATCATCAAAACAAAACCTTTACCAACACCACATCTTCATCAACAATCTCGAACATGCTTTCATCTACCAACAAACCAACACCGAATAATACTTCTCAAACTATCCACTATTCTGTGGCCAATTGATTTCAACTAGTTCATTCAACAGCAATTATTCTTAACATCTTACTCATTGCGGCTGGGGGCAGTGAGTAATAATTGCCTGTTGAACAAACTAGTAAATCTTTGACTCACATTCGATTCATAAATCACCAAATACACAATTATGACAAACGATTCCATCTAATCAAAACTGCCATCCACAATACAAACCGTCATTCAAACTATTCAATATCTCCAACATAACAGATATAAAACTAGTCACCACTGGACAATTCACTCACCAATTCAGTCCAACTGTCATAATCTTTAACATCCTACTCATTGCAGCTGTTAGCACACAGTAATAATGGCTTACTCAGCACAATAGTATATCTTCCTCACACAATGGATTGATAACTATGGAACGACCAAAATCACATTAGCATAATCACCACAAACACAATTACACTCTGCTTCAATCTATCCAGATATAAACATCTTGGGGGACAGGGGTGTAAAACTGTCCAGTATTGGACAGTCTTGAGACCAATTCATCACAACTATATCAATCAACGACCATTATTCTCACCATTTCAATCAGTGCAACTCAATGGTCCACCTACCAATTGCTTCTTCAACAAACTACTAAACCTTGGACAGATAACGGACTCATATCTTTGCAATAACCAAAATCACAATAACAATCATCACCTAACTAACCTACCAACCTACCAATATGCCCATTAACACATACAAGCAAACAATCATCAAAACAAAACCTTTACCAACACCACATCTTCACCAACAATCTCGACCATGCTTTCATCTACCAACAAACCAACACCGAATAATACTTCTCAAACTATCCACTATTCTGTGGCCAATTGATTTCAACTAGTTCATTCAACAGCGATTATTCTTAACATCTTACTCATTGCGGCTGGGGGCAGTGAGTAATAATTGCCTGTTGAACAAACTAGTAAATCTTTGACTCACATTCGATTCATAAATCACCAAATACACAATTATGACAAACGATTCCATCTAATCAAAACTGTCATCCACAATACAAACCGTCATTCAAACTATTCAATATCTCCAACATAACAGATATAAAACTAGTCACCACTGGACAATTCACTCACCATTTCAGTCCAACTGTCATAATCTTTAACATCCTACTCATTGCAGCTGTTAGCACACAGTAATAATGGCTTACTCAGCACAATAGTATATCTTCCTCACACAATGGATTGATAACTATGGAACGACCAAAATCACATTAGCATAATCACCACAAACACAATTACACTCTGCTTCAATCTATCCAGATATAAACATCTTGGGGGACAGGGGTGTGAAACTGTCCAGTATTGGACAGTCTTGAGACCAATTCATCACAACTATATCAATCAACGACCATTATTCTCACCATTTCAATCAGTGCAACTCAATGGTCCACCTACCAAATGCTTCTTCAACAAACTACTAAACCTTGGACAGATAACGGACTCATATCTTTGCAATAACCAAAATCACAATAACAATCATCACCTAACTAACCAACCAACCTACCAATATGCCCATTAACACATACAAGCAAACAATCATCAAAACAAAACCTTTACCAACACCACATCTTCATCAACAATCTCGACCATGCTTTCATCTACCAACAAACCAACACCGAATAATACTTCTCAAACTATCCACTATTCTGTGGCCAATTGATTTCAACTAGTTCATTCGACAGCAATTATTCTTAACATCTTACTCATTGCGGCTGGGGGCAGTGAGTAATAATTGCCTGTTGAACAAACTAGTAAATCTTTGACTCACATTCGATTCATAAAACACCAAATACACAATTACGACAAACGATTCCATCTAATCAAAACTGCCATCCACAATACAAACCGTCATTCAAACTATTCAATATCTCCAACATAACAGATATAAAACTAGTCACCACTGGACAATTCACTCACCAATTCAGTCCAACTGCATTATTCAACTGCTATAATCTTTAACATCCTACTCATTGCAGCTGTTAGCACACAGTAATAATGGCTTACTCAGCACAATAGTATATCTTCCTCACACAATGGATTGATAACTATGGAACGACCAAAATCACATTAGCATAATCACCACAAACACAATTACACTCTGCTTCAATCTATCCAGATATAAACATCTTGGGGGACAGGGGTGTGAAACTGTCCAGTATTGGACAGTCTTGAGACCAATTCATCACAACTATATCAATCAACGACCATTATTCTCACCATTTCAATCAGTGCAACTCAATGGTCCACCTACCAATTGCTTCTTCAACAAACTACTAAACCTTGGACAGATAACGGACTCATATCTTTGCAATAACCAAAATCACAATAACAATCATCACCTAACCAACCAACCTACCAATATGCCCATTAACACATACAAGCAAACAATCATCAAAACAAAACCTTTACCAACACCACATCTTCATCAACAATCTCGACCATGCTTTCATCTACCAACAAACCAACACCGAATAATACTTCTCAAACTATCCACTATTCTATGGCCAATTGATTTCAACTAGTTCATTCAACAGCGATTATTCTTAACATCTTACTCATTGCGGCTGGGGGCAGTGAGTAATAATTGCCTGTTGAACAAACTAGTAAATCTTTGACTCACATTCGATTCATAAAACACCAAATACACAATTATGACAAACGATTCCATCTAATCAAAACTGTCATCCACAATACAAACCGTCACTCAAACTATTCAATATCTCCAACATAACAGATATAAAACTAGTCACCACTGGACAATTCACTCACCAATTCAGTCCAACTGTCATAATCTTTATCGTCCTACTCATTGCAGCTGTTAGCACACAGTAATAATGGCTTACTCAGCACAATAGTATATCTTCCTCACACAATGGATTGATAACTATGGAACGACCAAAATCACATTAGCATAATCACCACAAACACAATTACACTCTGCTTCAATCTATCCAGATATAAACATCTTGGGGGACAGGGGTGTGAAACTGTCCAGTATTGGACAGTCTTGAGACCAATTCATCACAACTATATCAATCAACGACCATTATTCTCACCATTTCAATCAGTGCAACTCAATGGTCCACCTACCAATTGCTTCTTCAACAAACTACTAAACCTTGGACAGATAACGGACTCATATCTTTGCAATAACCAAAATCACAATAACAATCATCACCTAACTAACCAACCAACCTACCAATATGCCCATTAACACATACAAGCAAACAATCATCAAAACAAAACCTTTACCAACACCACATCTTCATCAACAATCTCGACCATGCTTTCATCTACCAACAAACCAACACCGAATAATACTTCTCAAACTATCCACTATTCTGTGGCCAATTGATTTCAACTAGTTCATTCAACAGCGATTATTCTTAACATCTTACTCATTGCGGCTGGGGGCAGTGAGTAATAATTGCCTGTTGAACAAACTAGTAAATCTTTGACTCACATTCGATTCATAAATCACCAAATACACAATTATGACAAACGATTCCATCTAATCAAAACTGCCATCCACAATACAAACCGTCATTCAAACTATTCAATATCTCCAACATAACAGATATCAAACTAGTCACCACTGGACAATTCACTCACCAATTCAGTCCAACTGTCATAATCTTTAACATCCTACTCATTGCAGCTGTTAGCACACAGTAATAATGGCTTACTCAGCACAATAGTATATCTTCCTCACACAATGGATTGATAACTATGGAACGACCAAAATCACATTAGCATAATCACCACAAACACAATTACACTCTGCTTCAATCTATCCAGATATAAACATCTTGGGGGACAGGGGTGTAAAACTGTCCAGTATTGGACAGTCTTGAGACCAATTCATCACAACTATATCAATCAACGACCATTATTCTCACCATTTCAATCAGTGCAACTCAATGGTCCACCTACCAATTGCTTCTTCAACAAACTACTAAACCTTGGACAGATAACGGACTCATATCTTTGCAATAACCAAAATCACAATAACAATCATCACCTAACTAACCAACCAACCTACCAATATGCCCATTAACACATACAAGCAAACAATCATCAAAACAAAACCTTTACCAACACCACATCTTCATCAACAATCTCGACCATGCTTTCATCTACCAACAAACCAACACCGAATAATACTTCTCAAACTATCCACTATTCTATGGCCAATTGATTTCAACTAGTTCATTCAACAGCGATTATTCTTAACATCTTACTCATTGCGGCTGGGGGCAGTGAGTAATAATTGCCTGTTGAACAAACTAGTAAATCTTTGACTCACATTCGATTCATAAAACACCAAATACACAATTATGACAAACGATTCCATCTAATCAAAACTGTCATCCACAATACAAACCATCATTCAAACTATTCAATATCTCCAACATAACAGATATAAAACTAGTCACCACTGGACAATTCACTCACCAATTCAGTCCAACTGTCATAATCTTTATCGTCCTACTCATTGCAGCTGTTAGCACACAGTAATAATGGCTTGCTCAGCACAATAGTATATCTTCCTCACACAATGGATTGATAACTATGGAACGACCAAAATCACATTAGCATAATCACCACAAACACAATTACACTCTGCTTCAATCTATCCAGATATAAACATCTTGGGGGACAGGGGTGTGAAACTGTCCAGTATTGGACAGTCTTGAGACCAATTCATCACAACTATATCAATCAACGACCATTATTCTCACCATTTCAATCAGTGCAACTCAATGGTCCACCTACCAATTGCTTCTTCAACAAACTACTAAACCTTGGACAGATAACGGACTCATATCTTTGCAATAACCAAAATCACAATAACAATCATCACCTAACTAACCAACCAACCTACCAATATGCCCATTAACACATACAAGCAAACAATCATCAAAACAAAACCTTTACCAACACCACATCTTCATCAACAATCTCGACCATGCTTTCATCTACCAACAAACCAACACCGAATAATACTTCTCAAACTATTCACTATTCTGTGGCCAATTGATTTCAACTAGTTCATTCAACAGCGATTATTCTTAACAGCTTACTCATTGCGGCTGGGGGCAGTGAGTAATAATTGCCTGTTGAACAAACTAGTAAATCTTTGACTCACATTCGATTCATAAATCACCAAATACACAATTATGACAAACGATTCCATCTAATCAAAACTGTCATCCACAATACAAACCGTCATTCAAACTATTCAATATCTCCAACATAACAGATATAAAACTAGTCACCACTGGACAATTCACTCACCAATTCAGTCCAACTGCATTATTCAACTGCTATAATCTTTAACATCCTACTCATTGCAGCTGTTAGCACACAGTAATAATGGCTTACTCAGCACAATAGTATATCTTCCTCACACAATGGATTGATAACTATGGAACGACCAAAATCACATTAGCATAATCACCACAAACACAATTACACTCTGCTTCAATCTATCCAGATATAAACATCTTGGGGGACAGGGGTGTGAAACTGTCCAGTATTGGACAGTCTTGAGACCAATTCATCACAACTATATCATTCAACGACCATTATTCTCACCATTTCAATCAGTGCAACTCAATGGTCCACCTACCAATTGCTTCTTCAACAAACTACTAAACCTTGGACAGATAACGGACTCATATCTTTGCAATAACCAAAATCACAATAACAATCATCACCTAACTAACCAACCAACCTACCAATATGCCCATTAACACATACAAGCAAACAATCATCAAAACAAAACCTTTACCAACACCACATCTTCATCAACAATCTCGACCATGCTTTCATCTACCAACAAACCAACACTGAATAATACTTCTCAAACTATCCACTATTCTGTGGCCAATTGATTTCAACTAGTTCATTCAACAGCGATTATTCTTAACATCTTACTCATTGCGGCTGGGGGCAGTGAGTAATAATTGCCTGTTGAACAAACTAGTAAATCTTTGACTCACATTCGATTCATAAATCACCAAATACACAATTATGACAAACGATTCCATCTAATCAAAACTGTCATCCACAATACAAACCGTCACTCAAACTATTCAATATCTCCAACATAACAGATATAAAACTAGCCACCACTGGACAATTCACTCACCAATTCAGTCCAACTGTCATAATCTTTAACATCCTACTCATTGCAGCTGTTAGCACACAGTAATAATGGCTTACTCAGCACAATAGTATATCTTCCTCACACAATGGATTGATAACTATGGAACGACCAAAATCACATTAGCATAATCACCACAAACACAATTACACTCTGCTTCAATCTATCCAAATATAAACATCTTGGGGGACAGGGGTGTGAAACTGTCCAGTATTGGACAGTCTTGAGACCAATTCATCACAACTATATCAATCAACGACCATTATTCTCACCATTTCAATCAGTGCAACTCAATGGTCCACCTACCAATTGCTTCTTCAACAAACTACTAAACCTTGGACAGATAACGGACTCATATCTTTGCAATAACCAAAATCACAATAACAATCATCACCTAACTAACCAACCAACCTACCAATATGCCCATTAACACATACAAGCAAACAATCATCAAAACAAAACCTTTACCAACACCACATCTTCATCAACAATCTCGACCATGCTTTCATCTACCAACAAACCAACACCGAATAATACTTCTCAAACTATCCACTATTCTGTGGCCAATTGATTTCAACTAGTTCATTCAACAGCAATTATTCTTAACATCTTACTCATTGCGGCTGGGGGCAGTGAGTAATAATTGCCTGTTGAACAAACTAGTAAATCTTTGACTCACATTCGATTCATAAATCACCAAATACACAATTATGACAAACGATTCCATCTAATCAAAACTGCCATCCACAATACAAACCGTCATTCAAACTATTCAATATCTCCAACATAACAGATATCAAACTAGTCACCACTGGACAATTCACTCACCAATTCAGTCCAACTGCATTATTCAACTGCTATAATCTTTAACATCCTACTCATTGCAGCTGTTAGCACACAGTAATAATGGCTTACTCAGCACAATAGTATATCTTCCTCACACAATGGATTGATAACTATGGAACGACCAAAATCACATTAGCATAATCACCACAAACACAATTACACTCTGCTTCAATCTATCCAGATATAAACATCTTGGGGGACAGGGGTGTGAAACTGTCCAGTATTGGACAGTCTTGAGACCAATTCATCACAACTATATCATTCAACGACCATTATTCTCACCATTTCAATCAGTGCAACTCAATGGTCCACCTACCAATTGCTTCTTCAACAAACTACTAAACCTTGGACAGATAACGGACTCATATCTTTGCAATAACCAAAATCACAATAACAATCATCACCTAACTAACCAACCAACCTACCAATATGCCCATTAACACATACAAGCAAACAATCATCAAAACAAAACCTTTACCAACACCACATCTTCATCAACAATCTCGACCATGCTTTCATCTACCAACAAACCAACACCGAATAATACTTCTCAAACTATTCACTATTCTGTGGCCAATTGATTTCAACTAGTTCATTCAACAGCGATTATTCTTAACAGCTTACTCATTGCGGCTGGGGGCAGTGAGTAATAATTGCCTGTTGAACAAACTAGTAAATCTTTGACTCACATTCGATTCATAAATCACCAAATACACAATTATGACAAACGATTCCATCTAATCAAAACTGTCATCCACAATACAAACCGTCACTCAAACTATTCAATATCTCCAACATAACAGATATAAAACTAGCCACCACTGGACAATTCACTCACCAATTCAGTCCAACTGCATTATTCAACTGTCATAATCTTTAACATCCTACTCATTGCAGCTGTTAGCACACAGTAATAATGGCTTACTCAGCACAATAGTATATCTTCCTCACACAATGGATTGATAACTATGGAACGACCAAAATCACATTAGCATAATCACCACAAACACAATTACACTCTGCTTCAATCTATCCAGATATAAACATCTTGGGGGACAGGGGTGTGAAACTGTCCAGTATTGGACAGTCTTGAGACCAATTCATCACAACTATATCAATCAACGACCATTATTCTCACCATTTCAATCAGTGCAACTCAATGGTCCACCTACCAAATGCTTCTTCAACAAACTACTAAACCTTGGACAGATAACGGACTCATATCTTTGCAATAACCAAAATCACAATAACAATCATCACCTAACTAACCAACCAACCTACCAATATGCCCATTAACACATACAAGCAAACAATCATCAAAACAAAACCTTTACCAACACCACATCTTCATCAACAATCTCGACCATGCTTTCATCTACCAACAAACCAACACCGAATAATACTTCTCAAACTATCCACTATTCTGTGGCCAATTGATTTCAACTAGTTCATTCAACAGCGATTATTCTTAACATCTTACTCATTGCGGCTGGGGGCAGTGAGTAATAATTGCCTGTTGAACAAACTAGTAAATCTTTGACTCACATTCGATTCATAAATTACCAAATACACAATTATGACAAACGATTCCATCTAATCAAAACTGTCATCCACAATACAAACCGTCATTCAAACTATTCAATATCTCCAACATAACAGATATAAAACTAGCCACCACTGGACAATTCACTCACCAATTCAGTCCAACTGCATTATTCAACTGCTATAATCTTTAACATCCTACTCATTGCAGCTGTTAGCACACAGTAATAATGGCTTACTCAGCACAATAGTATATCTTCCTCACACAATGGATTGATAACTATGGAACGACCAAAATCACATTAGCATAATCACCACAAACACAATTACACTCTGCTTCAATCTATCCAGATATAAACATCTTGGGGGACAGGGGTGTGAAACTGTCCAGTATTGGACAGTCTTGAGACCAATTCATCACAACTATATCAATCAACGACCATTATTCTCACCATTTCAATCAGTGCAACTCAATGGTCCACCTACCAATTGCTTCTTCAACAAACTACTAAACCTTGGACAGATAACGGACTCATATCTTTGCAATAACCAAAATCACAATAACAATCATCACCTAACTAACCAACCAACCTACCAATATGCCCATTAACACATACAAGCAAACAATCATCAAAACAAAACCTTTACCAACACCACATCTTCATCAACAATCTCGACCATGCTTTCATCTACCAACAAACCAACACCGAATAATACTTCTCAAACTATCCACTATTCTGTGGCCAATTGATTTCAACTAGTTCATTCAACAGCGATTATTCTTAACATCTTACTCATTGCGGCTGGGGGCAGTGAGTAATAATTGCCTGTTGAACAAACTAGTAAATCTTTGACTCACATTCGATTCATAAAACACCAAATACACAATTATGACAAACGATTCCATCTAATCAAAACTGTCATCCACAATACAAACCGTCATTCAAACTATTCAATATCTCCAACATAACAGATATCAAACTAGTCACCACTGGACAATTCACTCACCATTTCAGTCCAACTGTCATAATCTTTAACATCCTACTCATTGCAGCTGTTAGCACACAGTAATAATGGCTTACTCAGCACAATAGTATATCTTCCTCACACAATGGATTGATAACTATGGAACGACCAAAATCACATTAGCATAATCACCACAAACACAATTACACTCTGCTTCAATCTATCCAGATATAAACATCTTGGGGGACAGGGGTGTGAAACTGTCCAGTATTGGACAGTCTTGAGACCAATTCATCACAACTATATCAATCAACGACCATTATTCTCACCATTTCAATCAGTGCAACTCAATGGTCCACCTACCAATTGCTTCTTCAACAAACTACTAAACCTTGGACAGATAACGGACTCATATCTTTGCAATAACCAAAATCACAATAACAATCATCACCTAACCAACCAACCTACCAATATGCCCATTAACACATACAAGCAAACAATCATCAAAACAAAACCTTTACCAACACCACATCTTCATCAACAATCTCGACCATGCTTTCATCTACCAACAAACCAACACCGAATAATACTTCTCAAACTATCCACTATTCTATGGCCAATTGATTTCAACTAGTTCATTCAACAGCGATTATTCTTAACATCTTACTCATTGCGGCTGGGGGCAGTGAGTAATAATTGCCTGTTGAACAAACTAGTAAATCTTTGACTCACATTCGATTCATAAAACACCAAATACACAATTATGACAAACGATTCCATCTAATCAAAACTGTCATCCACAATACAAACCATCATTCAAACTATTCAATATCTCCAACATAACAGATATAAAACTAGTCACCACTGGACAATTCACTCACCAATTCAGTCCAACTGTCATAATCTTTATCGTCCTACTCATTGCAGCTGTTAGCACACAGTAATAATGGCTTACTCAGCACAATAGTATATCTTCCTCACACAATGGATTGATAACTATGGAACGACCAAAATCACATTAGCATAATCACCACAAACACAATTACACTCTGCTTCAATCTATCCAGATATAAACATCTTGGGGGACAGGGGTGTGAAACTGTCCAGTATTGGACAGTCTTGAGACCAATTCATCACAACTATATCAATCAACGACCATTATTCTCACCATTTCAATCAGTGCAACTCAATGGTCCACCTACCAAATGCTTCTTCAACAAACTACTAAACCTTGGACAGATAACGGACTCATATCTTTGCAATAACCAAAATCACAATAACAATCATCACCTAACTAACCAACCAACCTACCAATATGCCCATTAACACATACAAGCAAACAATCATCAAAACAAAACCTTTACCAACACCACATCTTCATCAACAATCTCGAACATGCTTTCATCTACCAACAAACCAACACCGAATAATACTTCTCAAACTATCCACTATTCTGTGGCCAATTGATTTCAACTAGTTCATTCAACAGCGATTATTCTTAACATCTTACTCATTGCGGCTGGGGGCAGTGAGTAATAATTGCCTGTTGAACAAACTAGTAAATCTTTGACTCACATTCGATTCATAAATCACCAAATACACAATTATGACAAACGATTCCATCTAATCAAAACTGCCATCCACAATACAAACCGTCATTCAAACTATTCAATATCTCCAACATAACAGATATAAAACTAGTCACCACTGGACAATTCACTCACCAATTCAGTCCAACTGCATTATTCAACTGCTATAATCTTTAACATCCTACTCATTGCAGCTGTTAGCACACAGTAATAATGGCTTACTCAGCACAATAGTATATCTTCCTCACACAATGGATTGATAACTATGGAACGACCAAAATCACATTAGCATAATCACCACAAACACAATTACACTCTGCTTCAATCTATCCAGATATAAACATCTTGGGGGACAGGGGTGTGAAACTGTCCAGTATTGGACAGTCTTGAGACCAATTCATCACAACTATATCAATCAACGACCATTATTCTCACCATTTCAATCAGTGCAACTCAATGGTCCACCTACCAATTGCTTCTTCAACAAACTACTAAACCTTGGACAGATAACGGACTCATATCTTTGCAATAACCAAAATCACAATAACAATCATCACCTAACTAACCAACCTACCAATATGCCCATTAACACATACAAGCAAACAATCATCAAAACAAAACCTTTACCAACACCACATCTTCATCAACAATCTCGACCATGCTTTCATCTACCAACAAACCAACACCGAATAATACTTCTCAAACTATCCACTATTCTATGGCCAATTGATTTCAACTAGTTCATTCAACAGCGATTATTCTTAACATCTTACTCATTGCGGCTGGGGGCAGTGAGTAATAATTGCCTGTTGAACAAACTAGTAAATCTTTGACTCACATTCGATTCATAAATCACCAAATACACAATTATGACAAACGATTCCATCTAATCAAAACTGTCATCCACAATACAAACCGTCATTCAAACTATTCAATATCTCCAACATAACAGATATCAAACTAGTCACCACTGGACAATTCACTCACCAATTCAGTCCAACTGTCATAATCTTTAACATCCTACTCATTGCAGCTGTTAGCACACAGTAATAATGGCTTACTCAGCACAATAGTATATCTTCCTCACACAATGGATTGATAACTATGGAACGACCAAAATCACATTAGCATAATCACCACAAACACAATTACACTCTGCTTCAATCTATCCAGATATAAACATCTTGGGGGACAGGGGTGTGAAACTGTCCAGTATTGGACAGTCTTGAGACCAATTCATCACAACTATATCAATCAACGACCATTATTCTCACCATTTCAATCAGTGCAACTCAATGGTCCACCTACCAATTGCTTCTTCAACAAACTACTAAACCTTGGACAGATAACGGACTCATATCTTTGCAATAACCAAAATCACAATAACAATCATCACCTAACTAACCAACCAACCTACCAATATGCCCATTAACACATACAAGCAAACAATCATCAAAACAAAACCTTTACCAACACCACATCTTCATCAACAATCTCGACCATGCTTTCATCTACCAACAAACCAACACCGAATAATACTTCTCAAACTATCCACTATTCTGTGGCCAATTGATTTCAACTAGTTCATTCAACAGCGATTATTCTTAACATCTTACTCATTGCGGCTGGGGGCAGTGAGTAATAATTGCCTGTTGAACAAACTAGTAAATCTTTGACTCACATTCGATTCATAAAACACCAAATACACAATTATGACAAACGATTCCATCTAATCAAAACTGTCATCCACAATACAAACCGTCATTCAAACTATTCAATATCTCCAACATAACAGATATAAAACTAGTCACCACTGGACAATTCACTCACCAATTCAGTCCAACTGTCATAATCTTTAACATCCTACTCATTGCAGCTGTTAGCACACAGTAATAATGGCTTACTCAGCACAATAGTATATCTTCCTCACACAATGGATTGATAACTATGGAACGACCAAAATCACATTAGCATAATCACCACAAACACAATTACACTCTGCTTCAATCTATCCAGATATAAACATCTTGGGGGACAGGGGTGTGAAACTGTCCAGTATTGGACAGTCTTGAGACCAATTCATCACAACTATATCAATCAACGACCATTATTCTCACCATTTCAATCAGTGCAACTCAATGGTCCACCTACCAATTGCTTCTTCAACAAACTACTAAACCTTGGACAGATAACGGACTCATATCTTTGCAATAACCAAAATCACAATAACAATCATCACCTAACTAACCAACCTACCAATATGCCCATTAACACATACAAGCAAACAATCATCAAAACAAAACCTTTACCAACACCACATCTTCATCAACAATCTCGACCATGCTTTCATCTACCAACAAACCAACACCGAATAATACTTCTCAAACTATCCACTATTCTATGGCCAATTGATTTCAACTAGTTCATTCAACAGCGATTATTCTTAACATCTTACTCATTGCGGCTGGGGGCAGTGAGTAATAATTGCCTGTTGAACAAACTAGTAAATCTTTGACTCACATTCGATTCATAAATCACCAAATACACAATTATGACAAACGATTCCATCTAATCAAAACTGTCATCCACAATACAAACCGTCATTCAAACTATTCAATATCTCCAACATAACAGATATCAAACTAGTCACCACTGGACAATTCACTCACCAATTCAGTCCAACTGTCATAATCTTTAACATCCTACTCATTGCAGCTGTTAGCACACAGTAATAATGGCTTACTCAGCACAATAGTATATCTTCCTCACACAATGGATTGATAACTATGGAACGACCAAAATCACATTAGCATAATCACCACAAACACAATTACACTCTGCTTCAATCTATCCAGATATAAACATCTTGGGGGACAGGGGTGTGAAACTGTCCAGTATTGGACAGTCTTGAGACCAATTCATCACAACTATATCAATCAACGACCATTATTCTCACCATTTCAATCAGTGCAACTCAATGGTCCACCTACCAAATGCTTTTTCAACAAACTACTAAACCTTGGACAGATAACGGACTCATATCTTTGCAATAACCAAAATCACAATAACAATCATCACCTAACTAACCTACCAACCTACCAATATGCCCATTAACACATACAAGCAAACAATCATCAAAACAAAACCTTTACCAACACCACATCTTCATCAACAATCTCGACCATGCTTTCATCTACCAACAAACCAACACCGAATAATACTTCTCAAACTATCCACTATTCTGTGGCCAATTGATTTCAACTAGTTCATTCAACAGCGATTATTCTTAACATCTTACTCATTGCGGCTGGGGGCAGTGAGTAATAATTGCCTGTTGAACAAACTAGTAAATCTTTGACTCACATTCGATTCATAAATCACCAAATACACAATTATGACAAACGATTCCATCTAATCAAAACTGTCATCCACAATACAAACCGTCATTCAAACTATTCAATATCTCCAACATAACAGATATCAAACTAGTCACCACTGGACAATTCACTCACCAATTCAGTCCAACTGTCATAATCTTTAACATCCTACTCATTGCAGCTGTTAGCACACAGTAATAATGGCTTACTCAGCACAATAGTATATCTTCCTCACACAATGGATTGATAACTATGGAACGACCAAAATCACATTAGCATAATCACCACAAACACAATTACACTCTGCTTCAATCTATCCAGATATAAACATCTTGGGGGACAGGGGTGTGAAACTGTCCAGTATTGGACAGTCTTGAGACCAATTCATCACAACTATATCAATCAACGACCATTATTCTCACCATTTCAATCAGTGCAACTCAATGGTCCACCTACCAAATGCTTCTTCAACAAACTACTAAACCTTGGACAGATAACGGACTCATATCTTTGCAATAACCAAAATCACAATAACAATCATCACCTAACTAACCAACCTACCAATATGCCCATTAACACATACAAGCAAACAATCATCAAAACAAAACCTTTACCAACACCACATCTTCATCAACAATCTCGACCATGCTTTCATCTACCAACAAACCAACACCGAATAATACTTCTCAAACTATCCACTATTCTATGGCCAATTGATTTCAACTAGTTCATTCAACAGCGATTATTCTTAACATCTTACTCATTGCGGCTGGGGGCAGTGAGTAATAATTGCCTGTTGAACAAACTAGTAAATCTTTGACTCACATTCGATTCATAAATCACCAAATACACAATTATGACAAACGATTCCATCTAATCAAAACTGTCATCCACAATACAAACCGTCATTCAAACTATTCAATATCTCCAACATAACAGATATAAAACTAGTCACCACTGGACAATTCATTCACCAATTCAGTCCAACTGCATTATTCAACTGCTATAATCTTTAACATCCTACTCATTGCAGCTGTTAGCACACAGTAATAATGGCTTACTCAGCACAATAGTATATCTTCCTCACACAATGGATTGATAACTATGGAACGACCAAAATCACATTAGCATAATCACCACAAACACAATTACACTCTGCTTCAATCTATCCAGATATAAACATCTTGGGGGACAAGGGTGTGAAACTGTCCAGTATTGGACAGTCTTGAGACCAATTCATCACAACTATATCAATCAACGACCATTATTCTCACCATTTCAATCAGTGCAACTCAATGGTCCACCTACCAATTGCTTCTTCAACAAACTACTAAACCTTGGACAGATAACGGACTCATATCTTTGCAATAACCAAAATCACAATAACAATCATCACCTAACTAACCAACCAACCTACCAATATGCCCATTAACACATACAAGCAAACAATCATCAAAACAAAACCTTTACCAACACCACATCTTCATCAACAATCTCGACCATGCTTTCATCTACCAACAAACCAACACCAAATAATACTTCTCAAACTATTCACTATTCTGTGGCCAATTGATTTCAACTAGTTCATTCAACAGCGATTATTCTTAACATCTTACTCATTGCGGCTGGGGGCAGTGAGTAATAATTGCCTGTTGAACAAACTAGTAAATCTTTGACTCACATTCGATTCATAAATCACCAAATACACAATTATGACAAACGATTCCATCTAATCAAAACTGTCATCCACAATACAAACCGTCATTCAAACTATTCAATATCTCCAACATAACAGATATAAAACTAGTCACCACTGGACAATTCACTCACCAATTCAGTCCAACTGTCATAATCTTTAACATCCTACTCATTGCAGCTGTTAGCACACAGTAATAATGGCTTACTCAGCACAATAGTATATCTTCCTCACACAATGGATTGATAACTATGGAACGACCAAAATCACATTAGCATAATCACCACAAACACAATTACACTCTGCTTCAATCTATCCAGATATAAACATCTTGGGGGACAGGGGTGTGAAACTGTCCAGTATTGGACAGTCTTGAGACCAATTCATCACAACTATATCAATCAACGACCATTATTCTCACCATTTCAATCAGTGCAACTCAATGGTCCACCTACCAATTGCTTCTTCAACAAACTACTAAACCTTGGACAGATAACGGACTCATATCTTTGCAATAACCAAAATCACAATAACAATCATCACCTAACTAACCAACCAACCTACCAATATGCCCATTAACACATACAAGCAAACAATCATCAAAACAAAACCTTTACCAACACCACATCTTCATCAACAATCTCGACCATGCTTTCATCTACCAACAAACCAACACCGAATAATACTTCTCAAACTATCCACTATTCTATGGCCAATTGATTTCAACTAGTTCATTCGACAGCGATTATTCTTAACATCTTACTCATTGCGGCTGGGGGCAGTGAGTAATAATTGCCTGTTGAACAAACTAGTAAATCTTTGACTCACATTCGATTCATAAATCACCAAATACACAATTATGACAAACGATTCCATCTAATCAAAACTGTCATCCACAATACAAACCGTCATTCAAACTATTCAATATCTCCAACATAACAGATATCAAACTAGTCACCACTGGACAATTCACTCACCAATTCAGTCCAACTGTCATAATCTTTAACATCCTACTCATTGCAGCTGTTAGCACACAGTAATAATGGCTTACTCAGCACAATAGTATATCTTCCTCACACAATGGATTGATAACTATGGAACGACCAAAATCACATTAGCATAATCACCACAAACACAATTACACTCTGCTTCAATCTATCCAGATATAAACATCTTGGGGGACAGGGGTGTGAAACTGTCCAGTATTGGACAGTCTTGAGACCAATTCATCACAACTATATCAATCAACGACCATTATTCTCACCATTTCAATCAGTGCAACTCAATGGTCCACCTACCAATTGCTTCTTCAACAAACTACTAAACCTTGGACAGATAACGGACTCATATCTTTGCAATAACCAAAATCACAATAACAATCATCACCTAACTAACCAACCAACCTACCAATATGCCCATTAACACATACAAGCAAACAATCATCAAAACAAAACCTTTACCAACACCACATCTTCATCAACAATCTCGACCATGCTTTCATCTACCAACAAACCAACACCGAATAATACTTCTCAAACTATCCACTATTCTGTGGCCAATTGATTTCAACTAGTTCATTCAACAGCGATTATTCTTAACATCTTACTCATTGCGGCTGGGGGCAGTGAGTAATAATTGCCTGTTGAACAAACTAGTAAATCTTTGACTCACATTCGATTCATAAAACACCAAATACACAATTATGACAAACGATTCCATCTAATCAAAACTGTCATCCACAATACAAACCGTCATTCAAACTATTCAATATCTCCAACATAACAGATATAAAACTAGCCACCACTGGACAATTCACTCACCAATTCAGTCCAACTGTCATAATCTTTAACATCCTACTCATTGCAGCTGTTAGCACACAGTAATAATGGCTTACTCAGCACAATAGTATATCTTCCTCACACAATGGATTGATAACTATGGAACGACCAAAATCACATTAGCATAATCACCACAAACACAATTACACTCTGCTTCAATCTATCCAGATATAAACATCTTGGGGGACAGGGGTGTGAAACTGTCCAGTATTGGACAGTCTTGAGACCAATTCATCACAACTATATCAATCAACGACCATTATTCTCACCATTTCAATCAGTGCAACTCAATGGTCCACCTACCAAATGCTTCTTCAACAAACTACTAAACCTTGGACAGATAACGGACTCATATCTTTGCAATAACCAAAATCACAATAACAATCATCACCTAACTAACCAACCAACCTACCAATATGCCCATTAACACATACAAGCAAACAATCATCAAAACAAAACCTTTACCAACACCACATCTTCATCAACAATCTCGACCATGCTTTCATCTAGCAACAAACCAACACCGAATAATACTTCTCAAACTATCCACTATTCTGTGGCCAATTGATTTCAACTAGTTCATTCAACAGCGATTATTCTTAACATCTTACTCATTGCGGCTGGGGGCAGTGAGTAATAATTGCCTGTTGAACAAACTAGTAAATCTTTGACTCACATTCGATTCATAAATCACCAAATACACAATTATGACAAACGATTCCATCTAATCAAAACTGTCATCCACAATACAAACCGTCATTCAAACTATTCAATATCTCCAACATAACAGATATAAAACTAGTCACCACTGGACAATTCACTCACCAATTCAGTCCAACTGCATTATTCAACTGCTATAAACTTTAACATCCTACTCATTGCAGCTGTTAGCACACAGTAATAATGGCTTACTCAGCACAATAGTATATCTTCCTCACACAATGGATTGATAACTATGGAACGACTAAAATCACATTAGCATAATCACCACAAACACAATTACACTCTGCTTCAATCTATCCAGATATAAACATCTTGGGGGACAAGGGTGTGAAACTGTCCAGTATTGGACAGTCTTGAGACCAATTCATCACAACTATATCAATCAACGACCATTATTCTCACCATTTCAATCAGTGCAACTCAATGGTCCACCTACCAAATGCTTCTTCAACAAACTACTAAACCTTGGACAGATAACGGACTCATATCTTTGCAATAACCAAAATCACAATAACAATCATCACCTAACTAACCAACCAACCTACCAATATGCCCATTAACACATACAAGCAAACAATCATCAAAACAAAACCTTTACCAACACCACATCTTCATCAACAATCTCGACCATGCTTTCATCTACCAACAAACCAACACCGAATAATACTTCTCAAACTATTCACTATTCTGTGGCCAATTGATTTCAACTAGTTCATTCAACAGCGATTATTCTTAACATCTTACTCATTGCGGCTGGGGGCAGTGAGTAATAATTGCCTGTTGAACAAACTAGTAAATCTTTGACTCACATTCGATTCATAAATCACCAAATACACAATTATGACAAACGATTCCATCTAATCAAAACTGTCATCCACAATACAAACCGTCATTCAAACTATTCAATATCTCCAACATAACAGATATCAAACTAGTCACCACTGGACAATTCACTCACCAATTCAGTCCAACTGTCATAATCTTTAACATCCTACTCATTGCAGCTGTTAGCACACAGTAATAATGGCTTACTCAGCACAATAGTATATCTTCCTCACACAATGGATTGATAACTATGGAACGACTAAAATCACATTAGCATAATCACCACAAACACAATTACACTCTGCTTCAATCTATCCAGATATAAACATCTTGGGGGACAGGGGTGTGAAACTGTCCAGTATTGGACAGTCTTGAGACCAATTCATCACAACTATATCAATCAACGACCATTATTCTCACCATTTCAATCAGTGCAACTCAATGGTCCACCTACCAATTGCTTCTTCAACAAACTACTAAACCTTGGACAGATAACGGACTCGTATCTTTGCAATAACCAAACTCACAATAACAATCATCACCTAACTAACCTACCAACCTACCAATATGCCCATTAACACATACAAGCAAACAATCATCAAAACAAAACCTTTACCAACACCACATCTTCATCAACAATCTCGACCATGCTTTCATCTACCAACAAACCAACACCGAATAATACTTCTCAAACTATCCACTATTCTGTGGCCAATTGATTTCAACTAGTTCATTCAACAGCGATTATTCTTAACATCTTACTCATTGCGGCTGGGGGCAGTGAGTAATAATTGCCTGTTGAACAAACTAGTAAATCTTTGACTCACATTCGATTCATAAATCACCAAATACACAATTATGACAAACGATTCCATCTAATCAAAACTGTCATCCACAATACAAACCGTCATTCAAACTATTCAATATCTCCAACATAACAGATATCAAACTAGTCACCACTGGACAATTCACTCACCAATTCAGTCCAACTGCATTATTCAACTGCTATAATCTTTAACATCCTACTCATTGCAGCTGTTAGCACACAGTAATAATGGCTTACTCAGCACAATAGTATATCTTCCTCACACAATGGATTGATAACTATGGAACGACCAAAATCACATTAGCATAATCACCACAAACACAATTACACTCTGCTTCAATCTATCCAGATATAAACATCTTGGGGGACAGGGGTGTGAAACTGTCCAGTATTGGACAGTCTTGAGACCAATTCATCACAACTATATCAATCAACGACCATTATTCTCACCATTTCAATCAGTGCAACTCAATGGTCCACCTACCAAATGCTTCTTCAACAAACTACTAAACCTTGGACAGATAACGGACTCATATCTTTGCAATAACCAAAATCACAATAACAATCATCACCTAACTAACCTACCAACCTACCAATATGCCCATTAACACATACAAGCAAACAATCATCAAAACAAAACCTTTACCAACACCACATCTTCATCAACAATCTCGACCATGCTTTCATCTACCAACAAACCAACACCGAATAATACTTCTCAAACTATCCACTATTCTATGGCCAATTGATTTCAACTAGTTCATTCAACAGCAATTATTCTTAACATCTTACTCATTGCGGCTGGGGGCAGTGAGTAATAATTGCCTGTTGAACAAACTAGTAAATCTTTGACTCACATTCGATTCATAAATCACCAAATACACAATTATGACAAACGATTCCATCTAATCAAAACTGTCATCCACAATACAAACCGTCATTCAAACTATTCAATATCTCCAACATAACAGATATCAAACTAGTCACCACTGGACAATTCACTCACCAATTCAGTCCAACTGCATTATTCAACTGCTATAATCTTTAACATCCTACTCATTGCAGCTGTTAGCACACAGTAATAATGGCTTACTCAGCACAATAGTATATCTTCCTCACACAATGGATTGATAACTATGGAACGACCAAAATCACATTAGCATAATCACCACAAACACAATTACACTCTGCTTCAATCTATCCAGATATAAACATCTTGGGGGACAGGGGTGTGAAACTGTCCAGTATTGGACAGTCTTGAGACCAATTCATCACAACTATATCAATCAACGACCATTATTCTCACCATTTCAATCAGTGCAACTCAATGGTCCACCTACCAATTGCTTCTTCAACAAACTACTAAACCTTGGACAGATAACGGACTCATATCTTTGCAATAACCAAAATCACAATAACAATCATCACCTAACTAACCAACCAACCTACCAATATGCCCATTAACACATACAAGCAAACAATCATCAAAACAAAACCTTTACCAACACCACATCTTCATCAACAATCTCGACCATGCTTTCATCTACCAACAAACCAACACCGAATAATACTTCTCAAACTATCCACTATTCTGTGGCCAATTGATTTCAACTAGTTCATTCAACAGCGATTATTCTTAACATCTTACTCATTGCGGCTGGGGGCAGTGAGTAATAATTGCCTGTTGAACAAACTAGTAAATCTTTGACTCACATTCGATTCATAAATCACCAAATACACAATTATGACAAACGATTCCATCTAATCAAAACTGTCATCCACAATACAAACCGTCATTCAAACTATTCAATATCTCCAACATAACAGATATAAAACTAGTCACCACTGGACAATTCACTCACCAATTCAGTCCAACTGCATTATTCAACTGCTATAAACTTTAACATCCTACTCATTGCAGCTGTTAGCACACAGTAATAATGGCTTACTCAGCACAATAGTATATCTTCCTCACACAATGGATTGATAACTATGGAACGACTAAAATCACATTAGCATAATCACCACAAACACAATTACACTCTGCTTCAATCTATCCAGATATAAACATCTTGGGGGACAAGGGTGTGAAACTGTCCAGTATTGGACAGTCTTGAGACCAATTCATCACAACTATATCAATCAACGACCATTATTCTCACCATTTCAATCAGTGCAACTCAATGGTCCACCTACCAATTGCTTCTTCAACAAACTACTAAACCTTGGACAGATAACGGACTCATATCTTTGCAATAACCAAAATCACAATAACAATCATCACCTAACTAACCAACCAACCTACCAATATGCCCATTAACACATACAAGCAAACAATCATCAAAACAAAACCTTTACCAACACCACATCTTCATCAACAATCTCGACCATGCTTTCATCTACCAACAAACCAACACCGAATAATACTTCTCAAACTATCCACTATTCTGTGGCCAATTGATTTCAACTAGTTCATTCAACAGCGATTATTCTTAACATCTTACTCATTGCGGCTGGGGGCAGTGAGTAATAATTGCCTGTTGAACAAACTAGTAAATCTTTGACTCACATTCGATTCATAAATCACCAAATACACAATTATGACAAACGATTCCATCTAATCAAAACTGTCATCCACAATACAAACCGTCATTCAAACTATTCAATATCTCCAACATAACAGATATCAAACTAGTCACCACTGGACAATTCACTCACCAATTCAGTCCAACTGTCATAATCTTTAACATCCTACTCATTGCAGCTGTTAGCACACAGTAATAATGGCTTACTCAGCACAATAGTATATCTTCCTCACACAATGGATTGATAACTATGGAACGACTAAAATCACATTAGCATAATCACCACAAACACAATTACACTCTGCTTCAATCTATCCAGATATAAACATCTTGGGGGACAGGGGTGTGAAACTGTCCAGTATTGGACAGTCTTGAGACCAATTCATCACAACTATATCAATCAACGACCATTATTCTCACCATTTCAATCAGTGCAACTCAATGGTCCACCTACCAATTGCTTCTTCAACAAACTACTAAACCTTGGACAGATAACGGACTCGTATCTTTGCAATAACCAAACTCACAATAACAATCATCACCTAACTAACCTACCAACCTACCAATATGCCCATTAACACATACAAGCAAACAATCATCAAAACAAAACCTTTACCAACACCACATCTTCATCAACAATCTCGACCATGCTTTCATCTACCAACAAACCAACACCGAATAATACTTCTCAAACTATCCACTATTCTGTGGCCAATTGATTTCAACTAGTTCATTCAACAGCGATTATTCTTAACATCTTACTCATTGCGGCTGGGGGCAGTGAGTAATAATTGCCTGTTGAACAAACTAGTAAATCTTTGACTCACATTCGATTCATAAATCACCAAATACACAATTATGACAAACGATTCCATCTAATCAAAACTGTCATCCACAATACAAACCGTCATTCAAACTATTCAATATCTCCAACATAACAGATATCAAACTAGTCACCACTGGACAATTCACTCACCAATTCAGTCCAACTGCATTATTCAACTGCTATAATCTTTAACATCCTACTCATTGCAGCTGTTAGCACACAGTAATAATGGCTTACTCAGCACAATAGTATATCTTCCTCACACAATGGATTGATAACTATGGAACGACCAAAATCACATTAGCATAATCACCACAAACACAATTACACTCTGCTTCAATCTATCCAGATATAAACATCTTGGGGGACAGGGGTGTGAAACTGTCCAGTATTGGACAGTCTTGAGACCATTTCATCACAACTATATCAATCAACGACCATTATTCTCACCATTTCAATCAGTGCAACTCAATGGTCCACCTACCAAATGCTTCTTCAACAAACTACTAAACCTTGGACAGATAACGGACTCATATCTTTGCAATAACCAAAATCACAATAACAATCATCACCTAACTAACCTACCAACCTACCAATATGCCCATTAACACATACAAGCAAACAATCATCAAAACAAAACCTTTACCAACACCACATCTTCATCAACAATCTCGACCATGCTTTCATCTACCAACAAACCAACACCGAATAATACTTCTCAAACTATCCACTATTCTATGGCCAATTGATTTCAACTAGTTCATTCAACAGCAATTATTCTTAACATCTTACTCATTGCGGCTGGGGGCAGTGAGTAATAATTGCCTGTTGAACAAACTAGTAAATCTTTGACTCACATTCGATTCATAAATCACCAAATACACAATTATGACAAACGATTCCATCTAATCAAAACTGTCATCCACAATACAAACCGTCATTCAAACTATTCAATATCTCCAACATAACAGATATCAAACTAGTCACCACTGGACAATTCACTCACCAATTCAGTCCAACTGCATTATTCAACTGCTATAATCTTTAACATCCTACTCATTGCAGCTGTTAGCACACAGTAATAATGGCTTACTCAGCACAATAGTATATCTTCCTCACACAATGGATTGATAACTATGGAACGACCAAAATCACATTAGCATAATCACCACAAACACAATTACACTCTGCTTCAATCTATCCAGATATAAACATCTTGGGGGACAGGGGTGTGAAACTGTCCAGTATTGGACAGTCTTGAGACCAATTCATCACAACTATATCAATCAACGACCATTATTCTCACCATTTCAATCAGTGCAACTCAATGGTCCACCTACCAATTGCTTCTTCAACAAACTACTAAACCTTGGACAGATAACGGACTCATATCTTTGCAATAACCAAAATCACAATAACAATCATCACCTAACTAACCAACCAACCTACCAATATGCCCATTAACACATACAAGCAAACAATCATCAAAACAAAACCTTTACCAACACCACATCTTCATCAACAATCTCGACCATGCTTTCATCTACCAACAAACCAACACCGAATAATACTTCTCAAACTATCCACTATTCTGTGGCCAATTGATTTCAACTAGTTCATTCAACAGCGATTATTCTTAACATCTTACTCATTGCGGCTGGGGGCAGTGAGTAATAATTGCCTGTTGAACAAACTAGTAAATCTTTGACTCACATTCGATTCATAAATCACCAAATACACAATTATGACAAACGATTCCATCTAATCAAAACTGTCATCCACAATACAAACTGTCATTCAAACTATTCAATATCTCCAACATAACAGATATAAAACTAGTCACCACTGGACAATTCACTCACCAATTCAGTCCAACTGCATTATTCAACTGCTATAATCTTTAACATCCTACTCATTGCAGCTGTTAGCACACAGTAATAATGGCTTACTCAGCACAATAGTATATCTTCCTCACACAATGGATTGATAACTATGGAACGACCAAAATCACATTAGCATAATCACCACAAACACAATTACACTCTGCTTCAATCTATCCAGATATAAACATCTTGGGGGACAAGGGTGTGAAACTGTCCAGTATTGGACAGTCTTGAGACCAATTCATCACAACTATATCAATCAACGACCATTATTCTCACCATTTCAATCAGTGCAACTCAATGGTCCACCTACCAATTGCTTCTTCAACAAACTACTAAACCTTGGACAGATAACGGACTCATATCTTTGCAATAACCAAAATCACAATAACAATCATCACCTAACTAACCAACCAACCTACCAATATGCCCATTAACACATACAAGCAAACAATCATCAAAACAAAACCTTTACCAACACCACATCTTCATCAACAATCTCGACCATGCTTTCATCTACCAACAAACCAACACCAAAAAATACTTCTCAAACTATTCACTATTCTGTGGCCAATTGATTTCAACTAGTTCATTCAACAGCGATTATTCTTAACATCTTACTCATTGCGGCTGGGGGCAGTGAGTAATAATTGCCTGTTGAACAAACTAGTAAATCTTTGACTCACATTCGATTCATAAAACACCAAATACACAATTATGACAAACGATTCCATCTAATCAAAACTGTCATCCACAATACAAACCGTCATTCAAACTATTCAATATCTCCAACATAACAGATATAAAACTAGTCACCACTGGACAATTCACTCACCAATTCAGTCCAACTGTCATAATCTTTAACATCCTACTCATTGCAGCTGTTAGCACACAGTAATAATGGCTTACTCAGCACAATAGTATATCTTCCTCACACAATGGATTGATAACTATGGAACGACCAAAATCACATTAGCATAATCACCACAAACACAATTACACTCTGCTTCAATCTATCCAGATATAAACATCTTGGGGGACAGGGGTGTGAAACTGTCCAGTATTGGACAGTCTTGAGACCAATTCATCACAACTATATCAATCAACGACCATTATTCTCACCATTTCAATCAGTGCAACTCAATGGTCCACCTACCAATTGCTTCTTCAACAAACTACTAAACCTTGGACAGATAACGGACTCATATCTTTGCAATAACCAAAATCACAATAACAATCATCACCTAACTAACCAACCTACCAATATGCCCATTAACACATACAAGCAAACAATCATCAAAACAAAACCTTTACCAACACCACATCTTCATCAACAATCTCGACCATGCTTTCATCTACCAACAAACCAACACCGAATAATACTTCTCAAACTATCCACTATTCTGTGGCCAATTGATTTCAACTAGTTCATTCAACAGCGATTATTCTTAACATCTTACTCATTGCGGCTGGGGGCAGTGAGTAATAATTGCCTGTTGAACAAACTAGTAAATCTTTGACTCACATTCGATTCATAAATCACCAAATACACAATTATGACAAACGATTCCATCTAATCAAAACTGTCATCCACAATACAAACTGTCATTCAAACTATTCAATATCTCCAACATAACAGATATAAAACTAGTCACCACTGGACAATTCACTCACCAATTCAGTCCAACTGCATTATTCAACTGCTATAATCTTTAACATCCTACTCATTGCAGCTGTTAGCACACAGTAATAATGGCTTACTCAGCACAATAGTATATCTTCCTCACACAATGGATTGATAACTATGGAACGACCAAAATCACATTAGCATAATCACCACAAACACAATTACACTCTGCTTCAATCTATCCAGATATAAACATCTTGGGGGACAAGGGTGTGAAACTGTCCAGTATTGGACAGTCTTGAGACCAATTCATCACAACTATATCAATCAACGACCATTATTCTCACCATTTCAATCAGTGCAACTCAATGGTCCACCTACCAATTGCTTCTTCAACAAACTACTAAACCTTGGACAGATAACGGACTCATATCTTTGCAATAACCAAACTCACAATAACAATCATCACCTAACTAACCAACCAACCTACCAATATGCCCATTAACACATACAAGCAAACAATCATCAAAACAAAACCTTTACCAACACCACATCTTCATCAACAATCTCGACCATGCTTTCATCTACCAACAAACCAACACCAAAAAATACTTCTCAAACTATTCACTATTCTGTGGCCAATTGATTTCAACTAGTTCATTCAACAGCGATTATTCTTAACATCTTACTCATTGCGGCTGGGGGCAGTGAGTAATAATTGCCTGTTGAACAAACTAGTAAATCTTTGACTCACATTCGATTCATAAAACACCAAATACACAATTATGACAAACGATTCCATCTAATCAAAACTGTCATCCACAATACAAACCGTCATTCAAACTATTCAATATCTCCAACATAACAGATATAAAACTAGTCACCACTGGACAATTCACTCACCAATTCAGTCCAACTGTCATAATCTTTAACATCCTACTCATTGCAGCTGTTAGCACACAGTAATAATGGCTTACTCAGCACAATAGTATATCTTCCTCACACAATGGATTGATAACTATGGAACGACCAAAATCACATTAGCATAATCACCACAAACACAATTACACTCTGCTTCAATCTATCCAGATATAAACATCTTGGGGGACAGGGGTGTGAAACTGTCCAGTATTGGACAGTCTTGAGACCAATTCATCACAACTATATCAATCAACGACCATTATTCTCACCATTTCAATCAGTGCAACTCAATGGTCCACCTACCAATTGCTTCTTCAACAAACTACTAAACCTTGGACAGATAACGGACTCATATCTTTGCAATAACCAAAATCACAATAACAATCATCACCTAACTAACCAACCTACCAATATGCCCATTAACACATACAAGCAAACAATCATCAAAACAAAACCTTTACCAACACCACATCTTCATCAACAATCTCGACCATGCTTTCATCTACCAACAAACCAACACCGAATAATACTTCTCAAACTATCCACTATTCTGTGGCCAATTGATTTCAACTAGTTCATTCAACAGCGATTATTCTTAACATCTTACTCATTGCGGCTGGGGGCAGTGAGTAATAATTGCCTGTTGAACAAACTAGTAAATCTTTGACTCACATTCGATTCATAAATCACCAAATACACAATTATGACAAACGATTCCATCTAATCAAAACTGTCATCCACAATACAAACCGTCATTCAAACTATTCAATATCTCCAACATAACAGATATAAAACTAGTCACCACTGGACAATTCACTCACCAATTCAGTCCAACTGTCATAATCTTTAACATCCTACTCATTGCAGCTGTTAGCACACAGTAATAATGGCTTACTCAGCACAATAGTATATCTTCCTCACACAATGGATTGATAACTATGGAACGACCAAAATCACATTAGCATAATCACCACAAACACAATTACACTCTGCTTCAATCTATCCAGATATAAACATCTTGGGGGACAGGGGTGTGAAACTGTCCAGTATTGGACAGTCTTGAGACCAATTCATCACAACTATATCAATCAACGACCATTATTCTCACCATTTCAATCAGTGCAACTCAATGGTCCACCTACCAAATGCTTCTTCAACAAACTACTAAACCTTGGACAGATAACGGACTCATATCTTTGCAATAACCAAAATCACAATAACAATCATCACCTAACTAACCTACCAACCTACCAATATGCCCATTAACACATACAAGCAAACAATCATCAAAACAAAACCTTTACCAACACCACATCTTCATCAACAATCTCGACCATGCTTTCATCTACCAACAAACCAACACCAAAAAATACTTCTCAAACTATTCACTATTCTGTGGCCAATTGATTTCAACTAGTTCATTCAACAGCGATTATTCTTAACATCTTACTCATTGCGGCTGGGGGCAGTGAGTAATAATTGCCTGTTGAACAAACTAGTAAATCTTTGACTCACATTCGATTCATAAAACACCAAATACACAATTATGACAAACGATTCCATCTAATCAAAACTGTCATCCACAATACAAACCGTCATTCAAACTATTCAATATCTCCAACATAACAGATATAAAACTAGTCACCACTGGACAATTCACTCACCAATTCAGTCCAACTGTCATAATCTTTAACATCCTACTCATTGCAGCTGTTAGCACACAGTAATAATGGCTTACTCAGCACAATAGTATATCTTCCTCACACAATGGATTGATAACTATGGAACGACCAAAATCACATTAGCATAATCACCACAAACACAATTACACTCTGCTTCAATCTATCCAGATATAAACATCTTGGGGGACAGGGGTGTGAAACTGTCCAGTATTGGACAGTCTTGAGACCAATTCATCACAACTATATCAATCAACGACCATTATTCTCACCATTTCAATCAGTGCAACTCAATGGTCCACCTACCAATTGCTTCTTCAACAAACTACTAAACCTTGGACAGATAACGGACTCATATCTTTGCAATAACCAAAATCACAATAACAATCATCACCTAACTAACCAACCTACCAATATGCCCATTAACACATACAAGCAAACAATCATCAAAACAAAACCTTTACCAACACCACATCTTCATCAACAATCTCGACCATGCTTTCATCTACCAACAAACCAACACCGAATAATACTTCTCAAACTATCCACTATTCTGTGGCCAATTGATTTCAACTAGTTCATTCAACAGCGATTATTCTTAACATCTTACTCATTGCGGCTGGGGGCAGTGAGTAATAATTGCCTGTTGAACAAACTAGTAAATCTTTGACTCACATTCGATTCATAAATCACCAAATACACAATTATGACAAACGATTCCATCTAATCAAAACTGTCATCCACAATACAAACTGTCATTCAAACTATTCAATATCTCCAACATAACAGATATAAAACTAGTCACCACTGGACAATTCACTCACCAATTCAGTCCAACTGCATTATTCAACTGCTATAATCTTTAACATCCTACTCATTGCAGCTGTTAGCACACAGTAATAATGGCTTACTCAGCACAATAGTATATCTTCCTCACACAATGGATTGATAACTATGGAACGACCAAAATCACATTAGCATAATCACCACAAACACAATTACACTCTGCTTCAATCTATCCAGATATAAACATCTTGGGGGACAAGGGTGTGAAACTGTCCAGTATTGGACAGTCTTGAGACCAATTCATCACAACTATATCAATCAACGACCATTATTCTCACCATTTCAATCAGTGCAACTCAATGGTCCACCTACCAATTGCTTCTTCAACAAACTACTAAACCTTGGACAGATAACGGACTCATATCTTTGCAATAACCAAAATCACAATAACAATCATCACCTAACTAACCAACCAACCTACCAATATGCCCATTAACACATACAAGCAAACAATCATCAAAACAAAACCTTTACCAACACCACATCTTCATCAACAATCTCGACCATGCTTTCATCTACCAACAAACCAACACCAAAAAATACTTCTCAAACTATTCACTATTCTGTGGCCAATTGATTTCAACTAGTTCATTCAACAGCGATTATTCTTAACATCTTACTCATTGCGGCTGGGGGCAGTGAGTAATAATTGCCTGTTGAACAAACTAGTAAATCTTTGACTCACATTCGATTCATAAAACACCAAATACACAATTATGACAAACGATTCCATCTAATCAAAACTGTCATCCACAATACAAACCGTCATTCAAACTATTCAATATCTCCAACATAACAGATATAAAACTAGTCACCACTGGACAATTCACTCACCAATTCAGTCCAACTGTCATAATCTTTAACATCCTACTCATTGCAGCTGTTAGCACACAGTAATAATGGCTTACTCAGCACAATAGTATATCTTCCTCACACAATGGATTGATAACTATGGAACGACCAAAATCACATTAGCATAATCACCACAAACACAATTACACTCTGCTTCAATCTATCCAGATATAAACATCTTGGGGGACAGGGGTGTGAAACTGTCCAGTATTGGACAGTCTTGAGACCAATTCATCACAACTATATCAATCAACGACCATTATTCTCACCATTTCAATCAGTGCAACTCAATGGTCCACCTACCAATTGCTTCTTCAACAAACTACTAAACCTTGGACAGATAACGGACTCATATCTTTGCAATAACCAAAATCACAATAACAATCATCACCTAACTAACCAACCTACCAATATGCCCATTAACACATACAAGCAAACAATCATCAAAACAAAACCTTTACCAACACCACATCTTCATCAACAATCTCGACCATGCTTTCATCTACCAACAAACCAACACCGAATAATACTTCTCAAACTATCCACTATTCTGTGGCCAATTGATTTCAACTAGTTCATTCAACAGCGATTATTCTTAACATCTTACTCATTGCGGCTGGGGGCAGTGAGTAATAATTGCCTGTTGAACAAACTAGTAAATCTTTGACTCACATTCGATTCATAAATCACCAAATACACAATTATGACAAACGATTCCATCTAATCAAAACTGTCATCCACAATACAAACCGTCATTCAAACTATTCAATATCTCCAACATAACAGATATAAAACTAGTCACCACTGGACAATTCACTCACCAATTCAGTCCAACTGTCATAATCTTTAACATCCTACTCATTGCAGCTGTTAGCACACAGTAATAATGGCTTACTCAGCACAATAGTATATCTTCCTCACACAATGGATTGATAACTATGGAACGACCAAAATCACATTAGCATAATCACCACAAACACAATTACACTCTGCTTCAATCTATCCAGATATAAACATCTTGGGGGACAGGGGTGTGAAACTGTCCAGTATTGGACAGTCTTGAGACCAATTCATCACAACTATATCAATCAACGACCATTATTCTCACCATTTCAATCAGTGCAACTCAATGGTCCACCTACCAAATGCTTCTTCAACAAACTACTAAACCTTGGACAGATAACGGACTCATATCTTTGCAATAACCAAAATCACAATAACAATCATCACCTAACTAACCTACCAACCTACCAATATGCCCATTAACACATACAAGCAAACAATCATCAAAACAAAACCTTTACCAACACCACATCTTCATCAACAATCTCGACCATGCTTTCATCTACCAACAAACCAACACCGAATAATACTTCTCAAACTATCCACTATTCTGTGGCCAATTGATTTCAACTAGTTCATTCAACAGCAATTATTCTTAACATCTTACTCATTGCGGCTGGGGGCAGTGAGTAATAATTGCCTGTTGAACAAACTAGTAAATCTTTGACTCACATTCGATTCATAAATCACCAAATACACAATTATGACAAACGATTCCATCTAATCAAAACTGTCATCCACAATACAAACCGTCATTCAAACTATTCAATATCTCCAACATAACAGATATCAAACTAGTCACCACTGGACAATTCACTCACCAATTCAGTCCAACTGTCATAATCTTTAACATCCTACTCATTGCAGCTGTTAGCACACAGTAATAATGGCTTACTCAGCACAATAGTATATCTTCCTCACACAATGGATTGATAACTATGGAACGACCAAAATCACATTAGCATAATCACCACAAACACAATTACACTCTGCTTCAATCTATCCAGATATAAACATCTTGGGGGACAGGGGTGTGAAACTGTCCAGTATTGGACAGTCTTGAGACCAATTCATCACAACTATATCAATCAACGACCATTATTCTCACCATTTCAATCAGTGCAACTCAATGGTCCACCTACCAATTGCTTCTTCAACAAACTACTAAACCTTGGACAGATAACGGACTCATATCTTTGCAATAACCAAAATCACAATAACAATCATCACCTAACTAACCTACCAACCTACCAATATGCCCATTAACACATACAAGCAAACAATCATCAAAACAAAACCTTTACCAACACCACATCTTCATCAACAATCTCGACCATGCTTTCATCTACCAACAAACCAACACCGAATAATACTTCTCAAACTATCCACTATTCTGTGGCCAATTGATTTCAACTAGTTCATTCAACAGCGATTATTCTTAACATCTTACTCATTGCGGCTGGGGGCAGTGAGTAATAATTGCCTGTTGAACAAACTAGTAAATCTTTGACTCACATTCGATTCATAAATCACCAAATACACAATTATGACAAACGATTCCATCTAATCAAAACTGTCATCCACAATACAAACCGTCATTCAAACTATTCAATATCTCCAACATAACAGATATAAAACTAGTCACCACTGGACAATTCACTCACCAATTCAGTCCAACTGTCATAATCTTTAACATCCTACTCATTGCAGCTGTTAGCACACAGTAATAATGGCTTACTCAGCACAATAGTATATCTTCCTCACACAATGGATTGATAACTATGGAACGACCAAAATCACATTAGCATAATCACCACAAACACAATTACACTCTGCTTCAATCTATCCAGATATAAACATCTTGGGGGACAGGGGTGTGAAACTGTCCAGTATTGGACAGTCTTGAGACCAATTCATCACAACTATATCAATCAACGACCATTATTCTCACCATTTCAATCAGTGCAACTCAATGGTCCACCTACCAATTGCTTCTTCAACAAACTACTAAACCTTGGACAGATAACGGACTCGTATCTTTGCAATAACCAAACTCACAATAACAATCATCACCTAACTAACCTACCAACCTACCAATATGCCCATTAACACATACAAGCAAACAATCATCAAAACAAAACCTTTACCAACACCACATCTTCATCAACAATCTCGACCATGCTTTCATCTACCAACAAACCAACACCAAATAATACTTCTCAAACTATCCACTATTCTGTGGCCAATTGATTTCAACTAGTTCATTCAACAGCGATTATTCTTAACATCTTACTCATTGCGGCTGGGGGCAGTGAGTAATAATTGCCTGTTGAACAAACTAGTAAATCTTTGACTCACATTCGATTCATAAATCACCAAATACACAATTATGACAAACGATTCCATCTAATCAAAACTGTCATCCACAATACAAACCGTCATTCAAACTATTCAATATCTCCAACATAACAGATATCAAACTAGTCACCACTGGACAATTCACTCACCAATTCAGTCCAACTGCATTATTCAACTGCTATAATCTTTAACATCCTACTCATTGCAGCTGTTAGCACACAGTAATAATGGCTTACTCAGCACAATAGTATATCTTCCTCACACAATGGATTGATAACTATGGAACGACCAAAATCACATTAGCATAATCACCACAAACACAATTACACTCTGCTTCAATCTATCCAGATATAAACATCTTGGGGGACAGGGGTGTGAAACTGTCCAGTATTGGACAGTCTTGAGACCAATTCATCACAACTATATCAATCAACGACCATTATTCTCACCATTTCAATCAGTGCAACTCAATATTCCTCCTACCAAATGCTTCTTCAACAAACTACTAAACCTTGGACAGATAACGGACTCATATCTTTGCAATAACCAAAATCACAATAACAATCATCACCTAACTAACCAACCAACCTACCAATATGCCCATTAACACATACAAGCAAACAATCATCAAAACAAAACCTTTACCAACACCACATCTTCATCAACAATCTCGACCATGCTTTCATCTACCAACAAACCAACACCGAATAATACTTCTCAAACTATTCACTATTCTGTGGCCAATTGATTTCAACTAGTTCATTCAACAGCGATTATTCTTAACATCTTACTCATTGCGGCTGGGGGCAGTGAGTAATAATTGCCTGTTGAACAAACTAGTAAATCTTTGACTCACATTCGATTCATAAAACACCAAATACACAATTATGACAAACGATTCCATCTAATCAAAACTGTCATCCACAATACAAACCGTCATTCAAACTATTCAATATCTCCAACATAACAGATATCAAACTAGTCACCACTGGACAATTCACTCACCAATTCAGTCCAACTGTCATAATCTTTAACATCCTACTCATTGCAGCTGTTAGCACACAGTAATTATGGCTTACTCAGCACAATAGTATATCTTCCTCACACAATGGATTGATAACTATGGAACGACCAAAATCACATTAGCATAATCACCACAAACACAATTACACTCTGCTTCAATCTATCCAGATATAAACATCTTGGGGGACAGGGGTGTGAAACTGTCCAGTATTGGACAGTCTTGAGACCAATTCATCACAACTATATCAATCAACGACCATTATTCTCACCATTTCAATCAGTGCAACTCAATGGTCCACCTACCAAATGCTTCTTCAACAAACTACTAAACCTTGGACAGATAACGGACTCATATCTTTGCAATAACCAAACTCACAATAACAATCATCACCTAACCTACCAACCTACCAATATGCCCATTAACACATACAAGCAAACAATCATCAAAACAAAACCTTTACCAACACCACATCTTCATCAACAATCTCGACCATGCTTTCATCTACCAACAAACCAACACCGAATAATACTTCTCAAACTATCCACTATTCTGTGGCCAATTGATTTCAACTAGTTCATTCAACAGCGATTATTCTTAACATCTTACTCATTGCGGCTGGGGGCAGTGAGTAATAATTGCCTGTTGAACAAACTAGTAAATCTTTGACTCACATTCGATTCATAAATCACCAAATACACAATTATGACAAACGATTCCATCTAATCAAAACTGTCATCCACAATACAAACCGTCATTCAAACTATTCAATATCTCCAACATAACAGATATAAAACTAGTCACCACTGGACAATTCACTCACCAATTCAGTCCAACTGCATTATTCAACTGCTATAATCTTTAACATCCTACTCATTGCAGCTGTTAGCACACAGTAATAATGGCTTACTCAGCACAATAGTATATCTTCCTCACACAATGGATTGATAACTATGGAACGACCAAAATCACATTAGCATAATCACCACAAACACAATTACACTCTGCTTCAATCTATCCAGATATAAACATCTTGGGGGACAGGGGTGTGAAACTGTCCAGTATTGGACAGTCTTGAGACCAATTCATCACAACTATATCAATCAACGACCATTATTCTCACCATTTCAATCAGTGCAACTCAATGGTCCACCTACCAAATGCTTCTTCAACAAACTACTAAACCTTGGACAGATAACGGACTCCTATCTTTGCAATAACCAAAATCACAATAACAATCATCACCTAACTAACCTACCAACCTACCAATATGCCCATTAACACATACAAGCAAACAATCATCAAAACAAAACCTTTACCAACACCACATCTTCATCAACAATCTCGACCATGCTTTCATCTACCAACAAACCAACACCGAATAATACTTCTCAAACTATCCACTATTCTGTGGCCAATTGATTTCAACTAGTTCATTCAACAGCGATTATTCTTAACATCTTACTCATTGCGGCTGGGGGCAGTGAGTAATAATTGCCTGTTGAACAAACTAGTAAATCTTTGACTCACATTCGATTCATAAATCACCAAATACACAATTATGACAAACGATTCCATCTAATCAAAACTGTCATCCACAATACAAACCGTCATTCAAACTATTCAATATCTCCAACATAACAGATATAAAACTAGCCACCACTGGACAATTCACTCACCAATTCAGTCCAACTGTCATAATCTTTAACATCCTACTCATTGCAGCTGTTAGCACACAGTAATAATGGCTTACTCAGCACAATAGTATATCTTCCTCACACAATGGATTGATAACTATGGAACGACCAAAATCACATTAGCATAATCACCACAAACACAATTACACTCTGCTTCAATCTATCCAGATATAAACATCTTGGGGGACAGGGGTGTGAAACTGTCCAGTATTGGACAGTCTTGAGACCAATTCATCACAACTATATCAATCAACGACCATTATTCTCACCATTTCAATCAGTGCAACTCAATATTCCACCTACCAATTGCTTCTTCAACAAACTACTAAACCTTGGACAGATAACGGACTCATATCTTTGCAATAACCAAAATCACAATAACAATCATCACCTAACTAACCAACCAACCTACCAATATGCCCATTAACACATACAAGCAAACAATCATCAAAACAAAACCTTTACCAACACCACATCTTCATCAACAATCTCGACCATGCTTTCATCTACCAACAAACCAACACCAAATAATACTTCTCAAACTATTCACTATTCTGTGGCCAATTGATTTCAACTAGTTCATTCAACAGCAATTATTCTTAACATCTTACTCATTGCGGCTGGGGGCAGTGAGTAATAATTGCCTGTTGAACAAACTAGTAAATCTTTGACTCACATTCGATTCATAAATCACCAAATACACAATTATGACAAACGATTCCATCTAATCAAAACTGTCATCCACAATACAAACCGTCATTCAAACTATTCAATATCTCCAACATAACAGATATAAAACTAGTCACCACTGGACAATTCACTCACCAATTCAGTCCAACTGTCATAATCTTTAACATCCTACTCATTGCAGCTGTTAGCACACAGTAATAATGGCTTACTCAGCACAATAGTATATCTTCCTCACACAATGGATTGATAACTATGGAACGACCAAAATCACATTAGCATAATCACCACAAACACAATTACACTCTGCTTCAATCTATCCAGATATAAACATCTTGGGGGACAGGGGTGTGAAACTGTCCAGTATTGGACAGTCTTGAGACCAATTCATCACAACTATATCAATCAACGACCATTATTCTCACCATTTCAATCAGTGCAACTCAATGGTCCACCTACCAAATGCTTCTTCAACAAACTACTAAACCTTGGACAGATAACGGACTCATATCTTTGCAATAACCAAAATCACAATAACAATCATCACCTAACCAACCAACCTACCAATATGCCCATTAACACATACAAGCAAACAATCATCAAAACAAAACCTTTACCAACACCACATCTTCATCAACAATCTCGACCATGCTTTCATCTACCAACAAACCAACACCGAATAATACTTCTCAAACTATCCACTATTCTGTGGCCAATTGATTTCAACTAGTTCATTCAACAGCAATTATTCTTAACATCTTACTCATTGCGGCTGGGGGCAGTGAGTAATAATTGCCTGTTGAACAAACTAGTAAATCTTTGACTCACATTCGATTCATAAATCACCAAATACACAATTATGACAAACGATTCCATCTAATCAAAACTGTCATCCACAATACAAACCGTCATTCAAACTATTCAATATCTCCAACATAACAGATATAAAACTAGTCACCACTGGACAATTCACTCACCAATTCAGTCCAACTGCATTATTCAACTGCTATAATCTTTAACATCCTACTCATTGCAGCTGTTAGCACACAGTAATAATGGCTTACTCAGCACAATAGTATATCTTCCTCACACAATGGATTGATAACTATGGAACGACCAAAATCACATTAGCATAATCACCACAAACACAATTACACTCTGCTTCAATCTATCCAGATATAAACATCTTGGGGGACAGGGGTGTGAAACTGTCCAGTATTGGACAGTCTTGAGACCAATTCATCACAACTATATCAATCAACGACCATTATTCTCACCATTTCAATCAGTGCAACTCAATGGTCCACCTACCAAATGCTTCTTCAACAAACTACTAAACCTTGGACAGATAACGGACTCCTATCTTTGCAATAACCAAACTCACAATAACAATCATCACCTAACTAACCTACCAACCTACCAATATGCCCATTAACACATACAAGCAAACAATCATCAAAACAAAACCTTTACCAACACCACATCTTCATCAACAATCTCGAACATGCTTTCATCTACCAACAAACCAACACCGAATAATACTTCTCAAACTATCCACTATTCTGTGGCCAATTGATTTCAACTAGTTCATTCAACAGCGATTATTCTTAACATCTTACTCATTGCGGCTGGGGGCAGTGAGTAATAATTGCCTGTTGAACAAACTAGTAAATCTTTGACTCACATTCGATTCATAAATCACCAAATACACAATTATGACAAACGATTCCATCTAATCAAAACTGTCATCCACAATACAAACCGTCATTCAAACTATTCAATATCTCCAACATAACAGATATAAAACTAGCCACCACTGGACAATTCACTCACCAATTCAGTCCAACTGTCATAATCTTTAACATCCTACTCATTGCAGCTGTTAGCACACAGTAATAATGGCTTACTCAGCACAATAGTATATCTTCCTCACACAATGGATTGATAACTATGGAACGACCAAAATCACATTAGCATAATCACCACAAACACAATTACACTCTGCTTCAATCTATCCAGATATAAACATCTTGGGGGACAGGGGTGTGAAACTGTCCAGTATTGGACAGTCTTGAGACCAATTCATCACAACTATATCAATCAACGACCATTATTCTCATCATTTCAATCAGTGCAACTCAATGGTCCACCTACCAAATGCTTCTTCAACAAACTACTAAACCTTGGACAGATAACGGACTCATATCTTTGCAATAACCAAAATCACAATAACAATCATCACCTAACTAACCTACCAACCTACCAATATGCCCATTAACACATACAAGCAAACAATCATCAAAACAAAACCTTTACCAACACCACATCTTCATCAACAATCTCGACCATGCTTTCATCTACCAACAAACCAACACCGAATAATACTTCTCAAACTATCCACTATTCTGTAGCCAATTGATTTCAACTAGTTCATTCAACAGCAATTATTCTTAACATCTTACTCATTGCGGCTGGGGGCAGTGAGTAATAATTGCCTGTTGAACAAACTAGTAAATCTTTGACTCACATTCGATTCATAAATCACCAAATACACAATTATGACAAACGATTCCATCTAATCAAAACTGTCATCCACAATACAAACCGTCATTCAAACTATTCAATATCTCCAACATAACAGATATAAAACTAGTCACCACTGGACAATTCACTCACCAATTCAGTCCAACTGTCATAATCTTTAACATCCTACTCATTGCAGCTGTTAGCACACAGTAATAATGGCTTACTCAGCACAATAGTATATCTTCCTCACACAATGGATTGATAACTATGGAACGACCAAAATCACATTAGCATAATCACCACAAACACAATTACACTCTGCTTCAATCTATCCAGATATAAACATCTTGGGGGACAGGGGTGTGAAACTGTCCAGTATTGGACAGTCTTGAGACCAATTCATCACAACTATATCAATCAACGACCATTATTCTCACCATTTCAATCAGTGCAACTCAATGGTCCACCTACCAAATGCTTCTTCAACAAACTACTAAACCTTGGACAGATAACGGACTCATATCTTTGCAATAACCAAAATCACAATAACAATCATCACCTAACCAACCAACCTACCAATATGCCCATTAACACATACAAGCAAACAATCATCAAAACAAAACCTTTACCAACACCACATCTTCATCAACAATCTCGACCATGCTTTCATCTACCAACAAACCAACACCGAATAATACTTCTCAAACTATCCACTATTCTGTGGCCAATTGATTTCAACTAGTTCATTCAACAGCGATTATTCTTAACATCTTACTCATTGCGGCTGGGGGCAGTGAGTAATAATTGCCTGTTGAACAAACTAGTAAATCTTTGACTCACATTCGATTCATAAATCACCAAATACACAATTATGACAAACGATTCCATCTAATCAAAACTGTCATCCACAATACAAACCGTCATTCAAACTATTCAATATCTCCAACATAACAGATATAAAACTAGCCACCACTGGACAATTCACTCACCAATTCAGTCCAACTGCATTATTCAACTGCTATAATCTTTAACATCCTACTCATTGCAGCTGTTAGCACACAGTAATAATGGCTTACTCAGCACAATAGTATATCTTCCTCACACAATGGATTGATAACTATGGAACGACCAAAATCACATTAGCATAATCACCACAAACACAATTACACTCTGCTTCAATCTATCCAGATATAAACATCTTGGGGGACAGGGGTGTGAAACTGTCCAGTATTGGACAGTCTTGAGACCAATTCATCACAACTACATCAATCAACGACCATTATTCTCACCATTTCAATCAGTGCAACTCAATGGTCCACCTACCAAATGCTTCTTCAACAAACTACTAAACCTTGGACAGATAACGGACTCCTATCTTTGCAATAACCAAAATCATAATAACAATCATCACCTAACTAACCAACCAACCTACCAATATGCCCATTAACACATACAAGCAAACAATCATCAAAACAAAACCTTTACCAACACCACATCTTCATCAACAATCTCGACCATGCTTTCATCTACCAACAAACCAACACCGAATAATACTTCTCAAACTATCCACTATTCTGTGGCCAATTGATTTCAACTAGTTCATTCAACAGCAATTATTCTTAACATCTTACTCATTGCGGCTGGGGGCAGTGAGTAATAATTGCCTGTTGAACAAACTAGTAAATCTTTGACTCACATTCGATTCATAAATCACCAAATACACAATTATGACAAACGATTCCATCTAATCAAAACTGTCATCCACAATACAAACCGTCATACAAACTATTCAATATCTCCAACATAACAGATATCAAACTAGTCACCACTGGACAATTCATTCACCAATTCAGTCCAACTGCATTATTCAACTGCTATAATCTTTAACATCCTACTCATTGCAGCTGTTAGCACACAGTAATAATGGCTTACTCAGCACAATAGTATATCTTCCTCACACAATGGATTGATAACTATGGAACGACCAAAATCACATTAGCATAATCACCACAAACACAATTACACTCTGCTTCAATCTATCCAGATATAAACATCTTGGGGGACAGGGGTGTGAAACTGTCCAGTATTGGACAGTCTTGAGACCAATTCATCACAACTATATCAATCAACGACCATTATTCTCACCATTTCAATCAGTGCAACTCAATGGTCCACCTACCAAATGCTTCTTCAACAAACTACTAAACCTTGGACAGATAACGGACTCCTATCTTTGCAATAACCAAAATCACAATAACAATTATCACCTAACTAACCAACCAACCTACCAATATGCCCATTAACACATACAAGCAAACAATCATCAAAACAAAACCTTTACCAACACCACATCTTCATCAACAATCTCGACCATGCTTTCATCTACCAACAAACCATCACCGAATAATACTTCTCAAACTATCCACTATTCTGTGGCCAATTGATTTCAACTAGTTCATTCAACAGCAATTATTCTTAACATCTTACTCATTGCGGCTGGGGGCAGTGAGTAATAATTGCCTGTTGAACAAACTAGTAAATCTTTGACTCACATTCGATTCATAAATCACCAAATACACAATTATGACAAACGATTCCATCTAATCAAAACTGTCATCCACAATACAAACCGTCATTCAAACTATTCAATATCTCCAACATTACAAATATAAAACTAGTCACCACTGGACAATTCACTCACCAATTCAGTCCAACTGTCATAATCTTTAACATCCTCCTCATTGCAGCTGTTAGCACACAGTAATAATGGCTTACTCAGCACAATAGTATATCTTCCTCACACAATGGATTGATAACTATGGAACGACCAAAATCACATTAGCATAATCACCACAAACACAATTACACTCTGCTTCAATCTATCCAAATATAAACATCTTGGGGGACAGGGGTGTGAAACTGTCCAGTATTGGACAGTCTTGAGACCAATTCATCACAACTATATCAATCAACGACCATTATTCTCACCATTTCAATCAGTGCAACTCAATGGTCCACCTACCAATTGCTTCTTCAACAAACTACTAAACCTTGGACAGATAACGGACTCCTATCTTTGCAATAACCAAAATCACAATAACAATCATCACCTAACTAACCTACCAACCTACCAATATGCCCATTAACACATACAAGCAAACAATCATCAAAACAAAACCTTTACCAACACCACATCTTCATCAACAATCTCGACCATGCTTTCATCTACCAACAAACCAACACCGAATAATACTTCTCAAACTATCCACTATTCTGTAGCCAATTGATTTCAACTAGTTCATTCAACAGCAATTATTCTTAACATCTTACTCATTGCGGCTGGGGGCAGTGAGTAATAATTGCCTGTTGAACAAACTAGTAAATCTTTGACTCACATTCGATTCATAAATCACCAAATACACAATTATGACAAACGATTCCATCTAATCAAAACTGTCATCCACAATACAAACCGTCATTCAAACTATTCAATATCTCCAACATAACAGATATAAAACTAGTCACCACTGGACAATTCACTCACCAATTCAGTCCAACTGTCATAATCTTTAACATCCTACTCATTGCAGCTGTTAGCACACAGTAATAATGGCTTACTCAGCACAATAGTATATCTTCCTCACACAATGGATTGATAACTATGGAACGACCAAAATCACATTAGCATAATCACCACAAACACAATTACACTCTGCTTCAATCTATCCAGATATAAACATCTTGGGGGACAGGGGTGTGAAACTGTCCAGTATTGGACAGTCTTGAGACCAATTCATCACAACTATATCAATCAACGACCATTATTCTCACCATTTCAATCAGTGCAACTCAATGGTCCACCTACCAAATGCTTCTTCAACAAACTACTAAACCTTGGACAGATAACGGACTCATATCTTTGCAATAACCAAAATCACAATAACAATCATCACCTAACCAACCAACCTACCAATATGCCCATTAACACATACAAGCAAACAATCATCAAAACAAAACCTTTACCAACACCACATCTTCATCAACAATCTCGACCATGCTTTCATCTACCAACAAACCAACACCGAATAATACTTCTCAAACTATCCACTATTCTGTGGCCAATTGATTTCAACTAGTTCATTCAACAGCGATTATTCTTAACATCTTACTCATTGCGGCTGGGGGCAGTGAGTAATAATTGCCTGTTGAACAAACTAGTAAATCTTTGACTCACATTCGATTCATAAATCACCAAATACACAATTATGACAAACGATTCCATCTAATCAAAACTGTCATCCACAATACAAACCGTCATTCAAACTATTCAATATCTCCAACATAACAGATATAAAACTAGCCACCACTGGACAATTCACTCACCAATTCAGTCCAACTGCATTATTCAACTGCTATAATCTTTAACATCCTACTCATTGCAGCTGTTAGCACACAGTAATAATGGCTTACTCAGCACAATAGTATATCTTCCTCACACAATGGATTGATAACTATGGAACGACCAAAATCACATTAGCATAATCACCACAAACACAATTACACTCTGCTTCAATCTATCCAGATATAAACATCTTGGGGGACAGGGGTGTGAAACTGTCCAGTATTGGACAGTCTTGAGACCAATTCATCACAACTACATCAATCAACGACCATTATTCTCACCATTTCAATCAGTGCAACTCAATGGTCCACCTACCAAATGCTTCTTCAACAAACTACTAAACCTTGGACAGATAACGGACTCCTATCTTTGCAATAACCAAAATCATAATAACAATCATCACCTAACTAACCAACCAACCTACCAATATGCCCATTAACACATACAAGCAAACAATCATCAAAACAAAACCTTTACCAACACCACATCTTCATCAACAATCTCGACCATGCTTTCATCTACCAACAAACCAACACCGAATAATACTTCTCAAACTATCCACTATTCTGTGGCCAATTGATTTCAACTAGTTCATTCAACAGCAATTATTCTTAACATCTTACTCATTGCGGCTGGGGGCAGTGAGTAATAATTGCCTGTTGAACAAACTAGTAAATCTTTGACTCACATTCGATTCATAAATCACCAAATACACAATTATGACAAACGATTCCATCTAATCAAAACTGTCATCCACAATACAAACCGTCATACAAACTATTCAATATCTCCAACATAACAGATATCAAACTAGTCACCACTGGACAATTCATTCACCAATTCAGTCCAACTGCATTATTCAACTGCTATAATCTTTAACATCCTACTCATTGCAGCTGTTAGCACACAGTAATAATGGCTTACTCAGCACAATAGTATATCTTCCTCACACAATGGATTGATAACTATGGAACGACCAAAATCACATTAGCATAATCACCACAAACACAATTACACTCTGCTTCAATCTATCCAGATATAAACATCTTGGGGGACAGGGGTGTGAAACTGTCCAGTATTGGACAGTCTTGAGACCAATTCATCACAACTATATCAATCAACGACCATTATTCTCACCATTTCAATCAGTGCAACTCAATGGTCCACCTACCAAATGCTTCTTCAACAAACTACTAAACCTTGGACAGATAACGGACTCCTATCTTTGCAATAACCAAAATCACAATAACAATTATCACCTAACTAACCAACCAACCTACCAATATGCCCATTAACACATACAAGCAAACAATCATCAAAACAAAACCTTTACCAACACCACATCTTCATCAACAATCTCGACCATGCTTTCATCTACCAACAAACCATCACCGAATAATACTTCTCAAACTATCCACTATTCTGTGGCCAATTGATTTCAACTAGTTCATTCAACAGCAATTATTCTTAACATCTTACTCATTGCGGCTGGGGGCAGTGAGTAATAATTGCCTGTTGAACAAACTAGTAAATCTTTGACTCACATTCGATTCATAAATCACCAAATACACAATTATGACAAACGATTCCATCTAATCAAAACTGTCATCCACAATACAAACCGTCATTCAAACTATTCAATATCTCCAACATTACAAATATAAAACTAGTCACCACTGGACAATTCACTCACCAATTCAGTCCAACTGTCATAATCTTTAACATCCTCCTCATTGCAGCTGTTAGCACACAGTAATAATGGCTTACTCAGCACAATAGTATATCTTCCTCACACAATGGATTGATAACTATGGAACGACCAAAATCACATTAGCATAATCACCACAAACACAATTACACTCTGCTTCAATCTATCCAAATATAAACATCTTGGGGGACAGGGGTGTGAAACTGTCCAGTATTGGACAGTCTTGAGACCAATTCATCACAACTATATCAATCAACGACCATTATTCTCACCATTTCAATCAGTGCAACTCAATGGTCCACCTACCAATTGCTTCTTCAACAAACTACTAAACCTTGGACAGATAACGGACTCCTATCTTTGCAATAACCAAAATCACAATAACAATCATCACCTAACTAACCTACCAACCTACCAATATGCCCATTAACACATACAAGCAAACAATCATCAAAACAAAACCTTTACCAACACCACATCTTCATCAACAATCTCGACCATGCTTTCATCTACCAACAAACCAACACCAAATAATACTTCTCAAACTATCCACTATTCTGTGGCCAATTGATTTCAACTAGTTCATTCAACAGCGATTATTCTTAACATCTTACTCATTGCGGCTGGGGGCAGTGAGTAATAATTGCCTGTTGAACAAACTAGTAAATCTTTGACTCACATTCGATTCATAAATCACCAAATACACAATTATGACAAACGATTCCATCTAATCAAAACTGTCATCCACAATACAAACCGTCATTCAAACTATTTAATATCTCCAACATAACAGATATAAAACTAGTCACCACTGGACAATTCATTCACCAATTCAATCCAATTGCTATAATCTTTAACATCCTACTCATTGCAGCTGTTAGCACACAGTAATAATGGCTTACTCAGCACAATAGTATATCTTCCTCACACAATGGATTGATAACTATGGAACGACCAAAATCACATTAGCATAATCACCACAAACACAATTACACTCTGCTTCAATCTATCCAGATATAAACATCTTGGGGGACAGGGGTGTGAAACTGTCCAGTATTGGACAGTCTTGAGACCAATTCATCACAACTACATCAATCAACGACCATTATTCTCACCATTTCAATCAGTGCAACTCAATGGTCCACCTACCAATTGCTTCTTCAACAAACTACTAAACCTTGGACAGATAACGGACTCCTATCTTTGCAATAACCAAAATCACAATAACAATCATCACCTAACTAACCTACCAACCAATATGCCCATTAACACATACAAGCAAACAATCATCAAAACAAAACCTTTACCAACACCACATCATCATTGACAATTTTGTCCATGCTTTCATCTACCAACAAACCAACACCGAATAATACTTCTCAAACTATCCACTATTCTGTGGCCAATTGATTTCAACTCGTTCATTCAACAGCGATTATTCTTAACATCTTACTCATTGCGGCTGGGGGCAGTGAGTAATAATTGCCTGTTGAACAAACTAGTAAATCTTTGACTCACATTCGATTCATAAATCACCAAATACACAATTATGACAAACGATTCCATCTAATCAAAACTGTCATCCACAATACAAACCGTCATTCAAACTATTCAATATCTCCAACATAACAGATATAAAACTAGTCACCACTGGACAATTCACTCACCAATTCAGTCCAACTGTCATAATCTTTAACATCCTACTCATTGCAGCTGTTAGCACACAGTAATAATGGCTTACTCAGCACAATAGTATATCTTCCTCACACAATGGATTGATAACTATGGAACGACCAAAATCACATTAGCATAATCACCACAAACACAATTACACTCTGCTTCAATCTATCCAGATATAAACATCTTGGGGGACAGGGGTGTGAAACTGTCCAGTATTGGACAGTCTTGAGACCAATTCATCACAACTATATCAATCAACGACCATTATTCTCACCATTTCAATCAGTGCAACTCAATGGTCCACCTACCAAATGCTTCTTCAACAAACTACTAAACCTTGGACAGATAACGGACTCATATCTTTGCAATAACCAAAATCACAATAACAATCATCACCTAACTAACCAACCAACCTACCAATATGCCCATTAACACATACAAGCAAACAATCATCAAAACAAAACCTTTACCAACACCACATCTTCATCAACAATCTCGACCATGCTTTCATCTACCAACAAACCAACACCGAATAATACTTCTCAAACTATCCACTATTCTGTGGCCAATTGATTTCAACTAGTTCATTCAACAGCGATTATTCTTAACATCTTACTCATTGCGGCTGGGGGCAGTGAGTAATAATTGCCTGTTGAACAAACTAGTAAATCTTTGACTCACATTCGATTCATAAATCACCAAATACACAATTATGACAAACGATTCCATCTAATCAAAACTGTCATCCACAATACAAACCGTCATTCAAACTATTCAATATCTCCAACATAACAGATATAAAACTAGTCACCACTGGACAATTCACTCACCAATTCAGTCCAACTGCATTATTCAACTGCTATAATCTTTAACATCCTACTCATTGCAGCTGTTAGCACACAGTAATAATGGCTTACTCAGCACAATAGTATATCTTCCTCACACAATGGATTGATAACTATGGAACGACCAAAATCACATTAGCATAATCACCACAAACACAATTACACTCTGCTTCAATCTATCCAGATATAAACATCTTGGGGGACAGGGGTGTGAAACTGTCCAGTATTGGACAGTCTTGAGACCAATTCATCACAACTATATCAACCAACGACCATTATTCTCACCATTTCAATCAGTGCAACTCAATGGTCCACCTACCAAATGCTTCTTCAACAAACTACTAAACCTTGGACAGATAACGGACTCCTATCTTTGCAATAACCAAAATCACAATAACAATCATCACCTAACTAACCAACCAACCTACCAATATGCCCATTAACACATACAAGCAAACAATCATCAAAACAAAACCTTTACCAACACCACATCTTCATCAACAATCTCGACCATGCTTTCATCTACCAACAAACCAACACCGAATAATACTTCTCAAACTATCCACTATTCTGTGGCCAATTGATTTCAACTAGTTCATTCAACAGCGATTATTCTTAACATCTTACTCATTGCGGCTGGGGGCAGTGAGTAATAATTGCCTGTTGAACAAACTAGTAAATCTTTGACTCACATTCGATTCATAAATCACCAAATACACAATTATGACAAACGATTCCATCTAATCAAAACTGTCATCCACAATACAAACCGTCATTCAAACTATTCAATATCTCCAACATAACAGATATCAAACTAGCCACCACTGGACAATTCACTCACCAATTCAGTCCAACTGCATTATTCAACTGCTATAATCTTTAACATCCTACTCATTGCAGCTGTTAGCACACAGTAATAATGGCTTACTCAGCACAATAGTATATCTTCCTCACACAATGGATTGATAACTATGGAACGACCAAAATCACATTAGCATAATCACCACAAACACAATTACACTCTGCTTCAATCTATCCAGATATAAACATCTTGGGGGACAGGGGTGTGAAACTGTCCAGTATTGGACAGTCTTGAGACCAATTTATCACAACTATATCAATCAACGACCATTATTCTCACCATTTCAATCAGTGCAACTCAATGGTCCACCTACCAAATGCTTCTTCAACAAACTACTAAACCTTGGACAGATAACGGACTTCTATCTTTGCAATAACCAAAATCACAATAACAATCATCACCTAACCAACCAACCTACCAATATGCCCATTAACACATACAAGCAAACAATCATCAAAACAAAACCTTTACCAACACCACATCTTCATCAACAATCTCGACCATGCTTTCATCTACCAACAAACCAACACCGATTAATACTTCTCAAACTATCCACTATTCTGTGGCCAATTGATTTCAACTAGTTCATTCAACAGCGATTATTCTTAACATCTTACTCATTGCGGCTGGGGGCAGTGAGTAATAATTGCCTGTTGAACAAACTAGTAAATCTTTGACTCACATTCGATTCATAAATCACCAAATACACAATTATGACAAACGATTCCATCTAATCAAAACTGTCATCCACAATACAAACCGTCATTCAAACTATTCAATATTTCCAACATAACAAATATAAAACTAGTCACAACTGGACAATTCATTCACCAATTCAGTCCAACTGCATTATTCAACTGCTATAATCTTTAACATCCTACTCATTGCAGCTGTTAGCACACAGTAATAATGGCTTACTCAGCACAATAGTATATCTTCCTCACACAATGGATTGATAACTATGGAACGACCAAAATCACATTAGCATAATCACCACAAACACAATTACACTCTGCTTCAATCTATCCAGATATAAACATCTTGGGGGACAGGGGTGTGAAACTGTCCAGTATTGGACAGTCTTGAGACCAATTTATCACAACTATATCAATCAACGACCATTATTCTCACCATTTCAATCAGTGCAACTCAATGGTCCACCTACCAAATGCTTCTTCAACAAACTACTAAACCTTGGACAGATAACGGACTTCTATCTTTGCAATAACCAAAATCACAATAACAATCATCACCTAACCAACCAACCTACCAATATGCCCATTAACACATACAAGCAAACAATCATCAAAACAAAACCTTTACCAACACCACATCTTCATCAACAATCTCGACCATGCTTTCATCTACCAACAAACCAACACCGAATAATACTTCTCAAACTATCCACTATTCTGTGGCCAATTGATTTCAACTAGTTCATTCAACAGCGATTATTCTTAACATCTTACTCATTGCGGCTGGGGGCAGTGAGTAATAATTGCCTGTTGAACAAACTAGTAAATCTTTGACTCACATTCGATTCATAAATCACCAAATACACAATTATGACAAACGATTCCATCTAATCAAAACTGTCATCCACAATACAAACCGTCATTCAAACTATTCAATATCTCCAACATAACAGATATAAAACTAGTCACCACTGGACAATTCACTCACCAATTCAGTCCAACTGCATTATTCAACTGCTATAATCTTTAACATCCTACTCATTGCAGCTGTTAGCACACAGTAATAATGGCTTACTCAGCACAATAGTATATCTTCCTCACACAATGGATTGATAACTATGGAACGACCAAAATCACATTAGCATAATCACCACAAACACAATTACACTCTGCTTCAATCTATCCAGATATAAACATCTTGGGGGACAGGGGTGTGAAACTGTCCAGTATTGGACAGTCTTGAGACCAATTCATCACAACTACATCAATCAACGACCATTATTCTCACCATTTCAATCAGTGCAACTCAATGGTCCACCTACCAAATGCTTCTTCAACAAACTACTAAACCTTGGACAGATAACGGACTCCTATCTTTGCAATAACCAAAATCACAATAACAATCATCACCTAACTAACCAACCAACCTACCAATATGCCCATTAACACATACAAGCAAACAATCATCAAAACAAAACCTTTACCAACACCACATCTTCATCAACAATCTCGAACATGCTTTCATCTACCAACAAACCATCACCGAATAATACTTCTCAAACTATCCACTATTCTGTGGCCAATTGATTTCAACTAGTTCATTCAACAGCGATTATTCTTAACATCTTACTCATTGCGGCTGGGGGCAGTGAGTAATAATTGCCTGTTGAACAAACTAGTAAATCTTTGACTCACATTCGATTCATAAATCACCAAATACACAATTATGACAAACGATTCCATCTAATCAAAACTGTCATCCACAATACAAACCGTCATTCAAACTATTCAATATCTCCAACATAACAAATATAAAACTAGTCACCACTGGACAATTCATTCACCAATTCAGTCCAACTGCATTATTCAACTGCTATAATCTTTAACATCCTACTCATTGCAGCTGTTAGCACACAGTAATAATGGCTTACTCAGCACAATAGTATATCTTCCTCACACAATGGATTGATAACTATGGAACGACCAAAATCACATTAGCATAATCACCACAAACACAATTACACTCTGCTTCAATCTATCCAGATATAAACATCTTGGGGGACAGGGGTGTGAAACTGTCCAGTATTGGACAGTCTTGAGACCAATTCATCACAACTACATCAATCAACGACCATTATTCTCACCATTTCAATCAGTGCAACTCAATGGTCCACCTACCAAATGCTTCTTCAACAAACTACTAAACCTTGGACAGATAACGGACTCCTATCTTTGCAATAACCAAAATCACAATAACAATCATCACCTAACTAACCAACCAACCTACCAATATGCCCATTAACACATACAAGCAAACAATCATCAAAACAAAACCTTTACCAACACCACATCTTCATCAACAATCTCGACCATGCTTTCATCTACCAACAAACCAACACCGAATAATACTTCTCAAACTATCCACTATTCTGTGGCCAATTGATTTCAACTAGTTCATTCAACAGCGATTATTCTTAACATCTTACTCATTGCGGCTGGGGGCAGTGAGTAATAATTGCCTGTTGAACAAACTAGTAAATCTTTGACTCACATTCGATTCATAAATCACCAAATACACAATTATGACAAACGATTCCATCTAATCAAAACTGTCATCCACAATACAAACCGTCATTCAAACTATTCAATATCTCCAACATAACAGATATAAAACTAGTCACCACTGGACAATTCACTCACCAATTCAGTCCAACTGCATTATTCAACTGCTATAATCTTTAACATCCTACTCATTGCAGCTGTTAGCACACAGTAATAATGGCTTACTCAGCACAATAGTATATCTTCCTCACACAATGGATTGATAACTATGGAACGACCAAAATCACATTAGCATAATCACCACAAACACAATTACACTCTGCTTCAATCTATCCAGATATAAACATCTTGGGGGACAGGGGTGTGAAACTGTCCAGTATTGAACAGTCTTGAGACCAATTCATCACAACTACATCAATCAACGACCATTATTCTCACCATTTCAATCAGTGCAACTCAATGGTCCACCTACCAAATGCTTCTTCAACAAACTACTAAACCTTGGACAGATAACGGACTCCTATCTTTGCAATAACCAAAATCACAATAACAATCATCACCTAACCAACCAACCTACCAATATGCCCATTAACACATAAAAACAAACAATCATCAAAACAAAACCTTTACCAACACCACATCTTCATCAACAATCTCGACCATGCTTTCATCTACCAACAAACCAACACCAAATAATACTTCTCAAACTATCCACTATTCTGTGGCCAATTGATTTCAACTAGTTCATTCAACAGCGATTATTCTTAACATCTTACTCATTGCGGCTGGGGGCAGTGAGTAATAATTGCCTGTTGAACAAACTAGTAAATCTTTGACTCACATTCGATTCATAAATCACCAAATACACAATTATGACAAACGATTCCATCTAATCAAAACTGTCATCCACAATACAAACCGTCATTCAAACTATTCAATATCTCCAACATAACAAATATAAAACTAGTCACCACTGGACAATTCACTCACCAATTCAGTCCAACTGTCATAATCTTTAACATCCTACTCATTGCAGCTGTTAGCACACAGTAATAATGGCTTACTCAGCACAATAGTATATCTTCCTCACACAATGGATTGATAACTATGGAACGACCAAAATCACATTAGCATAATCACCACAAACACAATTACACTCTGCTTCAATCTATCCAGATATAAACATCTTGGGGGACAGGGGTGTGAAACTGTCCAGTATTGGACAGTCTTGAGACCAATTCATCACAACTATATCAATCAACGACCATTATTCTCACCATTTCAATCAGTGCAACTCAATGGTCCACCTACCAAATGCTTCTTCAACAAACTACTAAACCTTGGACAGATAACGGACTCATATCTTTGCAATAACCAAAATCACAATAACAATCATCACCTAACTAACCTACCAACCTACCAATATGCCCATTAACACATACAAGCAAACAATCATCAAAACAAAACCTTTACCAACACCACATCTTCATCAACAATCTCGACCATGCTTTCATCTACCAACAAACCAACACCGAATAATACTTCTCAAACTATCCACTATTCTGTGGCCAATTGATTTCAACTAGTTCATTCAACAGCGATTATTCTTAACATCTTACTCATTGCGGCTGGGGGCAGTGAGTAATAATTGCCTGTTGAACAAACTAGTAAATCTTTGACTCACATTCGATTCATAAATCACCAAATACACAATTATGACAAACGATTCCATCTAATCAAAACTGTCATCCACAATACAAACCGTCATTCAAACTATTCAATATCTCCAACATAACAGATATCAAACTAGCCACCACTGGACAATTCACTCACCAATTCAGTCCAACTGCATTATTCAACTGCTATAATCTTTAACATCCTACTTATTGCAGCTGTTAGCACACAGTAATAATGGCTTACTCAGCACAATAGTATATCTTCCTCACACAATGGATTGATAACTATGGAACGACCAAAATCACATTAGCATAATCACCACAAACACAATTACACTCTGCTTCAATCTATCCAGATATAAACATCTTGGGGGACAGGGGTGTGAAACTGTCCAGTATTGGACAGTCTTGAGACCAATTCATCACAACTACATCAATCAACGACCATTATTCTCACCATTTCAATCAGTGCAACTCAATGGTCCACCTACCAAATGCTTCTTCAACAAACTACTAAACCTTGGACAGATAACGGACTCCTATCTTTGCAATAACCAAAATCACAATAACAATCATCACCTAACTAACCTACCAACCTACCAATATGCCCATTAACACATACAAGCAAACAATCATCAAAACAAAACCTTTACCAACACCACATCTTCATCAACAATCTCGACCATGCTTTCATCTACCAACAAACCAACACCAAATAATACTTCTCAAACTATCCACTATTCTGTGGCCAATTGATTTCAACTAGTTCATTCAACAGCGATTATTCTTAACATCTTACTCATTGCGGCTGGGGGCAGTGAGTAATAATTGCCTGTTGAACAAACTAGTAAATCTTTGACTCACATTCGATTCATAAATCACCAAATACACAATTATGACAAACGATTCCATCTAATCAAAACTGTCATCCACAATACAAACCGTCATTCAAACTATTCAATATCTCCAACATAACAGATATAAAACTAGTCACCACTGGACAATTCACTCACCAATTCAATCCAACTGCTATAATCTTTAACATCCTACTCATTGCAGCTGTTAGCACACAGTAATAATGGCTTACTCAGCACAATAGTATATCTTCCTCACACAATGGATTGATAACTATGGAACGACCAAAATCACATTAGCATAATCACCACAAACACAATTACACTTTGCTTCAATCTATCCAGATATAAACATCTTGGGGGACAGGGGTGTGAAACTGTCCAGTATTGGACAGTCTTGAGACCAATTCATCACAACTACATCAATCAACGACCATTATTCTCACCATTTCAATCAGTGCAACTCAATGGTCCACCTACCCATTGCTTCTTCAACAAACTACTAAACCTTGGACAGATAACGGACTCCTATCTTTGCAATAACCAAAATCACAATAACAATCATCACCTAACTAACCTACCAACCTACCAATATGCCCATTAACACATACAAGCAAACAATCATCAAAACAAAACCTTTACCAACACCACATCATCATTGACAATTTTGTCCATGCTTTCATCTACCAACAAACCAACACAGAATAATACTTCTCAAACTATCCACTATTCTGTGGCCAATTGATTTCAACTCGTTCATTCAACAGCGATTATTCTTAACATCTTACTCATTGCGGCTGGGGGCAGTGAGTAATAATTGCCTGTTGAACAAACTAGTAAATCTTTGACTCACATTCGATTCATAAATCACCAAATACACAATTATGACAAACGATTCCATCTAATCAAAACTGTCATCCACAATACAAACCGTCATTCAAACTATTCAATATCTCCAACATAACAGATATAAAACTAGTCACCACTGGACAATTCACTCACCAATTCAGTCCAACTGCTATAATCTTTAACATCCTACTCATTGCAGCTGTTAGCACACAGTAATAATGGCTTACTCAGCACAATAGTATATCTTCCTCACACAATGGATTGATAACTATGGAACGACCAAAATCACATTAGCATAATCACCACAAACACAATTACACTCTGCTTCAATCTATCCAGATATAAACATCTTGGGGGACAGGGGTGTGAAACTGTCCAGTATTGGACAGTCTTGAGACCAATTCATCACAACTATATCAATCAACGACCATTATTCTCACCATTTCAATCAGTGCAACTCAATGGTCCACCTACCAATTGCTTCTTCAACAAACTACTAAACCTTGGACAGATAACGGACTCATATCTTTGCAATAACCAAAATCACAATAACAATCATCACCTAACTAACCTACCAATATGCCCATTAACACATACAAGCAAACAATCATCAAAACAAAACCTTTACCAACACCACATCATCATTGACAATTTTGTCCATGCTTTCATCTACCAACAAACCAACACAGAATAATACTTCTCAAACTATCCACTATTCTGTGGCCAATTGATTTCAACTCGTTCATTCAACAGCGATTATTCTTAACATCTTACTCATTGCGGCTGGGGGCAGTGAGTAATAATTGCCTGTTGAACAAACTAGTAAATCTTTGACTCACATTCGATTCATAAATCACCAAATACACAATTATGACAAACGATTCCATCTAATCAAAACTGTCATCCACAATACAAACCGTCATTCAAACTATTCAATATCTCCAACATAACAGATATAAAACTAGTCACCACTGGACAATTCACTCACCAATTCAGTCCAACTGCATTATTCAACTGCTATAATCTTTAACATCCTACTCATTGCAGCTGTTAGCACACAGTAATAATGGCTTACTCAGCACAATAGTATATCTTCCTCACACAATGGATTGATAACTATGGAACGACCAAAATCACATTAGCATAATCACCACAAACACAATTACACTCTGCTTCAATCTATCCAGATATAAACATCTTGGGGGACAGGGGTGTGAAACTGTCCAGTATTGGACAGTCTTGAGACCAATTCATCACAACTACATCAATCAACGACCATTATTCTCACCATTTCAATCAGTGCAACTCAATGGTCCACCTACCCATTGCTTCTTCAACAAACTACTAAACCTTGGACAGATAACGGACTCCTATCTTTGCAATAACCAAAATCACAATAACAATCATCACCTAACTAACCTACCAACCTACCAATATGCCCATTAACACATACAAGCAAACAATCATCAAAACAAAACCTTTACCAACACCACATCATCATTGACAATTTTGTCCATGCTTTCATCTACCAACAAACCAACACAGAATAATACTTCTCAAACTATCCACTATTCTGTGGCCAATTGATTTCAACTCGTTCATTCAACAGCGATTATTCTTAACATCTTACTCATTGCGGCTGGGGGCAGTGAGTAATAATTGCCTGTTGAACAAACTAGTAAATCTTTGACTCACATTCGATTCATAAATCACCAAATACACAATTATGACAAACGATTCCATCTAATCAAAACTGTCATCCACAATACAAACCGTCATTCAAACTATTCAATATCTCCAACATAACAGATATAAAACTAGTCACCACTGGACAATTCACTCACCAATTCAGTCCAACTGCTATAATCTTTAACATCCTATTCATTGCAGCTGTTAGCACACAGTAATAATGGCTTACTCAGCACAATAGTATATCTTCCTCACACAATGGATTGATAACTATGGAACGACCAAAATCACATTAGCATAATCACCACAAACACAATTACACTCTGCTTCAATCTATCCAGATATAAACATCTTGGGGGACAGGGGTGTGAAACTGTCCAGTATTGGACAGTCTTGAGACCAATTCATCACAACTATATCAATCAACGACCATTATTCTCACCATTTCAATCAGTGCAACTCAATGGTCCACCTACCAATTGCTTCTTCAACAAACTACTAAACCTTGGACAGATAACGGACTCATATCTTTGCAATAACCAAAATCACAATAACAATCATCACCTAACTAACCTACCAATATGCCCATTAACACATACAAGCAAACAATCATCAAAACAAAACCTTTACCAACACCACATCTTCATCAACAATCTCGAACATGCTTTCATCTACCAACAAACCAACACCGAATAATACTTCTCAAACTATCCACTATTCTGTGGCCAATTGATTTCAACTAGTTCATTCAACAGCGATTATTCTTAACATCTTACTCATTGCGGCTGGGGGCAGTGAGTAATAATTGCCTGTTGAACAAACTAGTAAATCTTTGACTCACATTCGATTCATAAATCACCAAATACACAATTATGACAAACGATTCCATCTAATCAAAACTGTCATCCACAATACAAACCGTCATTCAAACTATTCAATATCTCCAACATAACAAATATAAAACTAGTCACCACTGGACAATTCATTCACCAATTCAGTCCAACTGCATTATTCAACTGCTATAATCTTTAACATCCTACTCATTGCAGCTGTTAGCACACAGTAATAATGGCTTACTCAGCACAATAGTATATCTTCCTCACACAATGGATTGATAACTATGGAACGACCAAAATCACATTAGCATAATCACCACAAACACAATTACACTCTGCTTCAATCTATCCAGATATAAACATCTTGGGGGACAGGGGTGTGAAACTGTCCAGTATTGGACAGTCTTGAGACCAATTCATCACAACTATATCAATCAACGACCATTATTCTCACCATTTCAATCAGTGCAACTCAATGGTCCACCTACCAAATGCTTCTTCAACAAACTACTAAACCTTGGACAGATAACGGACTCATATCTTTGCAATAACCAAAATCACAATAACAATCATCACCTAACTAACCAACCAACCTACCAATATGCCCATTAACACATACAAGCAAACAATCATCAAAACAAAACCTTTACCAACACCACATCTTCATCAACAATCTCGAACATGCTTTCATCTACCAACAAACCAACACCGAATAATACTTCTCAAACTATCCACTATTCTGTGGCCAATTGATTTCAACTAGTTCATTCAACAGCGATTATTCTTAACATCTTACTCATTGCGGCTGGGGGCAGTGAGTAATAATTGCCTGTTGAACAAACTAGTAAATCTTTGACTCACATTCGATTCATAAATCACCAAATACACAATTATGACAAACGATTCCATCTAATCAAAACTGTCATCCACAATACAAACCGTCATTCAAACTATTCAATATCTCCAACATAACAGATATAAAACTAGCCACCACTGGACAATTCACTCACCAATTCAGTCCAACTGCATTATTCAACTGCTATAATCTTTAACATCCTACTCATTGCAGCTGTTAGCACACAGTAATAATGGCTTACTCAGCACAATAGTATATCTTCAATATCCAATACTAGTCACCACTGGACAATTCACTCACCAATTCAGTCCAACAGTCATAATCTTTAACATCCTACTCATTGCAGCTGTTAGCACACAGTAATAATGGCTTACTCAGCACAATAGTATATCTTCCTCACACAATGGATTGATAACTATGGAACGACCAAAATCACATTAGCATAATCACCACAAACACAATTACACTCTGCTTCAATCTATCCAGATATAAACATCTTGGGGGACAGGGGTGTGAAACTGTCCAGTATTGGACAGTCTTGAGACCAATTCATCACAACTATATCAATCAACGACCATTATTCTCACCATTTCAATCAGTGCAACTCAATGGTCCACCTACCAATTGCTTCTTCAACAAACTACTAAACCTTGGACAGATAACGGACTCATATCTTTGCAATAACCAAAATCACAGTAACAATCATCACCTAACTAACCAACCAACCTACCAATATGCCCATTAACACATACAAGCAAACAATCATCAAAACAAAACCTTTACCAACACCACATCTTCATCAACAATCTCGAACATGCTTTCATCTAGCAACAAACCAACACCGAATAATACTTCTCAAACTATCCACTATTCTGTGGCCAATTGATTTCAACTAGTTCATTCAACAGCGATTATTCTTAACATCTTACTCATTGCGGCTGGGGGCAGTGAGTAATAATTGCCTGTTGAACAAACTAGTAAATCTTTGACTCACATTCGATTCATAAATCACCAAATACACAATTATGACAAACGATTCCATCTAATCAAAACTGTCATCCACAATACAAACCGTCATTCAAACTATTCAATATCTCCAACATAACAGATATAAAACTAGTCACCACTGGACAATTCACTCACCAATTCAGTCCAACTGCATTATTCAACTGCTATAATCTTTAACATCCTACTCATTGCAGCTGTTAGCACACAGTAATAATGGCTTACTCAGCACAATAGTATATCTTCCTCACACAATGGATTGATAACTATGGAACGACCAAAATCACATTAGCATAATCACCACAAACACAATTACACTCTGCTTCAATCTATCCAGATATAAACATCTTGGGGGACAGGGGTGTGAAACTGTCCAGTATTGGACAGTCTTGAGACCAATTCATCACAACTACATCAATCAACGACCATTATTCTCACCATTTCAATCAGTGCAACTCAATGGTCCACCTATTAAATGCTTCTTCAACAAACTACTAAACCTTGGACAGATAACGGACTCATATCTTTGCAATAACCAAAATCACAATAACAATCATCACCTAACCAACCAACCTACCAATATGCCCATTAACACATACAAGCAAACAATCATCAAAACAAAACCTTTACCAACACCACATCTTCATCAACAATCTCGACCATGCTTTCATCTACCAACAAACCAACACCGAATAATACTTCTCAAACTATCCACTATTCTGTGGCCAATTGATTTCAACTAGTTCATTCAACAGCGATTATTCTTAACATCTTACTCATTGCGGCTGGGGGCAGTGAGTAATAATTGCCTGTTGAACAAACTAGTAAATCTTTGACTCACATTCGATTCATAAATCACCAAATACACAATTATGACAAACGATTCCATCTAATCAAAACTGTCATCCACAATACAAACCGTCATTCAAACTATTCAATATCTCCAACATAACAGATATAAAACTAGCCACCACTGGACAATTCACTCACCAATTCAGTCCAACTGCATTATTCAACTGCTATAATCTTTAACATCCTACTCATTGCAGCTGTTAGCACACAGTAATAATGGCTTACTCAGCACAATAGTATATCTTCCTCACACAATGGATTGATAACTATGGAACGACCAAAATCACATTAGCATAATCACCACAAACACAATTACACTCTGCTTCAATCTATCCAGATATAAACATCTTGGGGGACAGGGGTGTGAAACTGTCCAGTATTGGACAGTCTTGAGACCAATTCATCACAACTACATCAATCAACGACCATTATTCTCACCATTTCAATCAGTGCAACTCAATGGTCCACCTACCAATTGCTTCTTCAACAAACTACTAAACCTTGGACAGATAACGGACTCATATCTTTGCAATAACCAAAATCACAATAACAATCATCACCTAACTAACCAACCAACCTACCAATATGCCCATTAACACATACAAGCAAACAATCATCAAAACAAAACCTTTACCAACACCACATCTTCATCAACAATCTCGACCATGCTTTCATCTACCAACAAACCAACACCGAATAATACTTCTCAAACTATCCACTATTCTGTGGCCAATTGATTTCAACTAGTTCATTCAACAGCGATTATTCTTAACATCTTACTCATTGCGGCTGGGGGCAGTGAGTAATAATTGCCTGTTGAACAAACTAGTAAATCTTTGACTCACATTCGATTCATAAATCACCAAATACACAATTATGACAAACGATTCCATCTAATCAAAACTGTCATCCACAATACAAACCGTCATACAAACTATTCAATATCTCCAACATAACAGATATCAAACTAGTCACCACTGGACAATTCACTCACCAATTCAGTCCAACTGTCATAATCTTTAACATCCTACTCATTGCAGCTGTTAGCACACAGTAATAATGGCTTACTCAGCACAATAGTATATCTTCCTCACACAATGGATTGATAACTATGGAACGACCAAAATCACATTAGCATAATCACCACAAACACAATTACACTCTGCTTCAATCTATCCAGATATAAACATCTTGGGGGACAGGGGTGTGAAACTGTCCAGTATTGGACAGTCTTGAGACCAATTCATCACAACTACATCAATCAACGACCATTATTCTCACCATTTCAATCAGTGCAACTCAATGGTCCACCTACCAATTGCTTCTTCAACAAACTACTAAACCTTGGACAGATAACGGACTCATATCTTTGCAATAACCAAAATCACAGTAACAATCATCACCTAACTAACCAACCAACCTACCAATATGCCCATTAACACATACAAGCAAACAATCATCAAAACAAAACCTTTACCAACACCACATCTTCATCAACAATCTCGACCATGCTTTCATCTACCAACAAACCAACACCGAATAATACTTCTCAAACTATCCACTATTCTGTGGCCAATTGATTTCAACTAGTTCATTCAACAGCGATTATTCTTAACATCTTACTCATTGCGGCTGGGGGCAGTGAGTAATAATTGCCTGTTGAACAAACTAGTAAATCTTTGACTCACATTCGATTCATAAATCACCAAATACACAATTATGACAAACGATTCCATCTAATCAAAACTGTCATCCACAATACAAACCGTCATTCAAACTATTCAATATCTCCAACATAACAGATATCAAACTAGCCACCACTGGACAATTCACTCACCAATTCAGTCCAACTGCATTATTCAACTGCTATAATCTTTAACATCCTACTCATTGCAGCTGTTAGCACACAGTAATAATGGCTTACTCAGCACAATAGTATATCTTCCTCACACAATGGATTGATAACTATGGAACGACCAAAATCACATTAGCATAATCACCACAAACACAATTACACTCTGCTTCAATCTATCCAGATATAAACATCTTGGGGGACAGGGGTGTGAAACTGTCCAGTATTGGACAGTCTTGAGACCAATTCATCACAACTATATCAATCAACGACCATTATTCTCACCATTTCAATCAGTGCAACTCAATGGTCCACCTACCAATTGCTTCTTCAACAAACTACTAAACCTTGGACAGATAACGGACTCATATCTTTGCAATAACCAAAATCACAGCAACAATCATCACCTAACTAACCAACCAACCTACCAATATGCCCATTAACACATACAAGCAAACAATCATCAAAACAAAACCTTTACCAACACCACATCTTCATCAACAATCTCGAACATGCTTTCATCTACCAACAAACCAACACCGAATAATACTTCTCAAACTATCCACTATTCTGTGGCCAATTGATTTCAACTAGTTCATTCAACAGCGATTATTCTTAACATCTTACTCATTGCGGCTGGGGGCAGTGAGTAATAATTGCCTGTTGAACAAACTAGTAAATCTTTGACTCACATTCGATTCATAAATCACCAAATACACAATTATGACAAACGATTCCATCTAATCAAAACTGTCATCCACAATACAAACCGTCATTCAAACTATTCAATATCTCCAACATAACAGATATCAAACTAGCCACCACTGGACAATTCACTCACCAATTCAGTCCAACTGCATTATTCAACTGCTATAATCTTTAACATCCTACTCATTGCAGCTGTTAGCACACAGTAAGAATGGCTTACTCAGCACAATAGTATATCTTCCTCACACAATGGATTGATAACTATGGAACGACCAAAATCACATTAGCATAATCACCACAAACACAATTACACTCTGCTTCAATCTATCCAGATATAAACATCTTGGGGGACAGGGGTGTGAAACTGTCCAGTATTGGACAGTCTTGAGACCAATTCATCACAACTACATCAATCAACGACCATTATTCTCACCATTTCAATCAGTGCAACTCAATGGTCCACCTACCAAATGCTTCTTCAACAAACTACTAAACCTTGGACAGATAACGGACTCATATCTTTGCAATAACCAAAATCACAATAACAATCATCACCTAACTAACCAACCAACCTACCAATATGCCCATTAACACATACAAGCAAACAATCATCAAAACAAAACCTTTACCAACACCACATCTTCATCAACAATCTCGACCATGCTTTCATCTACCAACAAACCAACACCGAATAATACTTCTCAAACTATCCACTATTCTGTGGCCAATTGATTTCAACTAGTTCATTCAACAGCGATTATTCTTAACATCTTACTCATTGCGGCTGGGGGCAGTGAGTAATAATTGCCTGTTGAACAAACTAGTAAATCTTTGACTCACATTCGATTCATAAATCACCAAATACACAATTATGACAAACGATTCCATCTAATCAAAACTGTCATCCACAATACAAACCGTCATACAAACTATTCAATATCTCCAACATAACAGATATCAAACTAGTCACCACTGGACAATTCACTCACCAATTCAGTCCAACTGTCATAATCTTTAACATCCTACTCATTGCAGCTGTTAGCACACAGTAAGAATGGCTTACTCAGCACAATAGTATATCTTCCTCACACAATGGATTGATAACTATGGAACGACCAAAATCACATTAGCATAATCACCACAAACACAATTACACTCTGCTTCAATCTATCCAGATATAAACATCTTGGGGGACAGGGGTGTGAAACTGTCCAGTATTGGACAGTCTTGAGACCAATTCATCACAACTATATCAATTAACGACCATTATTCTCACCATTTCAATCAGTGCAACTCAATGGTCCACCTACCAATTGCTTCTTCAACAAACTACTAAACCTTGGACAGATAACGGACTCATATCTTTGCAATAACCAAAATCACAATAACAATCATCACCTAACTAACCAACCAACCTACCAATATGCCCATTAACACATACAAGCAAACAATCATCAAAACAAAACCTTTACCAACACCACATCTTCATCAACAATCTCGACCATGCTTTCATCTACCAACAAACCAACACCGAATAATACTTCTCAAACTATCCACTATTCTGTGGCCAATTGATTTCAACTAGTTCATTCAACAGCGATTATTCTTAACATCTTACTCATTGCGGCTGGGGGCAGTGAGTAATAATTGCCTGTTGAACAAACTAGTAAATCTTTGACTCACATTCGATTCATAAATCACCAAATACACAATTATGACAAACGATTCCATCTAATCAAAACTGTCATCCACAATACAAACCGTCATACAAACTATTCAATATCTCCAACATAACAGATATCAAACTAGTCACCACTGGACAATTCACTCACCAATTCAGTCCAACTGTCATAATCTTTAACATCCTACTCATTGCAGCTGTTAGCACACAGTAATAATGGCTTACTCAGCACAATAGTATATCTTCCTCACACAATGGATTGATAACTATGGAACGACCAAAATCACATTAGCATAATCACCACAAACACAATTACACTCTGCTTCAATCTATCCAGATATAAACATCTTGGGGGACAGGGGTGTGAAACTGTCCAGTATTGGACAGTCTTGAGACCAATTCATCACAACTATATCAATCAACGACCATTATTCTCACCATTTCAATCAGTGCAACTCAATGGTCCACCTACCAATTGCTTCTTCAACAAACTACTAAACCTTGGACAGATAACGGACTCATATCTTTGCAATAACCAAAATCACAGTAACAATCATCACCTAACTAACCAACCAACCTACCAATATGCCCATTAACACATACAAGCAAACAATCATCAAAACAAAACCTTTACCAACACCACATCTTCATCAACAATCTCGACCATGCTTTCATCTACCAACAAACCAACACCGAATAATACTTCTCAAACTATCCACTATTCTGTGGCCAATTGATTTCAACTAGTTCATTCAACAGCGATTATTCTTAACATCTTACTCATTGCGGCTGGGGGCAGTGAGTAATAATTGCCTGTTGAACAAACTAGTAAATCTTTGACTCACATTCGATTCATAAATCACCAAATACACAATTATGACAAACGATTCCATCTAATCAAAACTGTCATCCACAATACAAACCGTCATTCAAACTATTCAATATCTCCAACATAACAGATATCAAACTAGCCACCACTGGACAATTCACTCACCAATTCAGTCCAACTGCATTATTCAACTGCTATAATCTTTAACATCCTACTCATTGCAGCTGTTAGCACACAGTAATAATGGCTTACTCAGCACAATAGTATATCTTCCTCACACAATGGATTGATAACTATGGAACGACTAAAATCACATTAGCATAATCACCACAAACACAATTACACTCTGCTTCAATCTATCCAGATATAAACATCTTGGGGGACAGGGGTGTGAAACTGTCCAATATTGGACAGTCTTGAGACCAATTCATCACAACTACATCAATCAACGACCATTATTCTCACCATTTCAATCAGTGCAACTCAATGGTCCACCTACCAAATGCTTCTTCAACAAACTACTAAACCTTGGACAGATAACGGACTCCTATCTTTGCAATAACCAAAATCACAGTAACAATCATAACCTAACTAACCAACCAACCTACCAATATGCCCATTAACACATACAAGCAAACAATCATCAAAACAAAACCTTTACCAACACCACATCTTCATCAACAATCTCGACCATGCTTTCATCTACCAACAAACCAACACTGAATAATACTTCTCAAACTATCCACTATTCTGTGGCCAATTGATTTCAACTAGTTCATTCAACAGCGATTATTCTTAACATCTTACTCATTGCGGCTGGGGGCAGTGAGTAATAATTGCCTGTTGAACAAACTAGTAAATCTTTGACTCACATTCGATTCATAAATCACCAAATACACAATTATGACAAACGATTCCATCTAATCAAAACTGTCATCCACAATACAAACCGTCATACAAACTATTCAATATCTCCAACATAACAGATATCAAACTAGTCACCACTGGACAATTCACTCACCAATTCAGTCCAACTGTCATAATCTTTAACATCATACTCATTGCAGCTGTTAGCACACAGTAATAATGGCTTACTCAGCACAATAGTATATCTTCCTCACACAATGGATTGATAACTATGGAACGACCAAAATCACATTAGCATAATCACCACAAACACAATTACACTCTGCTTCAATCTATCCAGATATAAACATCTTGGGGGACAGGGGTGTGAAACTGTCCAGTATTGGACAGTCTTGAGACCAATTCATCACAACTATATCAATCAACGACCATTATTCTCACCATTTCAATCAGTGCAACTCAATGGTCCACCTACCAATTGCTTCTTCAACAAACTACTAAACCTTGGACAGATAACGGACTCATATCTTTGCAATAACCAAAATCACAGTAACAATCATCACCTAACTAACCAACCAACCTACCAATATGCCCATTAACACATACAAGCAAACAATCATCAAAACAAAACCTTTACCAACACCACATCTTCATCAACAATCTCGAACATGCTTTCATCTACCAACAAACCAACACCGAATAATACTTCTCAAACTATCCACTATTCTGTGGCCAATTGATTTCAACTAGTTCATTCAACAGCGATTATTCTTAACATCTTACTCATTGCGGCTGGGGGCAGTGAGTAATAATTGCCTGTTGAACAAACTAGTAAATCTTTGACTCACATTCGATTCATAAATCACCAAATACACAATTATGACAAACGATTCCATCTAATCAAAACTGTCATCCACAATACAAACCGTCATTCAAACTATTCAATATCTCCAACATAACAGATATCAAACTAGCCACCACTGGACAATTCACTCACCAATTCAGTCCAACTGCATTATTCAACTGCTATAATCTTTAACATCCTACTCATTGCAGCTGTTAGCACACAGTAAGAATGGCTTACTCAGCACAATAGTATATCTTCCTCACACAATGGATTGATAACTATGGAACGACCAAAATCACATTAGCATAATCACCACAAACACAATTACACTCTGCTTCAATCTATCCAGATATAAACATCTTAGGGGACAGGGGTGTGAAACTGTCCAGTATTGGACAGTCTTGAGACCAATTCATCACAACTACATCAATCAACGACCATTATTCTCACCATTTCAATCAGTGCAACTCAATGGTCCACCTACCAAATGCTTCTTCAACAAACTACTAAACCTGGGACAGATAACGGACTCCTATCTTTGCAATAACCAAAATCACAATAACAATCATCACCTAACTAACCAACCAACCTACCAATATGCCCATTAACACATACAAGCAAACAATCATCAAAACAAAACCTTTACCAACACCACATCTTCATCAACAATCTCGACCATGCTTTCATCTACCAACAAACCAACACCGAATAATACTTCTCAAACTATCCACTATTCTGTGGCCAATTGATTTCAACTAGTTCATTCAACAGCGATTATTCTTAACATCTTACTCATTGCGGCTGGGGGCAGTGAGTAATAATTGCCTGTTGAACAAACTAGTAAATCTTTGACTCACATTCGATTCATAAATCACCAAATACACAATTATGACAAACGATTCCATCTAATCAAAACTGTCATCCACAATACAAACCGTCATACAAACTATTCAATATCTCCAACATAACAGATATCAAACTAGCCACCACTGGACAATTCACTCACCAATTCAGTCCAACTGCATTATTCAACTGCTATAATCTTTAACATCCTACTCATTGCAGCTGTTAGCACACAGTAATAATGGCTTACTCAGCACAATAGTATATCTTCCTCACACAATGGATTGATAACTATGGAACGACCAAAATCACATTAGCATAATCACCACAAACACAATTACACTCTGCTTCAATCTATCCAGATATAAACATCTTGGGGGACAGGGGTGTGAAACTGTCCAGTATTGGACAGTCTTGAGACCAATTCATCACAACTACATCAATCAACGACCATTATTCTCACCATTTCAATCAGTGCAACTCAATGGTCCACCTATTAAGTGCTTCTTCAACAAACTACTAAACCTTGGACAGATAACGGACTCATATCTTTGCAATAACCAAAATCATAATAACAATCATCACCTAACCAACCAACCTACCAATATGCCCATTAACACATACAAGCAAACAATCATCAAAACAAAACCTTTACCAACACCACATCTTCATCAACAATCTCGAACATGCTTTCATCTAGCAACAAACCAACACCGAATAATACTTCTCAAACTATCCACTATTCTGTGGCCAATTGATTTCAACTAGTTCATTCAACAGCGATTATTCTTAACATCTTACTCATTGCGGCTGGGGGCAGTGAGTAATAATTGCCTGTTGAACAAACTAGTAAATCTTTGACTCACATTCGATTCATAAATCACCAAATACACAATTATGACAAACAATTCCATCTAAACAAAACTGTCATCCACAATACAAACCGTCATTCAAACTATTCAATATCTCCAACATAACAGATATCAAACTAGCCACCACTGGACAATTCACTCACCAATTCAGTCCAACTGCATTATTCAACTGCTATAATCTTTAACATCCTACTCATTGCAGCTGTTAGCACACAGTAATAATGGCTTACTCAGCACAATAGTATATCTTCCTCACACAATGGATTGATAACTATGGAACGACCAAAATCACATTAGCATAATCACCACAAACACAATTACACTCTGCTTCAATCTATCCAGCAGGGGCGCCGACTACGGGCATGCGGTCATGCCACGCATGCCTGCACATTTGACTACACTCAAAACATGGAGGTCAGATACAAGCTAGAGTCAGTTGAAAAACAACATAAGCAGGAAAGAGTGTATATCAATGGTCCCCAAACTTTGATCAAACGATCTCCGGTAGTTATGGGATGTAGCCCGAAATGCTGATCTCCAAAAAAAAAGGTCATCGCTTCTCTCACCGCAACCCGTCATGCCTGCCGCAACTTCTGGAGATTGTCGGCCATTACTTTACAAACATTTTCACGTAAATTTCGCAGACCAACTTCGGAGACCAGGCGCTCGCACTGTGGCACGAAATCCTTACACGGGCCGTATGTTTGACACCCCTGTCATAGACAATCAAACGGAAATGTTTTAATTTTGACGTCATAAAGTTTGCGCATGCCCGGTAAAATCACAAACTCGGCGCCTATGCTATCCAGATATAAACATCTTGGGGGACAGGGGTGTGAAACTGTCCAGTATTGGACAGTCTTGAGACCAATTCATCACAACTACATCAATCAACGACCATTATTCTCACCATTTCAATCAGTGCAACTCAATGGTCCACCTACCAAATGCTTCTTCAACAAACTACTAAACCTTGGACAGATAACGGACTCATATCTTTGCAATAACCAAAATCACAATAACAATCATCACCTAACTAACCAACCAACCTACCAATATGCCCATTAACACATACAAGCAAACAATCATCAAAACAAAACCTTTACCAACACCACATCTTCATCAACAATCTCGAACATGCTTTCATCTACCAACAAACCAACACCGAATAATACTTCTCAAACTATCCACTATTCTGTGGCCAATTGATTTCAACTAGTTCATTCAACAGCAATTATTCTTAACATCTTACTCATTGCGGCTGGGGGCAGTGAGTAATAATTGCCTGTTGAACAAACTAGTAAATCTTTGACTCACATTCGATTCATAAATCACCAAATACACAATTATGACAAACGATTCCATCTAATCAAAACTGTCATCCACAATACAAACCGTCATTCAAACTATTCAATATCTCCAACATAACAGATATCAAACTAGTCACCACTGGACAATTCACTCACCAATTCAGTCCAACTGTCATAATCTTTAACATCCTACTCATTGCAGCTGTTAGCACACAGTAAGAATGGCTTACTCAGCACAATAGTATATCTTCCTCACACAATGGATTGATAACTATGGAACGACCAAAATCACATTAGCATAATCACCACAAACACAATTACACTCTGCTTCAATCTATCCAGATATAAACATCTTGGGGGACAGGGGTGTGAAACTGTCCAGTATTGGACAGTCTTGAGACCAATTCATCACAACTATATCAATCAACGACCATTATTCTCACCATTTCAATCAGTGCAACTCAATGGTCCACCTACCAATTGCTTCTTCAACAAACTACTAAACCTTGGACAGATAACGGACTCATATCTTTGCAATAACCAAAATCACAGTAACAATCATCACCTAACTAACCAACCAACCTACCAATATGCCCATTAACACATACAAGCAAACAATCATCAAAACAAAACCTTTACCAACACCACATCTTCATCAACAATCTCGACCATGCTTTCATCTACCAACAAACCAACACCAAATAATACTTCTCAAACTATCCACTATTCTGTGGCCAATTGATTTCAACTAGTTCATTCAACAGCGATTATTCTTAACATCTTACTCATTGCGGCTGGGGGCAGTGAGTAATAATTGCCTGTTGAACAAACTAGTAAATCTTTGACTCACATTCGATTCATAAATCACCAAATACACAATTATGACAAACGATTCCATCTAATCAAAACTGTCATCCACAATACAAACCGTCATACAAACTATTCAATATCTCCAACATAACAGATATCAAACTAGTCACCACTGGACAATTCACTCACCAATTCAGTCCAACTGTCATAATCTTTAACATCCTACTCATTGCAGCTGTTAGCACACAGTAATAATGGCTTACTCAGCACAATAGTATATCTTCCTCACACAATGGATTGATAACTATGGAACGACCAAAATCACATTAGCGTAATCACCACAAACACAATTACACTCTGCTTCAATCTATCCAGATATAAACATCTTGGGGGACAGGGGTGTGAAACTGTCCAGTATTGGACAGTCTTGAGACCAATTCATCACAACTATATCAATTAACGACCATTATTCTCACCATTTCAATCAGTGCAACTCAATGGTCCACCTACCAAATGCTTCTTCAACAAACTACTAAACCTTGGACAGATAACGGACTCATATCTTTGCAATAACCAAAATCACAATAACAATCATCACCTAACTAACCAACCAACCTACCAATATGCCCATTAACACATACAAGCAAACAATCATCAAAACAAAACCTTTACCAACACCACATCTTCATCAACAATCTCGACCATGCTTTCATCTACCAACAAACCAACACCAAATAATACTTCTCAAACTATCCACTATTCTGTGGCCAATTGATTTCAACTAGTTCATTCAACAGCGATTATTCTTAACATCTTACTCATTGCGGCTGGGGGCAGTGAGTAATAATTGCCTGTTGAACAAACTAGTAAATCTTTGACTCACATTCGATTCATAAATCACCAAATACACAATTATGACAAACGATTCCATCTAATCAAAACTGTCATCCACAATACAAACCGTCATACAAACTATTCAATATCTCCAACATAACAGATATCAAACTAGTCACCACTGGACAATTCACTCACCAATTCAGTCCAACTGTCATAATCTTTAACATCCTACTCATTGCAGCTGTTAGCACACAGTAATAATGGCTTACTCAGCACAATAGTATATCTTCCTCACACAATGGATTGATAACTATGGAACGACCAAAATCACATTAGCATAATCACCACAAACACAATTACACTCTGCTTCAATCTATCCAGATATAAACATTTTGGGGGACAGGGGTGTGAAACTGTCCAGTATTGGACAGTCTTGAGACCAATTCATCACAACTATATCAATCAACGACCATTATTCTCACCATTTCAATCAGTGCAACTCAATGGTCCACCTACCAATTGCTTCTTCAACAAACTACTAAACCTTGGACAGATAACGGACTCATATCTTTGCAATAACCAAAATCACAGTAACAATCATCACCTAACTAACCAACCAACCTACCAATATGCCCATTAACACATACAAGCAAACAATCATCAAAACAAAACCTTTACCAACACCACATCTTCATCAACAATCTCGAACATGCTTTCATCTAGCAACAAACCAACACCGAATAATACTTCTCAAACTATCCACTATTCTGTGGCCAATTGATTTCAACTAGTTCATTCAACAGCGATTATTCTTAACATCTTACTCATTGCGGCTGGGGGCAGTGAGTAATAATTGCCTGTTGAACAAACTAGTAAATCTTTGACTCACATTCGATTCATAAATCACCAAATACACAATTATGACAAACGATTCCATCTAATCAAAACTGTCATCCACAATACAAACCGTCATTCAAACTATTCAATATCTCCAACATAACAGATATCAAACTAGCCACCACTGGACAATTCACTCACCAATTCAGTCCAACTGCATTATTCAACTGCTATAATCTTTAACATCCTACTCATTGCAGCTGTTAGCACACAGTAATAATGGCTTACTCAGCACAATAGTATATCTTCCTCACACAATGGATTGATAACTATGGAACGACCAAAATCACATTAGCATAATCACCACAAACACAATTACACTCTGCTTCAATCTATCCAGATATAAACATCTTGGGGGACAGGGGTGTGAAACTGTCCAGTATTGGACAGTCTGGAGACCAATTCATCACAACTACATCAATCAACGACCATTATTCTCACCATTTCAATCAGTGCAACTCAATGGTCCACCTATTAAGTGCTTCTTCAACAAACTACTAAACCTTGGACAGATAACGGACTCATATCTTTGCAATAACCAAAATCACAATAACAATCATCACCTAACCAACCAACCTACCAATATGCCCATTAACACATACAAGCAAACAATCATCAAAACAAAACCTTTACCAACACCACATCTTCATCAACAATCTCGAACATGCTTTCATCTAGCAACAAACCAACACCGAATAATACTTCTCAAACTATCCACTATTCTGTGGCCAATTGATTTCAACTAGTTCATTCAACAGCGATTATTCTTAACATCTTACTCATTGCGGCTGGGGGCAGTGAGTAATAATTGCCTGTTGAACAAACTAGTAAATCTTTGACTCACATTCGATTCATAAATCACCAAATACACAATTATGACAAACAATTCCATCTAAACAAAACTGTCATCCACAATACAAACCGTCATTCAAACTATTCAATATCTCCAACATAACAGATATCAAACTAGCCACCACTGGACAATTCACTCACCAATTCAGTCCAACTGCATTATTCAACTGCTATAATCTTTAACATCCTACTCATTGCAGCTGTTAGCACACAGTAATAATGGCTTACTCAGCACAATAGTATATCTTCCTCACACAATGGATTGATAACTATGGAACGACCAAAATCACATTAGCATAATCACCACAAACACAATTACACTCTGCTTCAATCTATCCAGATATAAACATCTTGGGGGACAGGGGTGTGAAACTGTCCAGTATTGGACAGTCTGGAGACCAATTCATCACAACTACATCAATCAACGACCATTATTCTCACCATTTCAATCAGTGCAACTCAATGGTCCACCTATTAAGTGCTTCTTCAACAAACTACTAAACCTTGGACAGATAACGGACTCATATCTTTGCAATAACCAAAATCACAATAACAATCATCACCTAACCAACCAACCTACCAATATGCCCATTAACACATACAAGCAAACAATCATCAAAACAAAACCTTTACCAACACCACATCTTCATCAACAATCTCGAACATGCTTTCATCTAGCAACAAACCAACACCGAATAATACTTCTCAAACTATCCACTATTCTGTGGCCAATTGATTTCAACTAGTTCATTCAACAGCGATTATTCTTAACATCTTACTCATTGCGGCTGGGGGCAGTGAGTAATAATTGCCTGTTGAACAAACTAGTAAATCTTTGACTCACATTCGATTCATAAATCACCAAATACACAATTATGACAAACAATTCCATCTAAACAAAACTGTCATCCACAATACAAACCGTCATTCAAACTATTCAATATCTCCAACATAACAGATATCAAACTAGCCACCACTGGACAATTCACTCACCAATTCAGTCCAACTGCATTATTCAACTGCTATAATCTTTAACATCCTACTCATTGCAGCTGTTAGCACACAGTAATAATGGCTTACTCAGCACAATAGTATATCTTCCTCACACAATGGATTGATAACTATGGAACGACCAAAATCACATTAGCATAATCACCACAAACACAATTACACTCTGCTTCAATCTATCCAGCAGGGGCGCCGACTACGGGCATGCGGTCATGCCACGCATGCCTGCACATTTGACTACACTCAAAACATGGAGGTCAGATACAAGCTAGAGTCAGTTGAAAAACAACATAAGCAGGCAAGAGTGTATATCAATGGTCCCCAAACTTTGATCAAACGATCTCCGGAAGTTATGGGATGTAGCCCGAAATGCTGATCTCCAAAAAAAAAGGTCATCGCTTCTCTCACCGCAACCCGTCATGCCTGCCGCAACTTCTGGAGATTGTCGGCCATTACTTTACAAACATTTTCACGTAAATTTCGCAGACCAACTTCGGAGACCAGGCGCTCGCACTGTGGCACGAAATCCTTACACGGGCCGTATGTTTGACACCCCTGTCATAGACAATCAAACGGAAATGTTTTAATTTTGACGTCATAAAGTTTGCGCATGCCCGGTAAAATCACAAACTCGGCGCCTATGCTATCCAGATATAAACATCTTGGGGGACAGGGGTGTGAAACTGTCCAGTATTGGACAGTCTTGAGACCAATTCATCACAACTACATCAATCAACGACCATTATTCTCACCATTTCAATCAGTGCAACTCAATGGTCCACCTACCAAATGCTTCTTCAACAAACTACTAAACCTTGGACAGATAACGGACTCCTATCTTTGCAATAACCAAAATCACAATAACAATCATCACCTAACTAACCAACCAACCTACCAATATGCCCATTAACACATACAAGCAAACAATCATCAAAACAAAACCTTTACCAACACCACATCTTCATCAACAATCTCGACCATGCTTTCATCTACCAACAAACCAACACCAAATAATACTTCTCAAACTATCCACTATTCTGTGGCCAATTGATTTCAACTAGTTCATTCAACAGCGATTATTCTTAACATCTTACTCATTGCGGCTGGGGGCAGTGAGTAATAATTGCCTGTTGAACAAACTAGTAAATCTTTGACTCACATTCGATTCATAAATCACCAAATACACAATTATGACAAACGATTCCATCTAATCAAAACTGTCATCCACAATACAAACCGTCATACAAACTATTCAATATCTCCAACATAACAGATATCAAACTAGTCACCACTGGACAATTCACTCACCAATTCAGTCCAACTGTCATAATCTTTAACATCCTACTCATTGCAGCTGTTAGCACACAGTAATAATGGCTTACTCAGCACAATAGTATATCTTCCTCACACAATGGATTGATAACTATGGAACGACCAAAATCACATTAGCATAATCACCACAAACACAATTACACTCTGCTTCAATCTATCCAGATATAAACATCTTGGGGGACAGGGGTGTGAAACTGTCCAGTATTGGACAGTCTTGAGACCAATTCATCACAACTATATCAATCAACGACCATTATTCTCACCATTTCAATCAGTGCAACTCAATGGTCCACCTACCAATTGCTTCTTCAACAAACTACTAAACCTTGGACAGATAACGGACTCATATCTTTGCAATAATCAAAATCACAGTAACAATCATCACCTAACTAACCAACCAACCTACCAATATGCCCATTAACACATACAAGCAAACAATCATCAAAACAAAACCTTTACCAACACCACATCTTCATCAACAATCTCGAACATGCTTTCATCTACCAACAAACCAACACCGAATAATACTTCTCAAACTATCCACTATTCTGTGGCCAATTGATTTCAACTAGTTCATTCAACAGCGATTATTCTTAACATCTTACTCATTGCGGCTGGGGGCAGTGAGTAATAATTGCCTGTTGAACAAACTAGTAAATCTTTGACTCACATTCGATTCATAAATCACCAAATACACAATTATGACAAACGATTCCATCTAATCAAAACTGTCATCCACAATACAAACCGTCATTCAAACTATTCAATATCTCCAACATAACAGATATCAAACTAGCCACCACTGGACAATTCACTCACCAATTCAGTCCAACTGCATTATTCAACTGCTATAATCTTTAACATCCTACTCATTGCAGCTGTTAGCACACAGTAATAATGGCTTACTCAGCACAATAGTATATCTTCCTCACACAATGGATTGATAACTATGGAACGACCAAAATCACATTAGCATAATCACCACAAACACAATTACACTCTGCTTCAATCTATCCAGATATAAACATCTTGGGGGACAGGGGTGTGAAACTGTCCAGTATTGGACAGTCTGGAGACCAATTCATCACAACTACATCAATCAACGACCATTATTCTCACCATTTCAATCAGTGCAACTCAATGGTCCACCTATTAAATGCTTCTTCAACAAACTACTAAACCTTGGACAGATAACGGACTCATATCTTTGCAATAACCAAAATCACAATAACAATCATCACCTAACTAACCAACCAACCTACCAATATGCCCATTAACACATACAAGCAAACAATCATCAAAACAAAACCTTTACCAACACCACATCTTCATCAACAATCTCGACCATGCTTTCATCTACCAACAAACCAACACCGAATAATACTTCTCAAACTATCCACTATTCTGTGGCCAATTGATTTCAACTAGTTCATTCAACAGCGATTATTCTTAACATCTTACTCATTGCGGCTGGGGGCAGTGAGTAATAATTGCCTGTTGAACAAACTAGTAAATCTTTGACTCACATTCGATTCATAAATCACCAAATACACAATTATGACAAACGATTCCATCTAATCAAAACTGTCATCCACAATACAAACCGTCATTCAAACTATTCAATATCTCCAACATAACAGATATCAAACTAGCCACCACTGGACAATTCACTCACCAATTCAGTCCAACTGCATTATTCAACTGCTATAATCTTTAACATCCTACTCATTGCAGCTGTTAGCACACAGTAATAATGGCTTACTCAGCACAATAGTATATCTTCCTCACACAATGGATTGATAACTATGGAACGACCAAAATCACATTAGCATAATCACCACAAACACAATTACACTCTGCTTCAATCTATCCAGATATAAACATCTTGGGGGACAGGGGTGTGAAACTGTCCAGTATTGGACAGTCTTGAGACCAATTCATCACAACTACATCAATCAACGACCATTATTCTCACCATTTCAATCAGTGCAACTCAATGGTCCACCTACCAATTGCTTCTTCAACAAACTACTAAACCTTGGACAGATAACGGACTCATATCTTTGCAATAACCAAAATCACAATAACAATCATCACCTAACTAACCTACCAATATGCCCATTAACACATACAAGCAAACAATCATCAAAACAAAACCTTTACCAACACCACATCTTCATCAACAATCTCGAACATGCTTTCATCTACCAACAAACCAACACCGAATAATACTTCTCAAACTATCCACTATTCTGTGGCCAATTGATTTCAACTAGTTCATTCAACAGCGATTATTCTTAACATCTTACTCATTGCGGCTGGGGGCAGTGAGTAATAATTGCCTGTTGAACAAACTAGTAAATCTTTGACTCACATTCGATTCATAAATCACCAAATACACAATTATGACAAACGATTCCATCTAATCAAAACTGTCATCCACAATACAAACCGTCATTCAAACTATTCAATATCTCCAACATAACAGATATCAAACTAGCCACCACTGGACAATTCACTCACCAATTCAGTCCAACTGCATTATTCAACTGCTATAATCTTTAACATCCTACTCATTGCAGCTGTTAGCACACAGTAATAATGGCTTACTCAGCACAATAGTATATCTTCCTCACACAATGGATTGATAACTATGGAACGACTAAAATCACATTAGCATAATCACCACAAACACAATTACACTCTGCTTCAATCTATCCAGATATAAACATCTTGGGGGACAGGGGTGTGAAACTGTCCAGTATTGGACAGTCTTGAGACCAATTCATCACAACTACATCAATCAACGACCATTATTCTCACCATTTCAATCAGTGCAACTCAATGGTCCACCTACCAAATGCTTCTTCAACAAACTACTAAACCTTGGACAGATAACGGACTCCTATCTTTGCAATAACCAAAATCACAATAACAATCATCACCTAACTAACCAACCAACCAACCAATATGCCCATTAACACATACAAGCAAACAATCATCAAAACAAAACCTTTACCAACACCACATCTTCATCAACAATCTCGAACATGCTTTCATCTACCAACAAACCAACACCGAATAATACTTCTCAAACTATCCACTATTCTGTGGCCAATTGATTTCAACTAGTTCATTCAACAGCGATTATTCTTAACATCTTACTCATTGCGGCTGGGGGCAGTGAGTAATAATTGCCTGTTGAACAAACTAGTAAATCTTTGACTCACATTCGATTCATAAATCACCAAATACACAATTATGACAAACGATTCCATCTAATCAAAACTGTCATCCACAATACAAACCGTCATACAAACTATTCAATATCTCCAACATAACAGATATCAAACTAGTCACCACTGGACAATTCACTCACCAATTCAGTCCAACTGTCATAATCTTTAACATCCTACTCATTGCAGCTGTTAGCACACAGTAATAATGGCTTACTCAGCACAATAGTATATCTTCCTCACACAATGGATTGATAACTATGGAACGACCAAAATCACATTAGCATAATCACCACAAACACAATTACACTCTGCTTCAATCTATCCAGATATAAACATCTTGGGGGACAGGGGTGTGAAACTGTCCAGTATTGGACAGTCTTGAGACCAATTCATCACAACTATATCAACTAACGACCATTATTCTCACCATTTCAATCAGTGCAACTCAATGGTCCACCTACCAAATGCTTCTTCAACAAACTACTAAACCTTGGACAGATAACGGACTCATATCTTTGCAATAACCAAAATCACAATAACAATCATCACCTAACTAACCAACCAACCTACCAATATGCCCATTAACACATACAAGCAAACAATCATCAAAACAAAACCTTTACCAACACCACATCTTCATCAACAATCTCGACCATGCTTTCATCTAGCAACAAACCAACACCGAATAATACTTCTCAAACTATCCACTATTCTGTGGCCAATTGATTTCAACTAGTTCATTCAACAGCGATTATTCTTAACATCTTACTCATTGCGGCTGGGGGCAGTGAGTAATAATTGCCTGTTGAACAAACTAGTAAATCTTTGACTCACATTCGATTCATAAATCACCAAATACACAATTATGACAAACGATTCCATCTAATCAAAACTGTCATCCACAATACAAACCGTCATTCAAACTATTCAATATCTCCAACATAACAGATATCAAACTAGCCACCACTGGACAATTCACTCACCAATTCAGTCCAACTGCATTATTCAACTGCTATAATCTTTAACATCCTACTCATTGCAGCTGTTAGCACACAGTAATAATGGCTTACTCAGCACAATAGTATATCTTCCTCACACAATGGATTGATAACTATGGAACGACTAAAATCACATTAGCATAATCACCACAAACACAATTACACTCTGCTTCAATCTATCCAGATATAAACATCTTGGGGGACAGGGGTGTGAAACTGTCCAGTATTGGACAGTCTTGAGACCAATTCATCACAACTACATCAATCAACGACCATTATTCTCACCATTTCAATCAGTGCAACTCAATGGTCCACCTACCAAATACTTCTTCAACAAACTACTAAACCTTGGACAGATAACGGACTCCTATCTTTGCAATAACCAAAATCACAATAACAATCATCACCTAACTAACCAACCAACCTACCAATATGCCCATTAACACATACAAGCAAACAATCATCAAAACAAAACCTTTACCAACACCACATCTTCATCAACAATCTCGACCATGCTTTCATCTACCAACAAACCAACACCGAATAATACTTCTCAAACTATCCACTATTCTGTGGCCAATTGATTTCAACTAGTTCATTCAACAGCGATTATTCTTAACATCTTACTCATTGCGGCTGGGGGCAGTGAGTAATAATTGCCTGTTGAACAAACTAGTAAATCTTTGACTCACATTCGATTCATAAATCACCAAATACACAATTATGACAAACGATTCCATCTAATCAAAACTGTCATCCACAATACAAACCGTCATTCAAACTATTCAATATCTCCAACATAACAGATATCAAACTAGCCACCACTGGACAATTCACTCACCAATTCAGTCCAACTGCATTATTCAACTGCTATAATCTTTAACATCCTACTCATTGCAGCTGTTAGCACACAGTAATAATGGCTTACTCAGCACAATAGTATATCTTCCTCACACAATGGATTGATAACTATGGAACGACCAAAATCACATTAGCATAATCACCACAAACACAATTACACTCTGCTTCAATCTATCCAGATATAAACATCTTGGGGGACAGGGGTGTGAAACTGTCCAGTATTGGACAGTCTTGAGACCAATTCATCACAACTACATCAATCAACGACCATTATTCTCACCATTTCAATCAGTGCAACTCAATGGTCCACCTATTAAATGCTTCTTCAACAAACTACTAAACCTTGGACAGATAACGGACTCATATCTTTGCAATAACCAAAATCACAATAACAATCATCACCTAACCAACCAACCTACCAATATGCCCATTAACACATACAAGCAAACAATCATCAAAACAAAACCTTTACCAACACCACATCTTCATCAACAATCTCGACCATGCTTTCATCTACCAACAAACCAACACCGAATAATACTTCTCAAACTATCCACTATTCTGTGGCCAATTGATTTCAACTAGTTCATTCAACAGCGATTATTCTTAACATCTTACTCATTGCGGCTGGGGGCAGTGAGTAATAATTGCCTGTTGAACAAACTAGTAAATCTTTGACTCACATTCGATTCATAAATCACCAAATACACAATTATGACAAACGATTCCATCTAATCAAAACTGTCATCCACAATACAAACCGTCATTCAAACTATTCAATATCTCCAACATAACAGATATCAAACTAGTCACCACTGGACAATTCACTCACCAATTCAGTCCAACTGTCATAATCTTTAACATCCTACTCATTGCAGCTGTTAGCACACAGTAATAATGGCTTACTCAGCACAATAGTATATCTTCCTCACACAATGGATTGATAACTATGGAACGACCAAAATCACATTAGCATAATCACCACAAACACAATTACACTCTGCTTCAATCTATCCAGATATAAACATCTTGGGGGACAGGGGTGTGAAACTGTCCAGTATTGGACAGTCTTGAGACCAATTCATCACAACTATATCAATCAACGACCATTATTCTCACCATTTCAATCAGTGCAACTCAATGGTCCACCTACCAATTGCTTCTTCAACAAACTACTAAACCTTGGACAGATAACGGACTCATATCTTTGCAATAACCAAAATCACAGTAACAATCATCACCTAACTAACCAACCAACCTACCAATATGCCCATTAACACATACAAGCAAACAATCATCAAAACAAAACCTTTACCAACACCACATCTTCATCAACAATCTCGAACATGCTTTCATCTAGCAACAAACCAACACCGAATAATACTTCTCAAACTATCCACTATTCTGTGGCCAATTGATTTCAACTAGTTCATTCAACAGCGATTATTCTTAACATCTTACTCATTGCGGCTGGGGGCAGTGAGTAATAATTGCCTGTTGAACAAACTAGTAAATCTTTGACTCACATTCGATTCATAAATCACCAAATACACAATTATGACAAACGATTCCATCTAATCAAAACTGTCATCCACAATACAAACCGTCATTCAAACTATTCAATATCTCCAACATAACAGATATCAAACTAGCCACCACTGGACAATTCACTCACCAATTCAGTCCAACTGCATTATTCAACTGCTATAATCTTTAACATCCTACTCATTGCAGCTGTTAGCACACAGTAATAATGGCTTACTCAGCACAATAGTATATCTTCCTCACACAATGGATTGATAACTATGGAACGACCAAAATCACATTAGCATAATCACCACAAACACAATTACACTCTGCTTCAATCTATCCAGATATAAACATCTTGGGGGACAGGGGTGTGAAACTGTCCAGTATTGGACAGTCTTGAGACCAATTCATCACAACTACATCAATCAACGACCATTATTCTCACCATTTCAATCAGTGCAACTCAATGGTCCACCTATTAAATGCTTCTTCAACAAACTACTAAACCTTGGACAGATAACGGACTCATATCTTTGCAATAACCAAAATCACAATAACAATCATCACCTAACCAACCTACCAACCTACCAATATGCCCATTAACACATACAAGCAAACAATCATCAAAACAAAACCTTTACCAACACCACATCTTCATCAACAATCTCGAACATGCTTTCATCTACCAACAAACCAACACCGAATAATACTTCTCAAACTATCCACTATTCTGTGGCCAATTGATTTCAACTAGTTCATTCAACAGCGATTATTCTTAACATCTTACTCATTGCGGCTGGGGGCAGTGAGTAATAATTGCCTGTTGAACAAACTAGTAAATCTTTGACTCACATTCGATTCATAAATCACCAAATACACAATTATGACAAACGATTCCATCTAATCAAAACTGTCATCCACAATACAAACCGTCATTCAAACTATTCAATATCTCCAACATAACAGATATCAAACTAGTCACCACTGGACAATTCACTCACCAATTCAGTCCAACTGTCATAATCTTTAACATCCTACTCATTGCAGCTGTTAGCACACAGTAATAATGGCTTACTCAGCACAATAGTATATCTTCCTCACACAATGGATTGATAACTATGGAACGACCAAAATCACATTAGCATAATCACCACAAACACAATTACACTCTGCTTCAATCTATCCAGATATAAACATCTTGGGGGACAGGGGTGTGAAACTGTCCAGTATTGGACAGTCTTGAGACCAATTCATCACAACTATATCAATCAACGACCATTATTCTCACCATTTCAATCAGTGCAACTCAATGGTCCACCTACCAATTGCTTCTTCAACAAACTACTAAACCTTGGACAGATAACGGACTCATATCTTTGCAATAACCAAAATCACAGTAACAATCATCACCTAACTAACCAACCAACCTACCAATATGCCCATTAACACATACAAGCAAACAATCATCAAAACAAAACCTTTACCAACACCACATCTTCATCAACAATCTCGAACATGCTTTCATCTACCAACAAACCAACACCGAATAATACTTCTCAAACTATCCACTATTCTGTGGCCAATTGATTTCAACTAGTTCATTCAACAGCGATTATTCTTAACATCTTACTCATTGCGGCTGGGGGCAGTGAGTAATAATTGCCTGTTGAACAAACTAGTAAATCTTTGACTCACATTCGATTCATAAATCACCAAATACACAATTATGACAAACGATTCCATCTAATCAAAACTGTCATCCACAATACAAACCGTCATACAAACTATTCAATATCTCCAACATAACAGATATCAAACTAGCCACCACTGGACAATTCACTCACCAATTCAGTCCAACTGCATTATTCAACTGCTATAATCTTTAACATCCTACTCATTGCAGCTGTTAGCACACAGTAATAATGGCTTACTCAGCACAATAGTATATCTTCCTCACACAATGGATTGATAACTATGGAACGACCAAAATCACATTAGCATAATCACCACAAACACAATTACACTCTGCTTCAATCTATCCAGATATAAACATCTTGGGGGACAGGGGTGTGAAACTGTCCAGTATTGGACAGTCTTGAGACCAATTCATCACAACTATATCAATCAACGACCATTATTCTCACCATTTCAATCAGTGCAACTCAATGGTCCACCTACCAAATGCTTCTTCAACAAACTACTAAACCTTGGACAGATAACGGACTCATATCTTTGCAATAACCAAAATCACAGTAACAATCATCACCTAACTAACCAACCAACCTACCAATATGCCCATTAACACATACAAGCAAACAATCATCAAAACAAAACCTTTACCAACACCACATCTTCATCAACAATCTCGACCATGCTTTCATCTACCAACAAACCAACACCGAATAATACTTCTCAAACTATCCACTATTCTGTGGCCAATTGATTTCAACTAGTTCATTCAACAGCGATTATTCTTAACATCTTACTCATTGCGGCTGGGGGCAGTGAGTAATAATTGCCTGTTGAACAAACTAGTAAATCTTTGACTCACATTCGATTCATAAATCACCAAATACACAATTATGACAAACGATTCCATCTAATCAAAACTGTCATCCACAATACAAACCGTCATACAAACTATTCAATATCTCCAACATAACAGATATCAAACTAGTCACCACTGGACAATTCACTCACCAATTCAGTCCAACTGTCATAATCTTTAACATCCTACTCATTGCAGCTGTTAGCACACAGTAATAATGGCTTACTCAGCACAATAGTATATCTTCCTCACACAATGGATTGATAACTATGGAACGACCAAAATCACATTAGCATAATCACCACAAACACAATTACACTCTGCTTCAATCTATCCAGATATAAACATCTTGGGGGACAGGGGTGTGAAACTGTCCAGTATTGGACAGTCTTGAGACCAATTCATCACAACTATATCAATCAACGACCATTATTCTCACCATTTCAATCAGTGCAACTCAATGGTCCACCTACCAATTGCTTCTTCAACAAACTATTAAACCTTGGACAGATAACGGACTCATATCTTTGCAATAACCAAAATCACAGTAACAATCATCACCTAACTAACCAACCAACCTACCAATATGCCCATTAACACATACAAGCAAACAATCATCAAAACAAAACCTTTACCAACACCACATCTTCATCAACAATCTCGAACATGCTTTCATCTACCAACAAACCAACACCGAATAATACTTCTCAAACTATCCACTATTCTGTGGCCAATTGATTTCAACTAGTTCATTCAACAGCGATTATTCTTAACATCTTACTCATTGCGGCTGGGGGCAGTGAGTAATAATTGCCTGTTGAACAAACTAGTAAATCTTTGACTCACATTCGATTCATAAATCACCAAATACACAATTATGACAAACGATTCCATCTAATCAAAACTGTCATCCACAATACAAACCGTCATTCAAACTATTCAATATCTCCAACATAACAGATATAAAACTAGCCACCACTGGACAATTCACTCACCAATTCAGTCCAACTGCATTATTCAACTGCTATAATCTTTAACATCCTACTCATTGCAGCTGTTAGCACACAGTAATAATGGCTTACTCAGCACAATAGTATATCTTCCTCACACAATGGATTGATAACTATGGAACGACCAAAATCACATTAGCATAATCACCACAAACACAATTACACTCTGCTTCAATCTATCCAGATATAAACATCTTGGGGGACAGGGGTGTGAAACTGTCCAGTATTGGACAGTCTTGAGACCAATTCATCACAACTACATCAATCAACGACCATTATTCTCACCATTTCAATCAGTGCAACTCAATGGTCCACCTACCAAATGCTTCTTCAACAAACTACTAAACCTTGGACAGATAACGGACTCATATCTTTGCAATAACCAAAATCACAATAACAATCATCACCTAACTAACCAACCAACCTACCAATATGCCCATTAACACATACAAGCAAACAATCATCAAAACAAAACCTTTACCAACACCACATCTTCATCAACAATCTCGAACATGCTTTCATCTACCAACAAACCAACACCGAATAATACTTCTCAAACTATCCACTATTCTGTGGCCAATTGATTTCAACTAGTTCATTCAACAGCGATTATTCTTAACATCTTACTCATTGCGGCTGGGGGCAGTGAGTAATAATTGCCTGTTGAACAAACTAGTAAATCTTTGACTCACATTCGATTCATAAATCACCAAATACACAATTATGACAAACGATTCCATCTAATCAAAACTGTCATCCACAATACAAACCGTCATTCAAACTATTCAATATCTCCAACATAACAGATATCAAACTAGCCACCACTGGACAATTCACTCACCAATTCAGTCCAACTGCATTATTCAACTGCTATAATCTTTAACATCCTACTCATTGCAGCTGTTAGCACACAGTAATAATGGCTTACTCAGCACAATAGTATATCTTCCTCACACAATGGATTGATAACTATGGAACGACCAAAATCACATTAGCATAATCACCACAAACACAATTACACTCTGCTTCAATCTATCCAGATATAAACATCTTGGGGGACAGGGGTGTGAAACTGTCCAGTATTGGACAGTCTTGAGACCAAGTCATCACAACTATATCAATCAACGACCATTATTCTCACCATTTCAATCAGTGCAACTCAATGGTCCACCTACCAAATGCTTCTTCAACAAACTACTAAACCTTGGACAGATAACGGACTCATATCTTTGCAATAACCAAAATCACAATAACAATCATCACCTAACTAACCAACCAACCTACCAATATGCCCATTAACACATACAAGCAAACAATCATCAAAACAAAACCTTTACCAACACCACATCTTCATCAACAATCTCGACCATGCTTTCATCTAGCAACAAACCAACACCGAATAATACTTCTCAAACTATCCACTATTCTGTGGCCAATTGATTTCAACTAGTTCATTCAACAGCGATTATTCTTAACATCTTACTCATTGCGGCTGGGGGCAGTGAGTAATAATTGCCTGTTGAACAAACTAGTAAATCTTTGACTCACATTCGATTCATAAATCACCAAATACACAATTATGACAAACGATTCCATCTAATCAAAACTGTCATCCACAATACAAACCGTCATTCAAACTATTCAATATCTCCAACATAACAGATATCAAACTAGCCACCACTGGACAATTCACTCACCAATTCAGTCCAACTGCATTATTCAACTGCTATAATCTTTAACATCCTACTCATTGCAGCTGTTAGCACACAGTAATAATGGCTTACTCAGCACAATAGTATATCTTCCTCACACAATGGATTGATAACTATGGAACGACCAAAATCACATTAGCATAATCACCACAAACACAATTACACTCTGCTTCAATCTATCCAGATATAAACATCTTGGGGGACAGGGGTGTGAAACTGTCCAGTATTGGACAGTCTTGAGACCAATTCATCACAACTATATCAATCAACGACCATTATTCTCACCATTTCAATCAGTGCAACTCAATGGTCCACCTACCAATTGCTTCTTCAACAAACTATTAAACCTTGGACAGATAACGGACTCATATCTTTGCAATAACCAAAATCACAGTAACAATCATCACCTAACTAACCAACCAACCTACCAATATGCCCATTAACACATACAAGCAAACAATCATCAAAACAAAACCTTTACCAACACCACATCTTCATCAACAATCTCGAACATGCTTTCATCTACCAACAAACCAACACCGAATAATACTTCTCAAACTATCCACTATTCTGTGGCCAATTGATTTCAACTAGTTCATTCAACAGCGATTATTCTTAACATCTTACTCATTGCGGCTGGGGGCAGTGAGTAATAATTGCCTGTTGAACAAACTAGTAAATCTTTGACTCACATTCGATTCATAAATCACCAAATACACAATTATGACAAACGATTCCATCTAATCAAAACTGTCATCCACAATACAAACCGTCATTCAAACTATTCAATATCTCCAACATAACAGATATAAAACTAGCCACCACTGGACAATTCACTCACCAATTCAGTCCAACTGCATTATTCAACTGCTATAATCTTTAACATCCTACTCATTGCAGCTGTTAGCACACAGTAATAATGGCTTACTCAGCACAATAGTATATCTTCCTCACACAATGGATTGATAACTATGGAACGACCAAAATCACATTAGCATAATCACCACAAACACAATTACACTCTGCTTCAATCTATCCAGATATAAACATCTTGGGGGACAGGGGTGTGAAACTGTCCAGTATTGGACAGTCTTGAGACCAATTCATCACAACTACATCAATCAACGACCATTATTCTCACCATTTCAATCAGTGCAACTCAATGGTCCACCTACCAAATGCTTCTTCAACAAACTACTAAACCTTGGACAGATAACGGACTCATATCTTTGCAATAACCAAAATCACAATAACAATCATCACCTAACTAACCAACCAACCTACCAATATGCCCATTAACACATACAAGCAAACAATCATCAAAACAAAACCTTTACCAACACCACATCTTCATCAACAATCTCGACCATGCTTTCATCTAGCAACAAACCAACACCGAATAATACTTCTCAAACTATCCACTATTCTGTGGCCAATTGATTTCAACTAGTTCATTCAACAGCGATTATTCTTAACATCTTACTCATTGCGGCTGGGGGCAGTGAGTAATAATTGCCTGTTGAACAAACTAGTAAATCTTTGACTCACATTCGATTCATAAATCACCAAATACACAATTATGACAAACGATTCCATCTAATCAAAACTGTCATCCACAATACAAACCGTCATTCAAACTATTCAATATCTCCAACATAACAGATATCAAACTAGCCACCACTGGACAATTCACTCACCAATTCAGTCCAACTGCATTATTCAACTGCTATAATCTTTAACATCCTACTCATTGCAGCTGTTAGCACACAGTAATAATGGCTTACTCAGCACAATAGTATATCTTCCTCACACAATGGATTGATAACTATGGAACGACCAAAATCACATTAGCATAATCACCACAAACACAATTACACTCTGCTTCAATCTATCCAGATATAAACATCTTGGGGGACAGGGGTGTGAAACTGTCCAGTATTGGACAGTCTTGAGACCAATTCATCACAACTACATCAATCAACGACCATTATTCTCACCATTTCAATCAGTGCAACTCAATGGTCCACCTACCAAATGCTTCTTCAACAAACTACTAAACCTTGGACAGATAACGGACTCCTATCTTTGCAATAACCAAAATCACAATAACAATCATCACCTAACTAACCAACCAACCTACCAATATGCCCATTAACACATACAAGCAAACAATCATCAAAACAAAACCTTTACCAACACCACATCTTCATCAACAATCTCGACCATGCTTTCATCTACCAACAAACCAACACCGAATAATACTTCTCAAACTATCCACTATTCTGTGGCCAATTGATTTCAACTCGTTCATTCAACAGCGATTATTCTTAACATCTTACTCATTGCGGCTGGGGGCAGTGAGTAATAATTGCCTGTTGAACAAACTAGTAAATCTTTGACTCACATTCGATTCATAAATCACCAAATACACAATTATGACAAACGATTCCATCTAATCAAAACTGTCATCCACAATACAAACCGTCATTCAAACTATTCAATATCTCCAACATAACAGATATAAAACTAGTCACCACTGGACAATTCACTCACCAATTCAGTCCAACAGTCATAATCTTTAACATCCTACTCATTGCAGCTGTTAGCACACAGTAATAATGGCTTACTCAGCACAATAGTATATCTTCCTCACACAATGGATTGATAACTATGGAACGACCAAAATCACATTAGCATAATCACCACAAACACAATTACACTCTGCTTCAATCTATCCAGATATAAACATCTTGGGGGACAGGGGTGTGAAACTGTCCAGTATTGGACAGTCTTGAGACCAATTCATCACAACTATATCAATCAACGACCATTATTCTCACCATTTCAATCAGTGCAACTCAATGGTCCACCTACCAATTGCTTCTTCAACAAACTACTAAACCTTGGACAGATAACGGACTCATATCTTTGCAATAACCAAAATCACAATAACAATCATCACCTAACTAACCAACCAACCTACCAATATGCCCATTAACACATACAAGCAAACAATCATCAAAACAAAACCTTTACCAACACCACATCTTCATCAACAATCTCGACCATGCTTTCATCTACCAACAAACCAACACCGAATAATACTTCTCAAACTATCCACTATTCTGTGGCCAATTGATTTCAACTAGTTCATTCAACAGCGATTATTCTTAACATCTTACTCATTGCGGCTGGGGGCAGTGAGTAATAATTGCCTGTTGAACAAACTAGTAAATCTTTGACTCACATTCGATTCATAAATCACCAAATACACAATTATGACAAACGATTCCATCTAATCAAAACTGTCATCCACAATACAAACCGTCATACAAACTATTCAATATCTCCAACATAACAGATATCAAACTAGTCACCACTGGACAATTCACTCACCAATTCAGTCCAACTGTCATAATCTTTAACATCCTACTCATTGCAGCTGTTAGCACACAGTAATAATGGCTTACTCAGCACAATAGTATATCTTCCTCACACAATGGATTGATAACTATGGAACGACCAAAATCACATTAGCATAATCACCACAAACACAATTACACTCTGCTTCAATCTATCCAGATATAAACATCTTGGGGGACAGGGGTGTGAAACTGTCCAGTATTGGACAGTCTTGAGACCAATTCATCACAACTATATCAATCAACGACCATTATTCTCACCATTTCAATCAGTGCAACTCAATGGTCCACCTACCAAATGCTTCTTCAACAAACTATTAAACCTTGGACAGATAACGGACTCATATCTTTGCAATAACCAAAATCACAGTAACAATCATCACCTAACTAACCAACCAACCTACCAATATGCCCATTAACACATACAAGCAAACAATCATCAAAACAAAACCTTTACCAACACCACATCTTCATCAACAATCTCGAACATGCTTTCATCTACCAACAAACCAACACCGAATAATACTTCTCAAACTATCCACTATTCTGTGGCCAATTGATTTCAACTAGTTCATTCAACAGCGATTATTCTTAACATCTTACTCATTGCGGCTGGGGGCAGTGAGTAATAATTGCCTGTTGAACAAACTAGTAAATCTTTGACTCACATTCGATTCATAAATCACCAAATACACAATTATGACAAACGATTCCATCTAATCAAAACTGTCATCCACAATACAAACCGTCATTCAAACTATTCAATATCTCCAACATAACAGATATCAAACTAGCCACCACTGGACAATTCACTCACCAATTCAGTCCAACTGCATTATTCAACTGCTATAATCTTTAACATCCTACTCATTGCAGCTGTTAGCACACAGTAATAATGGCTTACTCAGCACAATAGTATATCTTCCTCACACAATGGATTGATAACTATGGAACGACCAAAATCACATTAGCATAATCACCACAAACACAATTACACTCTGCTTCAATCTATCCAGATATAAACATCTTGGGGGACAGGGGTGTGAAACTGTCCAGTATTGGACAGTCTTGAGACCAATTCATCACAACTACATCAATCAACGACCATTATTCTCACCATTTCAATCAGTGCAACTCAATGGTCCACCTACCAAATGCTTCTTCAACAAACTACTAAACCTTGGACAGATAACGGACTCATATCTTTGCAATAACCAAAATCACAATAACAATCATCACCTAACTAACCAACCAACCTACCAATATGCCCATTAACACATACAAGCAAACAATCATCAAAACAAAACCTTTACCAACACCACATCTTCATCAACAATCTCGACCATGCTTTCATCTACCAACAAACCAACACCGAATAATACTTCTCAAACTATCCACTATTCTGTGGCCAATTGATTTCAACTAGTTCATTCAACAGCGATTATTCTTAACATCTTACTCATTGCGGCTGGGGGCAGTGAGTAATAATTGCCTGTTGAACAAACTAGTAAATCTTTGACTCACATTCGATTCATAAATCACCAAATACACAATTATGACAAACGATTCCATCTAATCAAAACTGTCATCCACAATACAAACCGTCATTCAAACTATTCAATATCTCCAACATAACAGATATCAAACTAGTCACCACTGGACAATTCACTCACCAATTCAGTCCAACAGTCATAATCTTTAACATCCTACTCATTGCAGCTGTTAGCACACAGTAATAATGGCTTACTCAGCACAATAGTATATCTTCCTCACACAATGGATTGATAACTATGGAACGACCAAAATCACATTAGCATAATCACCACAAACACAATTACACTCTGCTTCAATCTATCCAGATATAAACATCTTGGGGGACAGGGGTGTGAAACTGTCCAGTATTGGACAGTCTTGAGACCAATTCATCACAACTATATCAATCAACGACCATTATTCTCACCATTTCAATCAGTGCAACTCAATGGTCCACCTACCAATTGCTTCTTCAACAAACTACTAAACCTTGGACAGATAACGGACTCATATCTTTGCAATAACCAAAATCACAATAACAATCATCACCTAACTAACCAACCAACCTACCAATATGCCCATTAACACATACAAGCAAACAATCATCAAAACAAAACCTTTACCAACACCACATCTTCATCAACAATCTCGACCATGCTTTCATCTACCAACAAACCAACACCGAATAATACTTCTCAAACTATCCACTATTCTGTGGCCAATTGATTTCAACTAGTTCATTCAACAGCGATTATTCTTAACATCTTACTCATTGCGGCTGGGGGCAGTGAGTAATAATTGCCTGTTGAACAAACTAGTAAATCTTTGACTCACATTCGATTCATAAATCACCAAATACACAATTATGACAAACGATTCCATCTAATCAAAACTGTCATCCACAATACAAACCGTCATACAAACTATTCAATATCTCCAACATAACAGATATCAAACTAGTCACCACTGGACAATTCACTCACCAATTCAGTCCAACTGTCATAATCTTTAACATCCTACTCATTGCAGCTGTTAGCACACAGTAATAATGGCTTACTCAGCACAATAGTATATCTTCCTCACACAATGGATTGATAACTATGGAACGACCAAAATCACATTAGCATAATCACCACAAACACAATTACACTCTGCTTCAATCTATCCAGATATAAACATCTTGGGGGACAGGGGTGTGAAACTGTCCAGTATTGGACAGTCTTGAGACCAATTCATCACAACTATATCAATCAACGACCATTATTCTCACCATTTCAATCAGTGCAACTCAATGGTCCACCTACCAAATGCTTCTTCAACAAACTATTAAACCTTGGACAGATAACGGACTCATATCTTTGCAATAACCAAAATCACAGTAACAATCATCACCTAACTAACCAACCAACCTACCAATATGCCCATTAACACATACAAGCAAACAATCATCAAAACAAAACCTTTACCAACACCACATCTTCATCAACAATCTCGAACATGCTTTCATCTACCAACAAACCAACACCGAATAATACTTCTCAAACTATCCACTATTCTGTGGCCAATTGATTTCAACTAGTTCATTCAACAGCGATTATTCTTAACATCTTACTCATTGCGGCTGGGGGCAGTGAGTAATAATTGCCTGTTGAACAAACTAGTAAATCTTTGACTCACATTCGATTCATAAATCACCAAATACACAATTATGACAAACGATTCCATCTAATCAAAACTGTCATCCACAATACAAACCGTCATTCAAACTATTCAATATCTCCAACATAACAGATATCAAACTAGCCACCACTGGACAATTCACTCACCAATTCAGTCCAACTGCATTATTCAACTGCTATAATCTTTAACATCCTACTCATTGCAGCTGTTAGCACACAGTAATAATGGCTTACTCAGCACAATAGTATATCTTCCTCACACAATGGATTGATAACTATGGAACGACCAAAATCACATTAGCATAATCACCACAAACACAATTACACTCTGCTTCAATCTATCCAGATATAAACATCTTGGGGGACAGGGGTGTGAAACTGTCCAGTATTGGACAGTCTTGAGACCAATTCATCACAACTACATCAATCAACGACCATTGTTCTCACCATTTCAATCAGTGCAACTCAATGGTCCACCTACCAAATGCTTCTTCAACAAACTACTAAACCTTGGACAGATAACGGACTCATATCTTTGCAATAACCAAAATCACAATAACAATCATCACCTAACTAACCAACCAACCTACCAATATGCCCATTAACACATACAAGCAAACAATCATCAAAACAAAACCTTTACCAACACCACATCTTCATCAACAATCTCGACCATGCTTTCATCTACCAACAAACCAACACCGAATAATACTTCTCAAACTATCCACTATTCTGTGGCCAATTGATTTCAACTAGTTCATTCAACAGCGATTATTCTTAACATCTTACTCATTGCGGCTGGGGGCAGTGAGTAATAATTGCCTGTTGAACAAACTAGTAAATCTTTGACTCACATTCGATTCATAAATCACCAAATACACAATTATGACAAACGATTCCATCTAATCAAAACTGTCATCCACAATACAAACCGTCATTCAAACTATTCAATATCTCCAACATAACAGATATCAAACTAGCCACCACTGGACAATTCACTCACCAATTCAGTCCAACTGCATTATTCAACTGCTATAATCTTTAACATCCTACTCATTGCAGCTGTTAGCACACAGTAATAATGGTTTACTGTGTACTATGGAACGACCAAAATCACATTAGCATAATCACCACAAACACAATTACACTCTGCTTCAATCTATCCAGATATAAACATCTTGGGGGACAGGGGTGTGAAACTGTCCAGTATTGGACAGTCTTAAGACCAATTCATCACAAATATATCAAAGATTCTACCCATTGCGGCCGGGTGCAGTGAGTAATATTTGCCGGTTTAACAAATTATTAAATCTTTGACACACATTCGATTCATAAATCATCAAATCAATAAACTAAATACAGAGTTATGACAAACATGTATCTAATAAAGATTATCATCCAAATTAGAAACAGTGATTCAAACTGTGCAATATCTCAAATATAACAGATCTAAAAGTAGCCAGCAGTGGAGAGTTCAGTCCAACTGTATTATTTAACTGCCATAATTCTTAACATCCTATTCATTCCAACTACACAAAATTTGAAAGCGGTGAAAACAGTTAAGTAGTTCTATCAACTTCAACAGCAAATATTTTTTTACGATTTTCTTTTGATTTTTCACACAGTCGAACGACTTATTTGTGATTTGCCAGTGAAATATTTAGTGTAGCATTATTTGCATAATCAGCTATGATAAATGATTGCCTAATGACTTTGATAAGTAAACTGTTATTGTTTTAGGAACACATAAAAATGGGTGTTTTGCAAGATTTCAAGTTTTTCATGCACAGATATTGTTTGTAGCTGCAATTACAACGCAACATTATCAGCTTTTGTAAACCAAGCAATCTCCCACAGATACTTTTTTTTTGTCATGACTGCTTTTGATACTTAATACCAATGAAACCATATGTAATTGCTCGTTTTACTAAAGATGCCAATGGAAAACATCTACGTTTAAATTGTTTTTATACCTTGTATTGTCACGTACACAACTTATTCACAAGAGCTGTGTTGTTAAACTTGGTCAACAACTTGTTCTGATTTGAAATGGGATCTTTTATATATTCAGCAAATTCTAACTAAATCAGTACACTAGACGAATTTCGACCTACCTTGCCCATGTAATCTGCTGGCTAAGGCAACAAATGCAACTTAATTATACCAGTGTTACTTGTCACCTATTGCTAACATATATCTGTTTTTGATCTATGTGCAAATACTGATCATCAGCAACAAAGAAGACTTGGAACAGATTAATTTTTGTCAAAATTTGAAATTCGATTAGTGTGTTCTGGATATTTGATATCACAGCTGTAAATAAAAGTAAAGAGCATATTTGTTGACTGATGTTTATATACATTTTATGCAAAGTTTTCCTTTATATAGAAGTTCATTTTACGTGATTTTTTGCTTATACTGAAACATCCTATGACACGCTGGTCAATCTTTAGGTTATTTCTATCATCCAGTTATAAACAAAATGTTCTTGGCCATAACGGAAAGATCGAGGTTTAGACTTTCTTTGGAATTACTGCTCCTGCAAATTGAGAGCACGTTATCACAAGTCTCTAACCAAGTGAGGAAGTGGCTCCAAAGTGCCTTTTCTTTGGATGCAACAACGTACCATCATGAGGTTTAAACCCACGATTACTGTCACCATAAATGGGGCTCTAACCTACCTAACTCTATTGCCGACAATCTGTGCTACTTCAGTGAATGTCTGTCTTCCACTGCATACTTGCTTTCGAACCAGACTGTTTTGACGGAGCTATGCAGTACTTTAAATTCCAGATGACTTCCAGACAAATCCTAACAGTGTTTTTTTGCTTTGAAGTCTGGAAAGATATCAACTACACCACAACAATTCATATTAACTTAGAATTCATTTTTCCACTTGTTTATTACAGAAGATAGCAAAAGATCTTACTGGTATATGATTAGCTCACATTTTTTGTAGTTGGTAAAAATGATAAGCATATGCCAATATTTTGTCATACTTTTTGATTAGGGTACTATTTAAGTACTATTTTCAGGGTGCTGCATTTAAACACAAGTAATGGTGTAGTTCTAACAAGCTACAGGCTAAATGTGAACTTAAGACATGAAACAACTCGACCTAGCAGCAATTTTAAGCTACACTGCTGGTTAAAACCTGAAGTAGTCAGCAACAAAATTTTTCAGCTATGGCACTTTAAGTAGATTTTTCAACAACGAGCTAGTTACTTGAGTAGTTTCGTTTTTTATTGCTTCTACTTTTACTTAAATAATTAAGGTAGGAAGTAAGGCTACTTGAGTAATTAAAGCATGAAGTTGCTTTGATTTAAGTAGTAGATGCTAAAGCTTTGATGTCTGTTGATTGGCATGCAGTATACTAGTACAAACAAAAGCTTTATAGTAAAGTTTTCATTTTCTGCAAAACCTGCACAAAAATTATGGCTTTGATTCAAATTTGGAAGACCAACTGTAGGTCTACTACTGCTTAATGCTAATAAGCAAAATTTGATAAGCTGCTATCTGTACACAGTATTGTCTCATATTTTGATTTTGAAAAGTTTACTGGCAGAGGTAGATTTAATCATTCTGCAGTGTTTACTCTTTTGTACATGTATTTTGTTTTATTTATGCAAGCATACTTTAGTTTATCCCCAAACAGTCACTGCTGTTGTCAAAGGACTAGCCAGGGTGACAAACGAACAAGTGGCCCCCCAAAAGATTTACAAGTTTTGTTTTGTCTGAATTTTTAGTGCCCTTTCAAAAAAAGAGAATCAGGTAACCATAATCTTAGTATATATCTGTAAAATGTACTCAATACTATTGATTCTTACCAAAATTCTGTGCAATCAGAAATTTTTAGCTATCTCATTTGGCACTATTTTTTGTGGGCAAAGTTTTAAATATCATAATGATCCAATTTTTTACATATAGAAATAAAATATTTTCAGCAAGACGCTCCATGTTTTAATGACTTTTCAACCAATAACAAAAACTCTATCAAAAGTAAAACGCAATATCCAAATAATATAGTTAAGTACCAACAGCAAAATGTGGTAAATTAAAAAAAATTAGGCAAACTTCTCTGCAGTGCGTTGCACCATTTAAATCTGTAAGCACTGTTTGAAAAAATCGTATCAAATTTTCAATATCCTTCCTAAAATAACTTGTCACCTGCAATGGTTTTCAAAAGTATCGCTCCAAAATAATAGTTTCTCCATTAATAGAACTTCAACCTGAATTTTCAAAGTGCTCTTCAAAAGAAAATCATCAACTTAAATTAAGGTAAACTCTTTTGAGAGATTTGTAAAAATAATGCCACTTAGTAACATGGCAGTCCCTCATTTATGATGGTGCCATTGGCTGCATCATACATGTAAACTTTAAATTTGATCAATAATTTGAATTAAGCCATAAATTGGTACCGAATTCGCATCTTTAAAAATTTATCCTCTGTGTAAAGCAAGTACCATTAATTGAGGCCACTGATTTAAAGAGTTATAAGACAAAACTGCCTAAAAAGTGAAACTACTTTCTACTTTGCGATTTAAGTAGTTTGATTCTTAACTGGTTTTTTACTTTTACTCCAGTAGAAAAACTTATAGTCACTTTCCACTTTTACTTGAATATTTTTTTAAGAATCAAGGATTTTACTCAAAACTATATGTTCAGGCTACTTAGATCACTTCTGGTTAAAAAGCATAGGGTACTAAACATCACAATGCAGCCAGACGTCTGAGTTTTCAAGGTCAAAAGCATTTTGTTTTATAGGATATGTCAAGGGGGTTCACTTCCTCAGTGTAAACTATTTCCTGTGTAGAACGTAATTACAGGGTGTCCCACAAAAAAGTTTATTTTAAAAATTTTTGTAACGCAAAAACTTGTAAAGATAAAGCAATGAAAGTTTCACCGTGCATAAATAATGTGTTGGAGATTTGTTTGCCATCAAAATCGTCGTTTTCCATTTTACTTAGCTGATGTTACTGGAGTTTAAAAATAGTCATATATTTTGATGATGCTACTTAAATAACATGCTCAATGTGATCGCCATGGCGCAGAAGGCATTCCCTTACTCTCACAGCAAAATTCTGAATTACTGCTTTGCATGTGTCAGCGGAAATGGCTCTCATGAACGTAGTTGTTTCTTGTTTAAGTTCGGAAATGGAGGTAGGCTTATTTTTATAGACATTATCTTTTGCGTAGCCCCACAGAAAAAAGTCCAGTGGGCTAAGGTCAGGAGAGTGTGGAGCCCAGATGTGGGTAGCTTTCAAGGAAATCAGCCTGTCTTCAAATTTTTCAGACAATAATTTTCGTGTTTCCACTGCAGTGTGAGGTGTTGCCCCATCTTGCTGAAACCATAATTTTTTCAAGTCAAAGCGACGACGACCAAGACAAGCAGTAAACTTTTTGATGACGTGGCAATAGTTTTCTTGATTAACCGTCACCACATTCTCAGCATTGTCTTCAAACCAGTAAGGCCCGATGATTCCGTCAGAGCTAAGCGCACACCAAGCTGTGCACTTGCTGCTGTGGAGTGATTTGGTGGTAACAACGTTTGGAGGTTCAGTGCCCCAAATACGGCAGTTCTGACGGTTTACTGATCCATCTAGATGAAAATGTGCCTCAACACACAATCTCATGCCAATGTGCACTTAAAAACTCAAGACTGGCCAACAGAATCTTTAACTTTGACATTTACCCCTTGCAAAAAAACTGCTGCACACCCCTCTCATAAGCTGTAGTGAATGTCAAGAGTCAATTAACTGTTCTGACATAACTGAGATAAATTGCAGCTGTCTTATACTATCTGGGCAACTATCTAGCACTACCTATTAAGCACCTTTATTACTTGATTACTGTTGAGTCACATGCAATCCAATTACCTAGTTATCAAATCAGTAGTTCTATAACCTGTTGGTTTAACCCTTAAGCTCTGTTATATTACCATCGATCTAAATGCAGGTCATATATTAAATTATTACCAATATGCAGATGCCGGTAGGCTACATGGGATAGCTATGGTGCATCAAGAGTCAAAAATTACAATAGCATTAGCGTAAAAGAACAAAAAAAGTAGATGCACTGCTAATAGGGAATGTAATTGAAGTACCGGTACGAAGCTGGTGGCTTATTAGTCTAGAAATACCCAAATCAAACTTCTCATCCTGCAAAATGTGGCAGACTACAAAACTATTCTATAGCAGAGATGAGCGGATCTAAGATTTTTTTAGATCCTAATCCGATCCTAATCCAAAAAATCAAATCCTAATTCTAAATTTGTTAAATCCAAATCCTAATCCTAATCATGATTAAATGAACTTGCATGATTTGATGGATATAGTCAAGTTTAGAGATAAATGCCCTAAATAAATGAGAACTAATTATATAACTATTTTGTTAGGTGCGGTGACCATGCCCCTTTCTACAATCTTTTTAATATAACCTTAAAAAACTTGGGTATGTTTAACGTCAATTCGTTTTGTCACCTGCATTCCTTTTTCGCTCGTTGTTTTTGTCCTATCATCAAGTTTTTTGTGTTGAGAAATCAGAAGCGAAATAAATTTCCAACTACTAACTACTACTAAGTTGAAAACAAACTTTTCAAAAAAAATATATATACAGTTAAAAACACTACAAGTTGCAGTGTTTTTAACTGTAATAAACAGCTCTAATTTTCCGTTATCGAGCACAGTGCCAGCGAATTGAAGCTACAACGTTATATATAAATATATATATATTTTTTGTTTTGGCATTTATTCTCCTGCGCGGGCAGCGAATTGTATCGCGGGACAGCGAATTGTTAGACTCTAAATAAAGCGAAATCTATTTACAGCTCGACATAACAAGAATAATCAACTAACGAATTCATAGCGCAAACTCAGTCTTGATTATGACGTCATAGTAGCACATTACATAATGTTACACCTCCCTTCTAAAGCAGAGATAACAAACGGTTTATCACAAGTATAATTATGACACCACAAAATCTCTATACTTGGCAGGAAATCTGATAGGCCTTTCATAGCGAGATGTTGATCTGTGCAGTGGTTCAGAGGTGAAATTAAACAATCTAGTATCACTACCACGTATTCGCGAATCAGTTTGATAATTAACAACGTTTGAGCTTTGCACAGGTCTATTACTTTGATAGCAATGAGATGAGCGGCCCTTATTAAATACAAGAGGCTTCAAATTAGTTTTATAGAGATGGCGGCGATTTCTACCCAGCACGCCGTGTTCATTACGCACCATATACAAACGAGGTTCATTACGCACATGAGAAACAACAGATTTGTTCCACATCTTGTTTTTACGATAACATACTACATCTCCTTCCCGCAATGGAGGCAATGACTTCGAATTATCCCGATCATAATAATAGTTTTGGCGAGACTGCAACTTTGTTAAATCAGCACAAGCATCGACAATTTTAGGTGACAGTAACGACGTCGCAACAGATATTTTTGAACGAAGACGTCTGCTCATCATTATTTGAGACGGAGAATACTTTAATCGGGTAATGGGTGAATTGCGATATTCTAAGAGGGCTAAGTATGGGTCTAGATTTTGTTCATGTGCTTTTTTGAAAACGTTTTTCATGGTTTGCACGCAACCTTCAGCTTGACCGTTGCTTTGACTGTAAGTCGGGCTCGATGTGGTAGTTTTAATGCCCCATACGTTGGCGAATGTTAAAAACTCATTACTCAAAAACGGCATATTGTCACTAACAATTTCAACTGGAATGCCGTGACGAGCAAACACACTTGTAAGATACTTTACGCGGCTCCTGGTTAGCCCCAATATCCTACATAGAACTGCAACGAAACACTCCGGTTCACCCTCAACAGCACGGCGATTTTATTGTCTTTTTCACGAATACAACTATGTGAAGCGGATGAACGAAGGCGGTTTCTAAAAGGCGGTTTCTAAAACATAAAGCAAGATTCAAATAACAATCCAACACAAAGTACAAGACTTACATACCGTTTACTTTTGAACCAGGATTCCTTGTTGTTACTGCTAGCCGTAAAAGTATTGATTAAATTGAAAAACTGATATCTTTACATGAAATTGGTCACACAAAAGGTAATTAGGCATAGAAACGTTCCGATTATTACACTAAATGTGGCGTTTAAGGCGTGCGTGATTACATAACAATAAGTCTTGGAATGTGCGGAACAATAGCTTGAATGGCCCGGGTTCGAGGCTCAGTAGAACAAGATACGACGTAACATACCCCCGGGCAAAAATTAAATAGAATTTACATTTTTCAATTATACAGTCGTATCATTAATTTATACACACAACAATACACAAATCACACTTCATCAGAATTTAGTATTAAGCACAACTTTGAAATGGGTCGTTTTAAAACGGTGGTACTCGTTTTCACATTTGCAGTTCGTACTAGTCCGTGTTTATCCGTGAAGGTCTCTACTACGCGGCCTATTGTCCCCTTGGTACGGGGCAGGGAATCATCGACGATGAGCACAATGTCTTCTAATCTAAGATTTCGACGCCTTTGCTGCCATTTTTGGCGGTAGGTAATATTTGGCAAAAACTCCCTCACCCAGCGTCGCCAAAATTCGTTAGCTAGATATTGAGTTTGGGCCAATCGCCGCCGCGCATAAGAGTCTCTTTTGTTAAACAGTCCTGGAGGCAAGTTAACGCTGCCTCGTAGCAATAGCAAATGGTTGGGTGTTAAGGGTTCATTGTCCGGATCAAAGGTGACGGGAACGAGTGGTCTTGAGTTGAGAATTGATTCAACTTCAGTCATCAGGGTGTTCAGAACTTCATCAGTGACAACTTGTTCTTTCATCAAGGCACACAGAATGCGCCGCGTCGAGCGAATCAATCTTTCTCAGGCACCTCCCATGTGGCTTGCAGCAGGAGGATTAAATGACCGTCGAACTTCATGTTGACGAAGATAATCATGAATTTGTGACTGGTTCCACAATTGCAGCGAATCTCGAAGGGTTTTCTCCGCCCCCACAAAGTTCGTACCTTTGTCGCGGTATATTTGTCGTGGCTTTCCTCTGCGAGATATGAATCTTCGAAGAACTTGCAAAAGAGAATCAGTTGTTAGATTGTGAGCTACTTCTAGGTGAACAGCGCGCATGGATAAACATGTGAATATGCATCCATAACGTTTTACTTGGCTTCAGCCTTGCTTCATAAGAAAAGGCCCGAAGTAGTCAATTCCGTCATGTGAAAAGGGTGGTTCGTTAACTTGAAGACGGCCTAAGGGGAGATCAGCCATTAACTGCTGACCGACAGGAGCATTTCGTTTTTTGCAAAAGACACAGTTGCCAATCACCCGTCGTACACTCACACTACCTTTCACAATCCAGTACGACTGCCGCAAAGATGCCCAGGTGTGGCCCATCCCTGAATGGCCTACCAATTGGTGATGGTATGAAATCAGAAGCTCTGTAAAGTGCGAGTCGCTTGGGAGTATTACGGGATGCCGAACAGAGAAGTCAACCGGTGCTTTGTCTAATCTTCCTCCAACGCGAAGGACTCCATCAACGAGAATTGGTTTGAGCTTCAGTAAGTAGCGAGGAGAGGAACCTCTAAGTAAACCGTCGTTAGTCATAGAGCTAATTATGGCAGAAAATTCTCTATTTTGGATATATTTAATCAAACATAACTCTGCATTTTGCAATTCGTCTACAGACAACGCTGAACAGTCGAATTTAGAATCATTGTTTTTAACCTTTAAATGTAAAAAGTGTTTGCGTCGAATTAGCCAAGCTACACATTTTTTTAATCGATCAAGGGAGGAATAACGGTTGATCATGGTTTCGATTGGACAAGGCTTACCTTTGCTTACTGCAGCGAGTACTTTAGGTGTAGAAGGAGAGGATAAAGGATAAAGATCACCTGGTAAGTCAAGAAGTAATGGAGGGGGTTCTGGCCAATTGTCCTGAGAAAGCAACAAAAACTTTGGACCATTCAACCAAGTTTTGGAATTCAAGAATGCTTCCATAGTGATTGGTCTAGTAGTAATATCGGAAGGATTGACTTTCGAGGGAATGTATTTCCAGTCGGAGACATCAGTATGACGCTCAATGATGGACACTCTATTAGCGACAAATACTGGAAAACGTTTCCTTGAGTTGTGAATGATGTGAAGCACAGCAGTCGCTCCAAAAGGCTAAAGTGCAAGCCGTAATCTGTAACTCTTTTCGAAGCAGTATATCTAATCTCACCGAGAGAACAGCTGCTGTGAGTTCAAGTCTTGGTATGCTCACTGTTTTCACAGGAGCGAGTCTGGATTTTGCTATAACTAATGAACATTGTATCCTACCGTAATCATCCATGACACGAAGATAACTGCAGGCACCATACGCGTTCGCACAAGCATCAGAAAAATGATGGAGTTCGTAGGAGATAATTATACCAAAGTCGACTGGTTTGTAGCATCTGCCAACAGTAAATTTTTGCAATTGAGTTAATGTTTGAAGACATGCTTGCCACTGCACTGTTTCTGTATTTGATATATCATCATCCCAGTTCAATCCCGGTTTGCAGAGATTTTGAAGCAAAATCTTGGGGTTCAAAATAATAGGGGATCAAAAAAAGAGCTAAGAGTCGACAAAATGCCTCGGCGGGTTAAGGAGTGTGGCGGTATGTTTACCCTGAACTCAAAAACATCCTTTTTAATGCTCCATCTTATGCCCAGAACCCGTTCAATACAGTTGTTGTCAAGTTGTTTAGCAATAGAGTAGAACGTTCTGGACCCGGAACAGCCTTCAAAACAGATGAATTATTAGATGGCCATTTGGTTAAATGAAATCCGCCCTTCTGTAGCAGTTGCGGAAGCTAAGTCACAATTTTTACGACTTTTTTTACAAACGAGACAGAACACAAACAATCATCCACATAAAAGCTGTGGTACACTACAGGGTAGCCGAAAAGTCCCAGGACACTCTATTTTTAATATTTTAATGCTGTTAAATATGATTGTTTTAATATTCTAATGTTGTTAAAACAATTTATTTGATTTATTTTTTCAGGTTATTTAGATTATTTCAGGTCATGACTGACATCAGTGTATTTACTGTTGAGGAGCGCTTAATTGCTGCTGTTTGGGTTCACGACCGCATCAGGAATGACATGACTATGGAAGATATTCGAAGTGCTTTCACAGAAAGATTTGGAAAGCCCGCGCCATCAAGAAGTAATCTGTATCTGTGGGAGAAGAAAGTTTTTGAAACAGGTAGCGTTCTGGATCAGGCAAGAAGTGGCAGGCCTGAAACACAAAAGGAAACGTGTGCTGGTGTTCAAGAATCACTGCAACAGTCTCCCAAGAAATCCACCAGAAAACGTTCTGCTGAACTTGGAATACCAAGGGCTACCATGATGGATCATATGAAAAAGGACTTGGATGTCAAAGCTTATAAGCCCATGTCGGTAAATCAGTTGTCAGATGAAGATATGGATCGAAGAAAAGAATTCTGTGAGAAATTTTTAAATCGCTTTCCTGATGGTCTAAGAAATCACAGAAAGATAATATTCAGCGATGAATGCGCCATTTATAAAAGTTCTAAAAGTCGAAACATATATTTCTGGGCTAAAGAAAACCCCTTTTACAAAGAAGAAGTTGAAAATAATCATCCACATGTCATGATTTGGGCTGCATTGACATCTGAACATTTGATTGGTCCTTATTTCTTTGATGGCAATGTCAACCAGGAATCATATGCCAATATGATTAGAAAGTGGTTCATTCCCAAGTTAATAGAACTTGGTATTAAGGATCGTGTATGGCTACAGCAAGATGGTGCACCTGCACATTTTGCACTTCCTGTGAGAGCGCTGCTAAATGCAGAGTTTCCTGATCGATGGATTGGCCGCGGATCAAATTCTTTTGCTTGGCCACCACGAAGCCCCGACTTGACCACTCCAGACAACTCATTATGGGGTTTTATTAAAGGTCAAGTTTCTGGTATTAGATACGAAACCATTGATCAGCTAAAGCATGCGATTATTGCAGCTTTTGCTAGCGTATCAAGGAATTCTCTCCAAAAAATGGCACAAAGAACATGGAGGCGAATGGAATTGTGCAAGAACAATGAGGGCCAACATACTGATCCCCTAGACCACTAAATTACTCTAGTTGTTTTCTGCTTTGTTTCTAATAAAGTTCTCTTTTTTGTTGAATATATACGTTTCTGTGTGTTTCATTAAAAAATACTGTGTTTTATTAAAAATACATGTATAGTGTCCTGGGACTTTTCGGCCACCCTGTACATTGGATATGCCAGAATCAAATTCCCTTCCGTAGCCGTGAGCTGTTTGTTGTAAACTAAAGGCGGCACAGCTAGGTGAAGATGTGGCACCAAACAAGTGTACCATCATCTGGTGGACTTCAGGTGGTGCTGAAAGATCGCCTTGAGGCCACCACAAGAATCGCAGAGCGTGGCAATGCAAAGAATCGACACGAACTTGATGAAACATGGATTCTATGTCGGCGGTGATTGCCACTTGTTCTTTCCGAAAGCAAATGAGAACACCGATGAGACTGTTGACTAGATCGGGACCTTGCATAAGAGCATCGTTCAGGGAAACACCCTTGGACTTAGCTGCGCAGTCAAACACCACTCGAAGTTTGGATGGCTTTTGGGGGTTTAGCACTGGATGGTGCGGCAGGTACCATTTTGTGGCATTAGTATTGACTTCATCAAGCGGAATTTTTCGAGCATGTCCTTTTTTCAAATACAGCTCCATAACGTCGGTGTATTTTTGGTGCAATGCTTTATCGTTTAAGAATCGCCTTTTCAGACATGCTAAACGTCTCTCGGCAACTCCTCGATTGTCGCAAGGCAAAATAACGCTTGGTCTCCATGGCAATGGAAGAATGTAATGTTTGCCTTCTTGTTTGACAGATGGCTTCATGAGTTTGAAAACGATTCTATCTTCTCTAGAAGAAGGCACGTCTAATACCGACGTTGCATTACCAAAATCGGTCTCCCAAAGACTTTTAATTTGGCGATGCACAGTGTCCTTTGTTACTCTAACAAGGTTTGTTAAGAAGTTATTGCTTGTAGACAAGGATAGTGATGGCCCAAGAAGTGACCATTCTAAGGGAGTCTCTACTGCAATGGGTTGACCCTTACAACCCACACGAAAGTCTCGAGTGCAGAAAATTTCAGGGTTATCTGCACCAATAAGAAGAGTGACCGTCGCACCAGAAATATGTGGGAAACTAAGATCTTTTAAGTGACTAAACCTATCGAGACCAATTTTTGAAGCAACAGGGTTAGGAAGAATAGGCACTTCACTCACTGAGTGCACAGCATGAAAAACAAAGTTTTCATCACCATTCAGCGAAGAAACTGAAAGAGAGACATTGATGCCACTATGAGCTTTGGTACCAGTAAGAGTTTGAAGCGTGAATTCATTAGCATCTCCACGCAAGTCAAGAGCATTCACGAGGGCTTTACCGCAAAAGGAATGAGTATACCCTTGGTCTAGAAAAGCATAAGTAATCACACTCTTTGTTTCAAAGGTAACGTTTACTGGAACCACACACAAATACGCATTCTGAAATGATTTGCCATTGCATTTATACACTCCACTCAGAGAACAGAGAGTGCTAGAAGAGCTTTCTGCTTGAGAAGATGCAGAATTAGAAACGCTGGAGCAAAGAGAGTCGGAAGTGTTAGTGCTTGAAGGTCTAGATCTTTGCTTCCATGGATGAAGCAGAGTGTGGTGAAAAGTTCCAGTACAACCGGTAACTGCGCACATATTTTGCTTAGAACAAGAAGGTGCGCGATGATTCGGGCTTAAAAACTTGTAGCATAACTTAAGTCCCTTAACAAAGCTGGAACGTTTGGCTAGGGGAGTTGCCTTAAACTCGGGGCATTCAAGAAGTCTGTGAGAAGGGTTCTTACAGAAGAAACAAGCAAAGCGGTCAGATTGTTGAAGATTTTGTGTACGCGAAACGTTTACATTATATGACGAGAGTGCAGACTTCCGACGATCACCCGATCGCGAAGTACTAGAAGAATGAGCCTCAGGACGCGCTCTAGAAAGTGTACCAAACACTCTCCGTCCATACAGTGAATTCGCTTCCTCTGACAATTTTACAATGAAAGAAACAAAATGAGGAAAATCTGCTATCTGACCTGATTGAGCTTCTACAGCAACAGATTCCTTTACCCAAATTTGCCGGAATTCAAAAGGAAGTTTGTTGATGAGCTGAGTCATGACATCCAGAGTGTTCAGGCTTCCAAAGTAACCTATGCCTTCCAAAGTAATCTTAGTTTTTTCTAAAAGATCAGAAAAACATTTAAGGCATTCTGGATCATCAGGTTTTACTGCCTTTGCATTTCTAAGCCGCTGCTCACAGGCATCGACTATTATACATGGACGATCGTACTCTCGTTCAAGTCGACCCATTGCTAATGAATAGCTTTCGCTTCCTTTATTGAAGAAATGGTTCAATTTTTCTTTAACATTGAATTCGCAATGCTGAAGAAGATAACAAAAGAGCATCTCACTATCGCTCACTTTAGGTTTGATGTGCTTTTCAAAGTTAGTTTTGAAGGTCGTAAAATTAAGCGGGTTGCCATCAAACTTTACAAACTCTGGTCGTGGCAAAAACAAATCGTCTTTATGAAAAACACAAGGTGTGACATGAGAATGTGGGACGCACACTTGTGGATTAGAAACGGAAACAAAAGACTCAGGAAGATTAACGGGGTAATAATCTCCTGGCATCCCATGCGGTTGAAGTGAAGCGGGAGGCCTGTACCCACCTTGGCTTAAAGCGTTATTTATTACTGAGGATGATACATAAGTAGAAGACAAAGAGGTGTTATTGACATCGTATAATGGAGTAGGACGATTACTTGAAGGATGTTGTAATAAACATTTTCATCAAATCTAACCCGAGGAGCAGTAATTGGTGCTGAAGTAGGAGTAAAGGTTTCGGGCAAATTTTTAGCTTGCTCCCTACCTTGAACCAACGCTATACCGGACTGCTGATTGATATGATGGAATTTTAAAGGTTTTGTAACATCGTACCTTATGTTTTCATCACTAGTTCGATTCACCTCCTCGTCCCAGAGCTTCAGTTCCAAGGTAACTCGTTCTACTTCACGCTGAGCACGGAGAGAATCTTCTTGTACTTTACGCTGAGCACAGAAAGAATCTTTTTTCGTCCTTTCCGCAGTCTGCTGGGCTTCAAGCTCTGCCAACTTAAATGACGAAGATACTACAACGCCTTTAGTTCGTGATGTTCCTGGTCCTGCAGAAGTTGTAAATGCTGACGAGGAAGATGGCTCTGACGTGCCATGTACGTCAACAGATCCAATCCCTCCGACTAAAAAGCAACGGAAAGAAAGACCAAAAGTTGCTTGGAAAAAGAAAAATTCCGTCTACAGCGAGTGATCAAACGTGGATGATATCGAGCCTATAAAGCAAGAAGATCTGGAATCTTACTTACATGATTTGACTCCCCAGCAAATTTTTGATAAGTTTATCAACTTATTGTAGATGAAACAGTTCGATATGCAAAAACACAAAAGAACAAACCCCGCTTTACCGTGTCTTTTGAGGAGATACAAGTTTTCATCGGATTTTTGTTGTTCAGTGGCTATCGCAATTTACCAAGCAAAAGGGATTATTGGAGCGAGGAGAAGGATTTAGGTCTGGACATTGTCGGCAACGCATTTAGTCGTAGTGCGTACCTTACCCTGATATCTGTAATCAACTTTTAAGACAATTCCCAGGCTCAAGAGAACAAGGACGACAAAGCTTTCAAGACCAAGCCTTTGATGGATCTGCTTAATAAAAATTTTCAGCAGTGGGGGATCTTTGAGAAATACTTATCCATCGATGAAATGATCGTGCGATATTATGGGCATCACTCGTTGAAGCAGTTTATCAGAGTTAAACCAATATGATTTGGTTACAAACTATGGGCTATGTGCGGTGAAAGCGGGTACTGCTTCAACTTTTCTCTGTATTGTGGAAAAAAAAACAATGATTATGAGAATACCGGATCTCTGGGATCTCGAGTGGTTAAGAAGATGCTATTTACGGTGGACAATCCCTCGTTTCATGTTGTTTATTTTGATAATTTCTTTACTAGCTACTCGCTCCTCGTTCAACTAAGAAAAAAAAGGTTTCAGAGCAACATGAACTGTTAGAGATGCGAGAATAGCAAACTGTCCTTTGAAACCAGCCAAAGAAATGGATAACATGGAGAGAGAAACGTACGACTACAGATTCGACTCAGTAAACGAAATCTTTGCTGTTGGATGGAAAAAAAACAAATCAGTGGCTTCCAATTTTGATAGGATTAAACCTCTTGCCACAACAAAGCGGTGTAGTAAAGAGCTGAAAGAGAAAGTATCAATACCCCAGCCCCTTATGATCAAAAATTATCACAAATACATGGGAGGGGTGGATCGTTATGACTGGTTTTTAAAAAAACATTGCATTGCAATAAGGGGAAATAGCGGTATTGGTGCTTGGTGACGAGATCGATTGATATGGCCGTGGTGAATGCTTGCATCATTTACCGGCTGATTTACGGATCTAATTCTATTTCTACGAAGGATTTTCGAAGAGCTGCGACTGTAAGCTATTTGCAGAAAGGTTATGGAAAGCGTGTCGTGCAAGGCCGACCACTTAGTTACCCATTCACCTGCAAAACTCCCATGAACGCCGATATTTGCCACGATGGACAAGACCATGTCATTTCAAAAAGAGAAAAGCAAAGACGGTGCCAACTAAGAGGGTGTAACGGAAGACCACTAACTTATTGCATGAAATGTAACATGACTTTGTGTACCGATTGTTTTCCCAACTACCACAAGAAAGTTTGAGAGTAACAAACTTAAAAATTAAATGATTGGGCCTTAGCAAACTACTCTAAAAAATCATCAAGAACATAATTTCATCATGTGCTGTTTCAGTTAAACTGTTTTTAGTTGTTGTTATTCACATGTTTGTGATGCGTAATACATCGATCGCAGTGTAAAGCATTCACAAAAAATGCTACCTCATCCGCCCATCGTACTATGAATAGAACAGTTGATTACGCAGAAACTACTGCGAATTTTGCAGAAATGTGAAAAGAATCTGAATTAAGATGGCATTTTGTGCAAAATGTGTAAGTAATAATAAAATCCGTCCTGAAAAAAAATTTGGGTGTTCATGGATTAAGCAGATATGTGATCTATATATAAACTTTCTGCAACGCATATTGCGCGGGAAATCTGAACTGCTACAATCGACCTGCGTTACATTTGTCCCCGGTCTCCCCTACAGTATTTCCTTTTATACTAAAAAAGTTAAATTTTGTCACCGGTAGTGTAACTTTTTTCCTCATTTCCAAAAAGTGGTAAGCTAACTATAAACAGGTATGTTTGATGAATAAAAATTATTATAAGGTACTAACAATTACTGTCCTTTGAAATGTTAGAAAGTTTGCTTTCCAGCAATATGTCACTCTAATCAGTTAGGGCGAAGGATTTGCTTACAATAGTTGATTAAAAATTGATTGCCATGCATTGTGTTCTATTTTTAGTTGAACAGTTATTCTACTTGATCCAACAAACTTGCAATTGTTTGACAAAGTTAGTTCCTTGGTACATTTTGACTACTTTTCCTCACAAGCGTGGTTAGTTGGCATTATGTGTATACGTTTACAAAAACATTCAACAAAAGCGAAGTTTCCACACGTTTATGAAATGTAGCCCACCAAAGCTTTGATACATGCATTTCACAAAATTGCGATTTCTAGGAAAACTAACTTCTTTGGTACATTTTGACTATTCTTTCTTGATTGTATGGATATTTAGCAATATCCATCAAAATATTCAAAAAGATTTATCGAGAAATAAAGTATTTAAAAATGTTTAAATGTATCCTATTTCAAGCAAAGCGTTTGGTGATCTCCCAAACAAAGAAAAGTGGGATTAAAGATTGTGCTGTTAAATCTATTACAACAAAATATTTGTGTCGAGTTACATATGATCTAAATACTGAAGTAATTTTCTTTGCAATTGGGTGAGGTTGGCGCAGCCAGCTGATTCGATATTCCTGATCTCGACATTGTTGATAAAGGTTCTGCTATTGCAATAGTTTAACTATATGTGCTTCATTTCGGGTTAGTTTGTTCTTTGCATGGCTGTGTGTATGCCAGGACCAAGTAACATGAGCGCAGTCAGAGGCGTTAGCTCATACACATACGTATAAAGTAACGAAAAAATGATAAGTAGCGGTCGTAGTCCTTAATGGCTTAATCCTGAAAATACATATCAATTGTCTTGGCACCCTCTCACAGCTTTGATATGCTTTCAAGCCCTTGATGAATCTAACGAATCAAAGTCTGTTGAGTTTAAGAATGCCTATGGTAAAAACAGGGCAAATAAGATGTTACCAACATGCGATAAACTTGGAAAACATGTAGTGGCTACGCACACCCGTCCATAATGTTACTTTATTCGATTACGTTTAAAGAAACGGTAATTTTTTCAAAAAGTAATTAAAGGTGTTCCAACCAAAATATCTCAAAATTTCGTTTCATGTCGAGGCGAAATTTCTTTGTTGTTGTTTCAATTCGTTTCGCTTCGAATTGACTTCCTTAGGTGAAGAATTTTGTTTCGTTTCGAAATCAAAGCAATTTCGTTTCGATATGACCTCGAAACCAAACCGTGAAAGAACTGTCTCATCCATCTGGCGAACATGCTTTACATGTGAGCCAGCCATTTACCATCGTCACATGGTAAAACCAGTAGAACTCGTTTTGACCATCCCTAAAAGTAATTTTATGATATCTTACGCTGTATCAAGATGCAACAAACGATTATTCATTTAAGTGTTTTTAAGCATGCTTTTTTTCTGTCTTGACTACTTTTACAAAGCAGTGTTCCGTCATAATCTTAAATGACTTACAATTCTTGGCGCTATAGAGTGAGAACTGCAGCAGGCGGCAAAATTGTCCACTATCATTGAAAAATAATAAAACAAAAATAATAAAAACAAAAGTAATAAAACAAAAATAATAGAGCCATTACTGATATATCAATTTGACTGGTTTTTTGCTAAATGTAACAAAATTCCAAGTTTAAGAAAATATCATAATAAAGCAGTAATTGCATCAACTTGAAAAATTGGTTTTTAGAGCAAACATTTTTGCTTAAAAAAAGCTTAATAAACGCTAATTGGTATAGGTTGAATGACTTTATGAAAAAGCATGGACCCTTTTCATGCTTTGGCTGAATTGAAGCATGCAGCGAGCCAAAGAGCTTTATATTACACATATGAATACGAAAGTGAGCCCACCAAATCGTCAAACAAATGCCTACCACTAAATAGCTCATTTTTTTAATTGTCGAAACGGTCAACATTTGGGCGACGCCATCACTTTTGTCTATGTTTCACCCCCCTCCCCCCCTACAGCTTTAAAAGCAGAAATGATAGCTTGTGACATTATTCTTTCTATTTGATTACTACCAGTTATGATCAATAGACTAACATGATCATCATTACGTGTACAGGAACTATGGTTCATATTTTCAGCAACTTTTCGTTGCTGCTCTCACAAGTGTTTGTGCGGCGAAGCCGGCGCAGTTGCCTTAATTAATAAGTTCCAACTCAACACAGGTGATGGCTTGCCTTGCCGGGGTAAAATCGCACCATACTTAGGTAAAACATTTTTTCTAATTTGGTTGATAAACTTTTAAAGATCTACCAGGATCAAACCTAAAAATTTTGAAAAAGCAAGGACTCTTTTAACTTCTCTGAGCATACCTAAGCAAGGTAAAACGAACATGCAACAAATTGCGTAGCCAGCAGGGACTTGAGAAAGTTTGAGAAAAATTAAAAGAAAAAAATGTTACTGGGTCAAATTGTATCACAAGGAAGGTACTGTTGATATTTTGCTTTGTAATAGCTTTATAAATCTACTGGGATCAAACCTTCAAAATTTGGAAACAAACAAGGACTCTTTTAACTATTTTGGCCACGCCAAGCAGGGAGATAAGAACATGCCATATAATGCGTAGCTGGCAAAGACTTGAGAAAGCGTTACGAATAATCAAAAGAAACTAACGTAGCTGTGGGAAATCGCACCACATGAAAGACATTTTTACTATGTTGCTTCAAAAAAGCTCAATATCAGAAATGTGTTTCCTACTTTCAAGCTAAGGGAAACACAAAAGCCTTTTTGGGTTTACGTAAGCACTAAACAGAGCACATAGACCTAAAGCATGGCCAGGAATTTGAATCAGAACTTCTATTGAGAAAAGGAACGCACCAAGCCATAAAAATCTTATGTGCATAAAGACATGTCACTGTTCATTCAAGTGCCGGATAGATGAAGCCGGCTTGGCCGGCTGAATTAACATTCTCAATCCCGACCTTACTAATGGGGCCGTGCCGGCGACGCCGACACATTCTAAAGCAAAGATTTCTTTTTTGGTTGATATGCTACCTGTTAAGTTATCTACACCTATATCTACGCTATGAAGCAGTGTGTTAAAATCCCATGTTCAAGAAATAATCAGAATAAAACCACAAACCTAACAATTTCAAAAACCGAATTTAAATAGAATAATTTTTGAAAATAACTTGGCCTAATGGGCTCCTACTAGAATTTGATGAATGTCTTTGGGGGTGCCATGGCCGCTTTTGTCGCTATGCCTGAAACAATTCAAATGGTGCAGCCAAAGAACTTAATACCACAAATATACATAAGAAAGGGCCGCACCAAATCGCTTAACATTAAATAGTTTATTTCTGTAATTGTGAAAAAACACTAGTTGACTGCCACCATGAGTTTTGACTGTGTTTCAATCCCCCTCCCACTTACACTTTTTAAAAGTACAAATGTTGGTTTATGACAACATTCTTATTTTGTGAGCATAACCACTTTTGAAGAAGAGATTAAGATGATTGCCACCACATGTATAGGAATTATGGATGCGCGTAAAAAACACAGTTTTTCGTTTCTGTTCACACAAGTGCACGATGAGTGAAGCCAGCGCACCAATGGGAATAATTGTTCTGATGAATCGATGACGTCATCACATCCCACGTGAGATGTAAATTAGTAAATATTCGTACGTACTTTACTTCTTCGTATAGGTGCTTTAACTTTTTGGAATCCCTGGACGTACAAACATCAAGCATGGTACGATTGATCACCACATTAGGATGAGTGTTATATGGTGTTTGATGACGTTATCACTGAAGATCATTTTTTCAAAACTTGCATTTTGGGACGAATAATAGCAATTTCAAGCTTAAATAAAAGTCAGCGTTCTTTTTGCCCACTTAAAAACGTTTTTGGTTGTTTAGGATTTATGATGAGGTTATAATTAACAATTAATTCAAAAAATGGTTTTTATGAATATCGTAAAAAGCACTGACCGCAGAATTGCGGTAGATGGCTCATTCGACAGATATTAACAAGTTCATTTCCAAAACTGAGTTTTTTTCAATTAAACGATTATTAGCGACGCAACAAATGGTTGTGTGGTCGACACTATTTTAAGCTAAATTATTCCAAAACCACTGAATATACAAACATTGAAGTTAACATCATTAATTCACTCCAAGGTTAAGATAAGATCACAAGAAAATTAATAGCGTCATAATGACGTCATAATTCAATACAACTTTGTTTACAAATTGCTTTTTTTAACTGAGTAATGTCATCTGTAACTTAAATAAAAGACAGCGCTTGACTTTCCAACTTCACATACTTTTCATTATTCTGCAATCAATGATGAGCTCATAATTACTAATCCATTATAAAAATGCTTTCTTTCACTTCTTAAAAAATATTGACCATGGAAACACGGTTGGTGGCTCTTTTGGGATATATCAACAACATCATTTTCAAAACAAACCTGTTTTTCACATTTATGGAATATTGGCGATGCAGCAAGTGACTGTGTGATTGACCGCTTTCAAGCTGAACTCTTTCAAAATCACTGAACATACAAACTGTAAACTCGGCAAATCATCGTGGAGAGTATTTAATTCTCGCTCCGACCACCCTCTTTTACACTTTTCCAAAAATATGGATGCTAGTTGTGACACTATTCTTTTTTTAAGATATACCAGTCTTGATTAGTAAACTAAGATGATTACCATTATGAGTACAAGAATTATGGACGTGCATAAAAGACATAAACTTTTCGATACTGTTTGCACAAGTCCCCAATGGGTGAAGTCGCCGCAGCCGGTTGAATTGATATTTTTAACCCCGACTGTATTAATGGGGATTCTGCGGGCGACATTGACAGGGTCGGCCAGTCTATACGGTAAAGTGGAATTCTGTCTGTGTGTAAGTCTGTGTGTGTGAAGGGATATGTGTTTTACCTCCTCTGAAACTACTGGATATAGGAGCATCAAACTTGGTACGATTGATCATCACGCTGGGATGGGGTTCGTGACGTCATCATCATATCACATTCAAAAATACCTTTTTAGAAATTGCATTACTTGACTGAGAAAAGCGGTTATCAGCTTGAACAATAGCCAGTATTCGATTTACCAACTTGAACAAATTTCACTTTTTTAGGATCTCACAAGACGTCATAATAAATGATTAATTATAAAATATGTTGACTTAATTTACTCAAAAAATACTGATTGTAGAAACGCATTCAAACGGTTTTCGGGAGACATTAACAAGGTGCATTTGATAAAAAGAAATCTAGAACAATTTAAGATAAATTGACGATGAAACAACAGATTCTTTATTAAAGCATTTTAAGCCTTCAAACATGTTTTTCCTCATTTTTTCCCCTCGTTTCAAGTAGCTCTTTGATGTGAAAATACGTCTGGAAAGATTAGTACATCCTTTCGCTTCCAGAGATCATGATATAATGATTTTTTTTCAAATAACATTTTTATTCAAGTTAATTTTCTTGAAGCATGATTTGTGATCTCGTTTCTAAACCGAATTTTGAAATTTTTCAACAAATCAAAAGATATCTCAAGAAAATTTCAATAGAATTTGATTTGTACCTTTACTAGTAGTTCTTACGCTGAATAAAATGAACTTTAACACGTGTGGTGCCACTTTTTACCTCAAGTGATCAGCTGAGTAAAAACAAATAAATTTAATTGGCAAAAGCTATAATAAAGTACTAACAATAAATGTCATTTGAAAACTGAGGAACTGTGCTTTTTTAGGGCAATAAGTCAATAAGGTCAATTTTTTATAACTAACACTGCTAGTCAAAATGTTTCTTTCGTATTAGTGAGAAAAACTGATAATTGTAATAAGTGTGACAAGAATTATGTGATTTTTTTGTTATAAAGGCAATGTTTGCCAATTTTTTGTACGGTACTGCAGATTGCTACTTCTTGTCATAATTAAATGATTGTGGTGCAATAATTAAAGTCAGACGAAATTATGTGCGAATATGTTGCAATCACGGGATTAAGCACGGTAAGGTACTAAATGGTTTTCCCTATTCAGTGCTTTCAAAAAATATTGCACCGGAATTTCGTACTTTACTAAAATATCTTACGTAATACTAGGCTGCGGCACGGAATTTTTTCCAAACCGTAATACCGCATTTTTTCGTACCAATTACTTCGCTGAATTTTTGCTCTTACGCAACAGCAAATGTGTGATGAGATAAATATCAACAGAAGCAGAGAGGCTACGCTAATTTTATTTCCTCTGGAGAAAACCGGGTAACTCAACCAACTAACTACTTCATTTAATAGTAAAGGACATCAGCTCGATAACATACTAATTGATATTACTTTTAATTAATGGATGTTAAGGCATATAGGCTAACTGCAATCAGTTGAATAAAATACCACTTCCACGACCGGTTTCGTTCCTGTTAGAACTCGTCAGGTGGACTCAGGTATTGAACTATAACACCAGCTCACGGACTTCTAAATAGTAGCATCTGGACTGGAAACTAAAATGGCGGCTATGACAAGTTGAGGCCAAGATTTTGAAATCGACTTTCTTGCCAATAATTCTTCTTTTTGACATATGAAGAACTTTATTATTGTTATTATGTCATTAAAGTCAAAATGGGAGGAAACATAATGTATGAAATGCTTTTACTAATATTAATATCGGGAAGACATAGTAAATCTCATATAATGTGGAATATCATACGATTTTGATGCAAAATAAACGACTAGAAGTTCACACAGCAAAGCAATTTATGGCGAGTATTAGCCAATAACGAAAATTTAATACCAACAGAAACATTGTCACAATGATAAATATACCGGTACCGCAGTAACAATAATGTTTAATAAAAATATGTCCTTGAAATTGAGATTAAATTTAAGTGAAAAACGATTGGTAATTTTCAAATCGTAACGACTTGGTAAGCATATTAGCCAATCAGAAAATGTAACAGCAACAATGAAATGTTCAAAAAAGTAATAATAATATTGTATGGACAATAATTTTTCTTGAGCAAAATATAAATTTAGTGACCTTGAAATAAAATACTGACATCACAAGGGACGATTAGTAATTTACGAAACAAGTGGCCTTGTAAGCACATTAGCAAGCATAAAAATCTAACACCAATAATTAAACTTGTATCAATGATGATAGTAATAAACAGTAATACTATTAATACCAAATTTATAATAACAAATGAAAAAAATATTAATTTAGTGACCTTGAAATTTAATATCGATACTACTTTATCACAAGAACTAGAAAACAGTTTGCATTTCAATTAACTCCTGCATCAAAATGTTTACAGCAGAAACGTTGTAACACCATATCAGTAATAAAATAGTACTGCTACTTGATCAATTAAGCTACCATAATTGAGATAGCATATTGTATACTGCAGTGATTAAAAAAAATATCACCTTACCAATCATAAAAATATGATACCAACATTATAATGCTGAAACCAGTCATAGGTTATGCGACTTTATGATTGAATTTTAGCTAAACATAAAATGCAATAAAGTTTCAAGATGTTTCTAGTAATAGTGACAGTAATGCCTATAAACCCCATTTATGTGACAAGGAAAAGCAGTACTAAATCCAGAAATAAAAGCAAAAGACTTTACCCAAAAACAATCATATAAAAACTGTGGGGACACTGTACAGAAAATCTATTGAGCTGCATTTCTTTTACTGCAAAGTTTTCTAATTTTCCTAGCAGCTCTGCTGCTCTCGCTCTCATTGAGATCTCTGACGAGATTTTTGCACATGCAATTGAAAAATCGCATGGCTATACCATCAATTATGTCATGTCCGTTGCTGCATATTGAAGCAAATGACCAAGGAAGCATAGCACATGTATCGTAAAAAGAAATATTTACGATCTTTTTAAAAACATCTCTTTGGTGATCGCAACGTAATAACTTTTGTTTTAATTCAGTCATACTGATTTCAGCAAATACTTTCCAGGAGAGGATACCAATGTTAAAAATATCTGCAGTTGGCTTCCAGAGACCACCTCGGTTGATCTCATTATAGAAATCAATGGCTTTAGGTGGAACATTTTCATCCATAATTGGCAAAGTTTTGTCAACTTCTTCAACTATTGCTTCCTTGCAAGCATTACATTTGTTGGATTTGACCAGTGATCTGCAGCAGTAGCCACAGACATAAAAGATTATGGCAGCATCATTTTCGTTGGGGAAGACATTGAAAAGCAATTCAGCCTGAATAAATTCAGCTACTAAAGTAATAGCGTTTGTGGTATTAGAATAGGCCTTTGCCGCTTCTGTGATCTCAGTTAGTGTTATACATGAATACTTTACCAAAGAAATGGTGCGCAGCTTCAGCTCGCTTTCATGTAGCTGCTTCATGGAGATGTAATAATTTGCTCCACTGAGCTGACGAACATAGCTGAATCTTCCTTCTATGTTGTCTGACTGTATTTTGCCCATAAGTACATATTTGAAATCACATCGATTGAGTAAGTACCTACACAGCTCAGGCATGGCAGTACAAGTCTGACGCAAAGCAAGTGCAGTTTCCTTTGTCAAACCGGGAAGCTGTGACAAAAAAATCAGCTTTAACATACTTCCTTGTGGTCAAATTCTCTAGGAAAATTAGTTACTAATAGGTAGACCTTTTGTGGTGGCATATCAATGCTCGAGCTTACAGTAGGTGCAAATTAATTGACTCACTCAAGAAAACAGCTGAAATTTTAATCAAAATGCTTTACTATTCAAAACGCATAACAAAATTTACACTCAATACGACACATGGCCTCCTTTGTCTTTTACAACTTGTTTTTACACGTTTTGGCATAAAAAAGACTAAGTTTTGGCAACTTTTTACAGTTTTCTCATCATGGTACCAAACGGCAAAAACGGCCTTTATCAGCTTGGTGAGGTCAGCACAATCTTTAAAGCTCAGCCAATTCATAATTACATCGCCCAAATTCTCTACTGGTTTTAAGTCTGGTTGAGCTCACTGGGCAATCTAGAACCTTTGTTTGGTTTTTCTTGAGACACTTTTTTTACTTTTTTAGCAATATGACATGGGGCCAGATCTTGCTCAAAAATGCCCCTGCCACCTGGAAATGCTGTTTGCAAGTCTCTCATAACGTTGCGCTGGATTACGTCGATATTGTTGTTAGGGTTCATTATTCCTGATACCAGGTAGAGTGATCCCACACCACTTAAACTGAAAAACCCCCAAAACATCTTCTTCTGAAGGTGCTTTACATGCAAACACCATTTCTAGGTGGCAGGGGCATTTTTGAGCAAGATCTGGCCCCATGTTATGTTGTTAAAAAAGTAAAAAAAGTGTCTCAAGAAAAACCAAACAAAGGTTCTAGATTGCCCAGTGAGCTCAACCAGACTTAAAACTAGTAGAGAATTTGGGGGTTATAATTATACATTGGCTGAGCTTTAAAGATTGTACTGACCTCACCAAGCTGATAAAGGCCGTTTTTGCCGTTTGGTACCATGATGAGAAAACTGCAAAAAGTTGCCAAAACTTAGTCTTTTTTATGCCAAAACGTGTAAAAACAAGTTGTAAAAGACAAAGGAGGCCATGTGTCATATTGAGTGTAAATTTTGTTATGCGTTTTGAATAGTAAAGCATTTTGATTAAAATTTCAGCTGTTTTCTTGAGTGAGTCAATTAATTTGCACACTACTGTATTAGGGCAGATCAATGGCAAAGCAAAAGCAAGATCTTTTTCAAAACCCACGATCAAATTTTCAACCCACAACACACTTTTGCTACTGAAAAAGTAACAAATTTGTTTAAAAGATAAACAAAACTATTACCAATACACAACTTACTTTTGAATTTTCCCATAAAATCACAAATTGTCCAAAATTTGTTAAGAAATCCAATTTCCAATCTTTAGGTGACTTAACAGGGTCACGTACATTGTCCCGTTTGCGTCTTCCAATAGTTGAGTTAGAGACATTGACAACAGACCAAAACTTCAAAAATAACTCAACGAAACTCGCAGTGTCATTAAACCCAAAATATTTTAATGCATTTACAGTTGACTCATGAAAAACAGCCAGTGCTAATTTAACATTGACTTTTTCTATGGTTTTTGGTTGCAGAACTGTGTCTGTTAAGCAATGTGCAATTTTAAGAGGTTTCTGGCATTCATAGCTATGTACTGCAACAATGTCATCAAAACGAGCTGTAATTGTATTAGGAATAAGCGGAGGCATGGTTGGAAGTTTGAAGACTCTTTTTGATAAAAAATTGTTGTATATGTTCTTGACAATATGGGTAGGATCAAAAATCAAAAATATTTGTCCACCAGTAAAAGGGTTGACTATTGATTCCTTCAAAGCACCACCACATAGAAACTCTTTAAAAAATTTTCTATTAGCAGGAGTATTGTCGACAGAAATGCCAATAACATTAAATCCAACTTCATAAAGAAGGGCCATAACTTTATCAAAACAAGCTTTCTGAGTTTCTGCTCTCAGATTTTTGATCAGATACATTGCAACCATATCTTTATATCCACTTGATAGAGACTTGATCATGAAACACAAAGCTGTGGCAGCAACATTGCAGTCAGCAGTTAGGCCAAAAACTTGACCGCCACTTGCTTCAACACGCTTTGAAAGATAAATCTCATCAATCATTAGCAAAGCATTTCTATCAAATGCATTAAGCTTTGAAAATCTCATTTTTAAATATCCGGCATCATCCAGCCCAGTTCTTTTATCTAAATTCATTGTGATTTTTTTTAAAGTTTTCACAGAAGGCAAAATCAAAATGTGTTCTTCCAGTATCCTTTCATATGCTTTGGAGCTTGTTGCATTAATAATAAAAGATACTAGAAGTAGATCAACTGAATATCTTCGCTGGTGCTTGCTTTTGGTCATTAAGTTTAATTGTTCCAAGATAAAATCGCACAAACGACGATACGTTTCATTGCTGTCATTCATGTCAAAAAATTCTTCAATTAGCTGTGCAATCTTTGCAAGAAGAATGGATGAAGAGCAGTCAGAAGTTTTAAAATTCTTTAGAAAAGCCATAAAATTGGTCACCTGAGACAAAAGAGTTACATCACCAGCAGCTACAATGTGCTTGTAAGAGGAACATGGTAAAAGTTGTTGATCAGAATAAAGACAGACTTTGAGTTGTTTATCAATATGTATTGTTCCAGAAATAGTTGGTGGCTGCTCTTGTGATAAACAAATCAAATCAATTCCAGAATCTGTATAACGCATAAGGAAATCTTGGGGAAGTTGTTCTTTAGCAAGACTACTTAATAAATCATCAAAGTTTTTCAGTTGATCTGTTTCTAAAAACTTTTCGCCTTGCTCTTCGAGCAATTTTGCTGCATTTTCATGTCGGGATGATGATAAAGCCATTCCTGTTCGTGAATGCACATCATCAAATGCAAAATAAGATGGCAAACAACTAAAAATACTAGGTATAGCATCTTTCTTCAGACGCCTGTTTAATAACTTTATATCTTTTCTACGTCTTTTGCAACTTTGTGTTTGATCAGATGAATCTTCCCTAAAATCTTCCACTTTAAAGTGCAATGAACATAGCCTAGAATATTTCGTAGGAGTGAAGTCTTTTCGTGCAATGTTTTTTAACCAAATTTTCAGAAGTTTTTTATCATTTAAAGGAAATGAATGAAAAGTTACATTTGGGTCTTTGCACTCACCAGAATAGCCAGATCTGCAGTTAATTGCGGAGCATTTATTAACCATATTAGATGTATCAGCAGTTGCAAAATTACACAGATATAAATTTTAAAATTATGGTAGGTCTATAGCTTAGATGCTAATTAAATATTACAGTTCATGCATGACAATAAGGTTACAATACCAAGGAGCTAATAAGAATTAAAAAAGCGTAAAGTTGGTTTTATCAAAATTAACTGTGGTCTACATAGCATTCGTCAGCAATTAAACAGCTGAGTTCTAAAAGTATTTAAGTCACATTTTGACATACAGTCAACACCTTTCAGGAGGTGGAAGTAGGCTACTTGTGTGAACTATGTGGAAACCAATAGCCAGACAAAAAGTGCCTAAATCAGAATTTTCAAGCTAAAAGTTGCTAGCAACTTACATAACCCTATTTCTCAAAACGGACAAAGTGTGTCTAAAGTACTTTTAAAGATAGGCTCAGCAGTTGCAGGTTTTCAACAAATTCTGCTAGTTTATTGTTCAACTTATTGGCGCATGGTTTCAGTCGCTGTTTACAAGTAATACATTGCTACACTAGCTACAATGACAGTACAGTAGCGCATCTCACCTAACGCTTTGCCACGCTTAACAGTTCAGACGCCAAACGCTGCTGATAACTGCTTGGCCTCAACTTGCTGTTCAGCGCGCTGATTTTTTCTCGCGTTTCCAGTCCAGATGCTACTATTTAGAAGTCCGTGACCAGCTCCTATAATTCGTATTATAACGTAATAAAGGCACGGGCTTGGCTGGAAATTAAAAGCATATATCGCATCAAGCTCATTGTAGTGAGCGTGCACCTTATATAGCTTAAAATTAACAGCATCAGTTGAAATGGCCGATGGCGGAGTGGCATAAACCGCATGAAGCAATTCATGTGACCGTCGGTTCAATACCTGAGTCCACCTGACTAGTTCTAACAGGAACGAAACCGGTCGTGGAAGTGGTATTTTATTCAACTGATTGCAGTTAGCCTATATGCCTTAACATCCATTAATTAAAAGTAATATCTTAAACAGGCTAACACCAGCTCCTATAATTCGTATTATATACTAATTGATATTACACTTAACGATCGAAACAGCAACAATATTGATGTTGTCAACTTATCGTCATCAAAAACAAAAACAGCAACAAACGAGCAAATTGTAAAGAAATTGTTCAAACGTTTTGGAAAGTAAGTTCAATTACCGTACCCTGCAAACGAAAGGTTCAAGTGTTGCAACGCTAAAACATTATTGCCTCAATTATATCTTCTTTAAGCCCAAGTCTCAACTCATTTAGAATGTACCTTAAACCCGGAAAAAGTTCTTTTAACGCTGGCTTGAGTGATTGGTAAAGCAAGAGCACATTTTCAACACGTTTAAGAACGGAATCTGCTTGCTTTTCTCACCAATCAAATACTTTAGTGCTCCAAAGGAGACAAGCTTGGTGGTTGAAGCGCTTAATCATCTCAGCTACATTTTGCTCATCCAGTCGTGATTGTGATTAGCTGGCTTTGCACGCATCCAAAGTGGCGAGTATCTCGTCAATAATATTAACCCCGCATGCAGGAGTGGATCGTTCGTTAGTATGACAATCTCATCAGAATTTGCAATTCATCAGATATCGTTTGAGAATAGGGCTGTCAACATCTGTTGGGTTGCAAGGAGGTCCTATTGATTTGCAGTCATTGACAATGTGGTATGCAGTTTGGGGTTCTTTACATTGGCATAGATTGTCATCACCAAATCCCCATTGCACCATTGAGTCACCAAATTTTCCTATTCCGGTTCGCAGTCTATTTAGTTGGACCCAGGCTTTTCGAGGGTGGTCTTGTCTTAGGCGTTTGTTTGACCAGTCTCGAATGTGTGGTTGCAGTTTATGTGGTATTGGTTCTTGCTGAAAGTCATAGCCTTGTAGTGATTTCAGAAATGGGCGCAGAGGTTTGCAAGATTTAAGCCTTTTGGGAGGGGTTTTTCCGTACAAGGTATTACGTAGAAGATGGTCAGTGTTATCTGCCTTGTGATATAAGCGTTTACAGAGTTTTTTCCGGCGACAGCTTAGTGGCTGTATTCCCGAGAGTGGTGGTAAAAAATTCAAAGGGGTGGGGCGGATGCAGCCTGAGACGATCCACATTGCTTTATTCAAAGGTACGTCTAGCGTTTTTGTGTGAGTACTTTGGCACCAGACAGGGGCACAATACTCAGCTGGTGCAGATACAAGTACTGTAGTGGAGGTTCGAAAAGTGTCAACTGGGATACCCCAGTTAGTTTCCGACATTTTTCTCACTAGTGCCACTCGGGAAGGCACTTTTTGTTTCATTTATGCAATTGGTTTTGGTATGTTAGACTCCGATCCAAGGTGATTCCAAGGTATGTAGGATATCGCTCACAGTTCAGGATTGCGTTGGGGTCCAAGGTTACTTTAATGGATTTCGAAATCAGATGGTTCTTAAGTTGGAACAGTGATGACGCCGTTTTTGATCGGGAATGCTTTAAGTGCCAGTCATGTAGGTACTGACATATGGTCTTCATGTCATTAAATAGGTTTTCTTCGACTTCGGCAAGACGTGGTGCAGAATAGGTGATTGCTACGTCGTCTGCATACATGAAGCAGTTGCCAGATGTTTTCGGGAAGTCAGCTGTTTAGATGTTATAAAGAGTAGGGGCCAGAATGGATCCTTGGACTACGCCATTTTTTAATCTAAAGGACTGGCTTTTTTGTCCATCACTTGTGAACAGGGTGAAGGACCTAGTGTTCAGTAATTCAATCATGAAATTAATTAGGTGGTTGAAGGTAAGCATTCGTTGCAGTTTCACACGCAAGCTCTGATGCCAGACTGTATCATAGGTAGCGGTAAGGTCAACAAACACTGATCCCATTATCTCTTTTTTGTCAAATGCTTCCTCGATTGTTTCAGTAAGTTTAGCCACTTGGTCGACAGTGCTGCGACCCTTTCAAAATCCTACCTGTTCTTTGGGTAATAGCTTGTCTATTATGGGTTCAATTCGTGTTAAGAGTATTCGTTCAAGCAGTTTGTATGTTGTGTACACTAGGGAAATTGGACGGTAGCTTCGAGGAGAGGTTTCAGGTTTGCCTGGTTTGAGAAGATTAATAACATTAGCGTGACGCCACTGCTTTGGGATTCGTATATGGCGATAACATATATTTAGAAATTCATTAAGCCAATGTACAAGTTTGGTTCCGCAATTCTTAATAAATTCATTGTGGATGCCGTCTGGACCCGGTGCTTTGCCTAACTTCAGTGATTTAATTGTAGATGATACCTCAAGAGTTGTGATGTCGTTTTCTAAGTGATGATGATCTAAGTGGGTGTTTCTGTTTTTTAGTTCGTCTGATTCTTTTAGGATCGCTTTCGTAAATTTTCTGTTTCCGTTGGGGTATCTTCCATTGTCTTGCAGCTGTTTTGCAAGTTGGTTTGGTGGTACAGGGCATTTCTTGGGCGTTGTTATCCTTCCTGTGATTTTCTTTAAGGTTCTCCAAGCTTTTCGTGATGAGTGCGTAAAATCTATGTTTGTAATAGTGTCTATCCATCGTTCGTGACGTTTGCTGTCAAGACAATCAAACAAGGCAGTTGCATTCTTCTGTTGTTCGCTGGTTCCTTGAGATTGTAGGTATGCTTTGTACCGTTTTTGGCACTCAGTGTCCCAATTGGGTATGTATGACTTTCTGTAACCACATGGGATGGAGTCCTTGGCAGCAGCTTTTAGTAGTGTTGTGAACTTAGAGTAGACCAGGTTCAGGTTGTCCTTGGTTGGAGATGGTAAGTTGTCTGCACATTTATCGGTTAACAGCCTGAACTTGTCCCAATCCGCCTTGGAAAAGTTCCATCGGGGTATGGGTCGACTCTTGACAAATGGTAAAATAGAAGGCGTAAACATAAGAGAGGGACAATGCTGAGATCTTGAAAAGGGGTTTAGTACCTCTCTCATGAGAATTGCACCATCTGCATTTGAGCAAAGAGTTAGATCAGGGTTTGTTCCTCTTTTCCACCTTCCAGAGAAAAAAGTTGGTGATTGTTTTGGGTCGTATAGATTATGCAAGTTGTTAAGTGAGTACCAGTTAGCTAAGCGCACACCATTCTTGTCTGAGTTTGAGTAAACCCAGATTTCATGTCGGCAGTTGAAATCGCCAGAGATAATGCACGTGGGTTTTGTGTCCGGAAGTTGTAGGGTGTCTAATTCAGCAGCTAGGGAATGGTAGATGTTGATAATTTGAGTATTGTTGATTTCAATACTAGTCCATTGTGTTGGGCTATTTTCCGCTGAGCATCCAGTATTTGTAAATGAAATCGAGTTCCAAACAAAGGTGACAATTCCATGGTGTGCATGAGGTATGTAGTTAGCTCGGACAAAACCACTGAGTTTTAGGTTCTGAGGGTTATTTTGGTAGATTTCTTGAACAAGCACAACCATTACATTTTTGTCCGTAGCAATTTTTTGAAGGACTTCTTTTTTAGAAGATGTTCAGCCCTCGATATTAATTTGGAGTATATTGAAAGAGAATTTGTTTGAGGTCGGTTCATGGCCAAAATCAAATGATTCTCGTCCCAAAAAGGACGGTTTCGCTTGACTTGATGCTGGGCATCGTTGTCTTTCACAGCTCCTTGACGCAGTTACTTGTTGATTTATAAGCGTAATGAAAGGAGAAGAGATGAGATTGTCAAGTTGCTGCAAATTTCGCCAGTATAATAACTGCTGAGGGTGAACGACGAGAACGTAAAGCAGCTCCCACCCCAGGAGTGGATCCATTTTCAAATTCTGAGGTTGAGTCTAGACCAGTATTTCACAAACTTTTTTGTCTCTTGGCTCAGTAAAAAACTTAGACAAACTTCACGGCACTACATCCACATAAATATATCCATGTCGAACCCGAATAGTATTACAGTTGACGGTGAGAAAGATGGTGACCTATTATACAGGGTGTCTCAAAAGTAAGTATACACTTTAAAATTTGAATAACAATCTAATGGCTTATTCAAATTTGTCAAAAGTTTACAAAAATATTCTATAAACTACTAGAAACAGATTACCGTCCTAATATATCGTTGAATTTATTTATTGACAGAATGTTAGACCTCAACGTGGAAACCACCAATTTCGAGACATTTCAGCCGCCTTTTGACGCATTCTTGCCCGATACCCTGCAATAAATCTTGTGTAACTAGTCCACATGATGCTCTAATGTTTTGTTCCAACTCTAAAAGGTTTTGAGACCGTGTGGAGTAAAGTTGACAAAAAATGCTTCGGTTGAAAAACTGTTACTTTCAGCAAGATGGAGCTCCTGCACATTAAACCAGGAAAGTCAGAGATTACTTAAATCAGTTTTTTCTCGGTAGGTGGATCGGGTGCAGAGGTCCTCTAGAATGGGCCGCTCGTTCACCTGACTTAACCCCATGCGACTTTTTTCTTTG